>JACEFZ010002085.1:372500-468995 GCA_014155875.1 Cepaea nemoralis
GAGGACTGGACACGCATGGTAACTGCCCATTGTGCAGCGACATCGTTCGACATAACATAACATTATGGTTGTGTTCTAGCAAAACGTATCAGTTCGACTTCTCGATTTGTTTGGTTTACTCCTTGTATTTTTACAGCGTTACTGTAGTTCCATCACCATCCAGTGCCTTGCCGGCTGGCGTGAGCTATCATGCCTCTCCATAAAATACGATTTCCGAGGTCATGGATCAATTCGTGTGTGTTGCCTCCCTTCCGTGCCACTGACACAAGACTGTCAAGAATCGCCTCACGCTTGTCTTCCTCGATCTCTCTTAATGCAAATATTTCCAGTTGTCAATTGTCACAGCATGTTCCAGTGTTTTGTCTTCTCATAACATGGCCAAATAAAAATAACAATGACTGCCTCTTTCTGATGTTTGTGATAAATTGTCTTTGCGACTCAGCTTCCCCTAAAACGTCTTGGTTGCTCCTTTTGACTGTCCAATTAATTTTCAACATTCTTCTATAAAACCAGATTTCCAAAGTCTCCAGGGATTTCTTTTCGACCCGTTGACTAATTGTCCAGGATTCGCAGCCGTATGTTAAAACTGGTTCTATGTACCATGTAAGAACTATTTTTCTGACTTTCAAGGACAGTGTCTAATTGCACAAAATATTCGTCATTTGACAAAATGCAGTATTTGCTTGTCCTATTCTGCACTTTATCTCAGTGATGTAGTCTTGCATCTAAGGTTGTCCATGAGCCTAGCTATCTGAATTTCTGCACGTGTCCGAAAATAACGTATTAACTGCACATTTAGGTGCAGTTCAACCGATTGTTTTTCTCAACATGTTTGAGAATCACTGATGGCCAGTTTCTATTTTACAGCCATGTATTTTCCAGAGACAAAGACCATCAAGAGACCCAAACTTCGTAAACTTGTTCTACTCCCCCCAGCCCAGGGAAAGATATGCAGGAAATAGTCCCGGAACAGATCGGCACGTGACCGGCCGTGCGCTTATTCGAGACCCCGTATTACGCGTTAACAATTAGTGCCCGTTCTAGAGTAGCACATGGTGGAAATGAAGAGGAGATGTCGTGTGCGCCTTTTCCCCCGCTACGAGTAGAACCTAGAACACCTGCTTTGACAATCGACGCAGACAAACAATGTCCCCCCACACACACACACTTGTACAGTTCTGAAGTTTCCTAAAAGGATTAAAAACAATAATAATTATTATTTTAGTTTGAACCGGTCTGAATTTCCCTAAAACTTATTAATAATAATAAAAGTTTTAACCAGTTTGAATTTCCGTAAAACGGTTTAACACATCAATAATAATAATAATAATAATAATAATAATAATAATAATAATAATAATAATAATAATAACCAGTTTGAGTTTCCCCATAATGGTTTAAAATAATAATGATAATAATAATAGGTTTAACCGGTCTGAATTTCCATAAAAAAATCATTAAAACAACAACAGTGGACAATATAATAATAGTCATAATAAGTTTTTCGTCAAAAACAACCAACAGTTTCAACAACAAAATTTGCGTCAATTTGTGACTGGTTGGCTAGACAAAAGAAACATACAAGATTATTTTTCTGTGAACAAAATTAAAAACTGATAACAAATATACAGTGCAACATTGATTAACCGTCGCAGTTGGAGCCATGGTTGTGACGGATAACCGAATAGACGGATAACAGAAATCTCTTAATACATATGTACGGTAACGTGATTTCAAAGCGGACTTAGGGCGAAAATGAAAATCAACTCATGTAAAAGTTAATAATACATACATATTGTATTTAATTTTACAAAACGATCAATATAGACGTCAATATAAGAGAAGTAATCTCTGTAATCCCGTTTATACACGTGAGCAAACGCAGCTGCGCGAGAATCGGTAGCGGTTCTCGCCAGGGCCCGTTACTTACGGGATATGTGAGCCGGCAGCTCAGAAAGCAATGGCAAACTACTGAGCGTAATCTTGGCAAGAAATATACAACAGCGGTAAAATGCTGGTGTTGACAGCGATGTACTGTAATAGGATATGCGGCAAAAAAATGTGCAGAAAGTCGGGCTCCGTGGCGAAGTGCTTACAGATGCGGTTCGTAATCTCGTATACCTACGTTGGAAACACAGCTGCGCGCGATTTGGCAGCAGATCGCGTTGCGTTTGGTTTTGCGTTGGTATTGGTGCCGGTCTTTCAGAAAGCAACGACAAACTACTGAAAATAAACTTGCCAAGAGATCACAGCGGCAGAAATGCTGGCGATGACTGCGATCCTGTAAAAATGATATGCAAATAATAATAATAATAATAATAATAATAATAATAATAATAATAATAATAATAATAATGTACAGAAATGTGGGTTCGATTCCGGGCCGCGTCCTTCGGTTTACGAGTTAAATGTTTCGGAGACTCCTGTGGGTCGTCGCTAAATGCTACGGAGTTTGTGCTTTGTGCGATGCTTTCCGTGCTGCGGAAAGCGACCGAGCCATATGGGATAAAACCCGGTGCAATGAAGTCGACCCTGTCGACTTTTAAGCGACTTTTTAATTATGTATCTAGACAGTCTTTTGACAATTACATACCTACTCTCTTTTGACATTTACATGTCTAGACTCTCCTTTGACAATGAAATATCTAGACCTTTTCACAATGAAACAGCTAAACTCGCGGTTAAAATTACGAGGCGAAGTCAATAAGTAAGTCACAAATGGCTGTAGAAAAATAACTAAATATGATAACAATTTGAATCAAATTTATTTATATACATACATTGTCCCTTTATTTCTCAATATAATTTCCACCAACATTGATGCACCAAAAAGGTGGAAATCGCGAAGGGCTAAGTCGTGGCTGTAAGGTGGATGTTCCAGAACGTCCCATCTTAGTTGGTTAATTTTCTCCTGAGTTAATCGAGCCATATGTGGTCTGGCATTGTCATGAAGAAGCAAAACTGCTCTAGTCAGAAGTCGTGGACCATTTCTTCGAATTGCATCATGAACCATCGATAGAACTTCACAGTACGATTCAGAATTCACATTGTCACCTTTCTTCTTGAAATTGGTTAAAAGGACTCCTTGACAATCCCAGAACACTGTCAGCATAACCTTACCTGCTGATGGCATAACCTTGAATTTTTTTTTTTACACAAGAGCACGTTGCTCTTTGGTTGAACACTCCGTAAGTACAGTCGCCATTTTGTTTATGCGCTGCGCATGCGCATGAGACACCTAGTGCCACCTGACGAACGGGAATATAAAGTTCGATGTTGCTGACATCTAATGACACCTGTAGACAACACCAACTACATTTACCTGCCATCCCACATAACTGTGTGACTTACATATTGACTCGCCCTCGTAAATATCAAATCTCTGTGGAGAAATCATTACCAACCCAAACCTCAGCTCAGCCAGTCATGTGTGCTATGGTGCATACTGAACCACGATACGAGCTACCATGTCGGCCTTGCAGATGTAAAGTTCCATTATGTATCTTGCACACATTTGGAGAGGGGAACGCGAGCGCTGCAGCGGTCTTCGTGGAGATGGTTCTTTGGTAGCCGGTCGGGATAAAAGTCTGCGCCAACTTGGCACCGATGAATGCATGCTACATGCAGAGCTCACATGAAATAAGCGCCAATGCAACGGGTGTAAAGAGTTAACACTCAGTTTTCCAGAGATGTATAATTAACCGGGATATTTAATTTTACTTTAATATATCCGCGGCGAAGGTGTTCTGGACGCGGTTCGTGATCCTGCTTACCCACGTTCGAAACACAGCTGCGCGCGATTTGGCAGCAGATCGCGTTGCGCTGGGTCTTTAACGAATTGGTATGGGAGCCGGTCGTTCAGAAAGCAAAGGCAAACTACTGAACGTAAACTTGCCAAGACATCAACGACGACAGTAAAGTGCTAATATTGGCAGCGATGTCCTGTAAAAGGATAATGAAAAAAAAAGAAAAAGATAAGAATGTGTCTAATATACCGTAGTCAGAAAAGGTGTACTTGCATTACACTAGATTCAGAGCATAATATGATGGCTTCTCTCTAATCTCGCAGCCTGCTTAGATCTCGGGAGATGTTTATATACTGTCCTTAATTGTCGAAAGACACTATTGAGGCTGTTCTGATTGAGATGGGAAGGAACTGCAAACCTGACTTGGTACCACAGACTGTGCGAAATCTCACACACGCAACACGATAATCCCAAATCTTTATGATAATGTGTTGATAAGAATGCGAATGAGAACCGCATGTGAAAACGGGAAAGAATTTTACAAACCTTGGGAACTGACGAAGAAGTAGAAGGAGGAGGAGGAGAAGAAGAAGAAGAAGAAGAAGAAGAAGAAGAAGAAGAAGAAGAAGAAGAAGAAGAAGAAGAAGAAGAAGAAGAAGAAGAAGAAGAAGAAGAAGAGAAAGGAGGGGGAGGGGGGGAGGAAGAAGAGATGGAGGAGGAGAAGAAGATGAGATGGAGGAGGAGGAGAAGAAGAAGAGGAAGCAAACAAAGAAGAAGAAGCGCTGCAGCATAAGTTTTTGATGTGAATCTCAAAGATAGGCCTTCCTTTCTATTACAATTAAAACTTCAATCATTCCAACTGTGATTCATTATCAGTTGTTCTCGATAGAAAGACCTCGTAGGGGGCCTCATCCAATATTTAACACAATCTAGACATCTTGCGGTGTTTTTCTCAACTTTGAGGAGATAACAATCTACAGACTTTGCTTGGCAATATTTTTCACACGAAGAACTCCCAACGCAACAACTGGTCTGCGGTACAATGGACCACATGTTGTCCGCGTGTCAGGTATGCGCTGATAACTTTGATGCGAAACACTCACACGTGCCCGGGTTACATCGTCTTCGTGTATCGCCAGCTGATGCGAGTGTTTTCCCAGAGTTTATTGTCTTGACTCCGTACATTCTTAGAATGATCGTCCCCCATTATCATTCTAGTAAGCAATTATATTTTTCTTTTACTCAGCCACGTTCAAGAACTGTTCGAAAGTGCGTCCGCGATTTAATGTTTCAAGCCAACACAACCCGCCTAGGAAGTACATCTTTGCATTTTAAGTTCGTTAAATAATTTAATTAAGCAGTGCACGCGCGACCAGGTGCGTGAAATAAACTGTTACGAATATATATTAATACAATCATCAAACAAAATGCATACATCCATCCACATTTTGAGTCCTCATTTTGCCCAGTAGCACGCGACTCCCAAATCTCATGCAGTCGCGGCCATTAAAGCAATCGATGTCAAATCCATTACATTACTTCTGATCGACCTGTAGAAAGGCTCAGTCACACCTGTCTTCCGGCGTTTACTACAAGCTGTTGGTTATCTGTAATGAATTATCCAGTTACCTTCCACCAGCAAGAGTGTGTTTAGATGTTCCATTCACTGTTTAAAACAGGTTTATCTCGTCGTAATACCGCAAGAAATGACGATTCGTTTTAATGTTTCGTAAAGAAATGTGGATACGGCATAATGTAATCCCTTTTTGTTTCTTGGAATATTCTGTAGTCATGTCTGTGATTACATCGTTTCTTCTTGTGTGTGTGTGCGCGCGCGCTTGTGTGTATGTGTGAATGTGTTCGCACGCGCTTGTGTACTTGCTTCTAGACAAACTGTTACTTTATGGGATCTAAAAATTTGGCACCATTATAATTGGGTCTCTCTCTCTCTCTCTCTCTCTCTCTCTCTCTCTCTCTCTCTCTCTCTCTCTCTCTCTCTCTCACACACACACACACACACACACACACACACACACACACACATCACACATACACATATACACACTCACACAACTGGAAGGTCCCGCTTTACGTCACTTCGGTTTACGTCGTTTCGCTATAACGTCGTTGTCACAATGTGACATAACTTCACTTTATGCCACTACGTTCCGCCATAACGTTATCACCTGTGTATACACCTGTATAATGTTTCACTATACGCCGTTTCACTTAAAGTCACGTTTTCCAAGAAACGTAACCCTGACGTTAACCGGGGTCTTCCAGTATTCACTACTTTTAACATTTCTACAAAAGGCATCTCAACGGACACATACCTGAAAATAGCAATACTTATCTCACAATCTAACCCTATGTATTGGATTGGAGTCTGTTGACAACAAAATACCTAAAGCTTGTAGAGCAGTGGTTCTCAACCGGTGGGGAATTTGCATAGCAAAATAGCTTGAAACATTAGGGGAATTTTAGGGTTTCCAGGGGGGGGGGGGGGGGGGGGGGAATGAAGACCATTTCATGATCGCGTTAATACAATAACCGATTACTTGATATTGTTTTTCCCTTCATACTTTACTTTTATGTACGTCTCATCCTTCTAAACTTCATTTTATAAAGTAAGTAGACCCACAAATCATGTTTTATGTGAATGTCTAGACTTGTTTTAGTATATGCTATTAAATTTACCTTCCATTTTTACGTATACTGTGTAGGGGTTGGGGATTATTAGATAGGAAATATGAAAGGGGGTAATGACGTTCTGTGTTGAATCATGACTCTATTACATCGTCATATGCAACTTCGCAGATGTGAAGTTTCAGTGCCGGTCTTAAACACCCTCCTGCTGTCTGAGCTTGGAGAGTGGTGGGAGAGTGGGGGCAGAGAACTCGGCAACAATATTTATGTGCAGTTAGTACTTTGGTATCAGGTGGAGAGAAAAGTCTACATTTTGATAGATGTAAGCCTCAATTAAAGATCAAACGTCATAAACATCCAGTGCATCGGACTTAATAGTTAAAGCTGAGAGATTTACAGAGGATGCATCAACCAAACAACCAACCAACCAATCTCGTAATCGAAATAGAGTTACAAGGTACACGAGTAATCTAAACATGAGACGAAGTAAAAGTGCTGTAATGTTTTTCCTCGCTGTTACTATTATATTATTATATTATGTGTTTCTTATGTGCATATTATAATTTGGTTGTGAATTAAGTACAGTAAAACTGCGATTAACCGTCACTCGTTTAACCGTTCGTTTCTGTTATCCGCAATCGTCTAGAAAAATGCATTAGCATCAACAAAAGGACGGTATTTTCATTGTCGCTCCTGCCTGCGCTGACCTTAAGTGTCTAGCCTAAAGAATGGGTGGAACCTATTGACGAAACTGAAGGTACGGAGACTGTTAGTGTTGACGACATTGTGCAACTGCAACAATGTAGGATTAAGTAGTGAAAACATGACGCCAGAAGAAGTAACAGATTGGTTGGAATGTGACAAAATGGATGGAGGATTTGAAATTTTGAACGATGATGAAATTGTTTCTAGTGTGACTACCATTGAAGAAGAAGAAATGTTCTTAACCAAAATCCCATAACTAGCCATTCAGAAGCAGAAACTATCCACACACACACACACACAAAACTGTCATTTACTGCCAATATAGTACCTTGCGGTGTATGGCAGAGGGGTCTTTGAGCTTGAGGAATTAAGGCCGCCTGGCTAGTGCAGTCGCCACGAACTGTGCAGGTTAGGATTTTCTTTTTGCCCCTGACAGAAAAAAATCCCACACCTTACCGAGGGATCCAATCCGAGCCTCCCGAATGGGAGTCCGGCGTTCTAGCCACTCGGCCAGCAGCAGAAACAATGTTATCAAAGTGCATCGACTGGCTTGAAATGCAAGAGGAGGAAAATGCAATACAGATCCTACTTCTGCCTAAGATAAGGAACATCGCAGAAAGCTCGAGCCTCAAAGACAGAAAGAGATGACCGATTATTTTTAAGTAACGTATGTTTATAATATACTTCGGAGCACGAGTCAAACGGCTTGACCACTTCGCCACAGATCCGAAAGAGAGTCAAGATATGTACATGTTAAAAGAGTGTCTAGATATGTAATTGTCAAAAGAGAGTCTAGACATGTAATTGTCAAAAGAGAGTCTAGGCACGTAACTTTCAAAAGTATGTCTAGATATGTAATTGTCAAAAGAGAGTCTAGATATGTAAATGTCAAAAGAGTGTCTAGATATATAATTGTCAAAAGAGAGTTTAGATATGCAATTGTCAAAAGAGAGTCTAGATATGTAATGTCAAAAGAGAGTTTAGATATGTAATTGTCAAAAGAGAGTTTAGATATACAATTGTCAAAAGAGAGACTAGATATGTAATTCTCAAAAGAAAACCTAGATATATAATTGTCAAAGGAGAGTCTAGATATGTAATTATCAAAAGAGAATCTAGATATGTAATAGTCAAAAGAGAGTTAAGATATGTAATTGTCAAAAGAGAGTTAAGATATGTAATTGTCAAAAGAGAGTCTAGATATGTAATTGTCAAAGGGGAGTCAAGATATGTAATTGTGAAAAGAGAATCTACATATGTAATTGTCAAAGGAAAATCTAGATATCTAATTGTCAAAGGAGAATCTAGATATCTAATTGTCAAAAGAGAGTCTAGATATGTACTTGCCAAAAGATTCCAGTCCAAAGTCCAGAGAGTGGGCTATACTGTTAGCACCGTGTGTTCATGGTCAACTGGCGATAAATGGGTGATGTGGTCATCTTTATCCTTCGAGAAGAAAATATAATCGTGGTATTTATAATATTCTATAAAATTGTGACAATGACACAAAGGCTGCAAATAACTTTCAGTAACATATTAGGGAACATGAATCGTTCACATAGCAACACATGGATGTGAGGCATATACCATTTCATAATCGCGTTAGAAGAGAATTGAGGATTGCGACCTTGAGTATTATTTTTAAAAAAAAAATTCTTAGACTGTCACTGACCAATAGGGATAAAAAATACTGATACCCTACAAAATCTGAACATCGAAGAAAACTAGGTTATCAACACCATCATGCCCCGTAAACTGAAATATAGGGTGTATTTTTAATGACTGTGGGTTTTTTTTTTTTTTTTAAATATTGCCGTTCCAAGTTTTGTATTCACCTTCTGCGGAGTTCATACAACATAAAAGGTTGGAACGACAATATTTTCAAAAATCCCCACAGTCATCAACAATACACCCAGTACTTTGGCAATATTAAACGTCACAGTGGCTGGAAAGAACCGTGCTGGAAGGCGTTGTTCATGGTATAAGACGCAGGAGCGACCAGCATGAAGTTGTACACAGGACAACGCAGACACCTTTGCCACGAGGATGCACGAGTCGGGAGAAAGGGCAAGAGATCAAGAGGCTTTTCAACGTGCCGTGATGAGAGCGACGGTCTGTAAAGGACTTGCTGCATGATGGTGAGAAGCATTCACACTGTCTCCACGCGCTGTTCTTAACTCATTCAGTGCGAAACAAGGAGTAGGTTTGGACGAAATATGGTACACAATCACATGAACAAGTATTAGAATGTAAATTTCCGTTCACTGGGCATTGCAAGTTTGGAAGATACCACGAAACAAAACAAATAACGCAATCACCCTAGTATGGCGATATATTGTCCTTCTGTCCAAATGGGGGAGCTGGAGGAGGGGGGGGGGTAAGATACAGCGATATATTAACCGTTGGCAATGAATCAGTTAAAGACCTCATAAGTATTTTCTTCTTCTTCTTCTTCTTCTTCTTCTTCTTCTTCTTCTTCTTCTTCTTCTTCTTCTTCTTCTTCTTCTTCTTCTTCTTCTTCTTCTTCTGCGTTCTTCGGGAGAGTTTTTTTGGACGTGATTGCACTGTGCTTATTTACAGCAGAGCTGCGTTCTTGCGCCGTTAGGCCGACACATTCGACATCTGCGGCCATTTGTTGATCGGGTTAACCTTCCCAGGTGTTTCGTAGGACGTTTTACTCTCACTGTTGTGGTGTTATCCCCCATCGCAGCTGGCCCACTTATAACAGCCAAAGACATCCCGTATCAGCCCTCAAGGGAAGGCAGGGTCAGACCATGGACATTCCCCGCCATCCAAGGAGGCTTCCATACCTGCAGAGCCGACACACAGCGCTCTGGTACTGGGCTCACCCAAGGAATCGTCGCGTCCTGCACATGGCTGCTTAGCTTCATTTCCGTATATTGAGTCTTCAGTTCACCATAGGCTATTCCTCCGGAAACCAGAAGAATGCAGTATGCAGACGACATCCACACAGTGAGCTTTTGATTCGGACTTTCCGCGTAATGGATTTGATATCCAAGCAATATTCCATTTTGTGCCACTACGACGCTTTTTTCACCTTTGATGATGCCCACACAATGAGCTTTTGATTCGGGCTTTCCACGTAATTGATTTCTTCATAAGCATGATCTTTCTAATCAACAGACAAAAACAAACCAGTATGATGACGTCACAGATATTTGCATGCCTTCACACGAGTGATCATTACTCTAAATTGCCTGGCACATTCTGCTGCATCTTGTCAAGTACATACTGAAGCTATATATCATATGTAATATATATTTTTTTCGCATATATTTTTTACAGTACATCGCTGTCAACACCAGCATTTTACCGCTGTCGTTGATTTCTTGGCAAGATACGCTCAGTAGTTTGCCATTGCTTTCTAACCGGCATCACTTATCCCGTAAGTTACCAACGCGGCGAGAACCGCTTCCAATTCTAGCATGCTGCGTTACTCCACGTGGATAAACGGGATTACGGAGAAAGTCGTTTAACAGCCTAGGCCAGGGAGACCGGCTAAGTAATGTATAGATAATTCATATTATGGTTGAAACACGAAAACACAGTCACTAATAGTGCTTACGTGTACCTCATTTGTTATCCCCACGGTAATCGAAGTCACAACGAATATTTTCGAGATGCAATCGAGATATGCCAGGCAATAAACTACGCAACCTATTGTTTGTGACGTTTATGTTCAAATTCACTAAGGGAATACGTTGTTTTGAACTCTTAATTGCGACAGTGTCATATAGATTTTTCATTACTTCCACACATCTTCACATATTTGTCAAACAGACTTTGTTAATGTAAACATTATTCGAGCAAATTTAGAAAAACGACTACAAGCCAATTATTTTAATCTCTGTCGCCATAAACTTTCAATTTGATGAGTGGATGGAGTTTTCTTTGGCCTCGAGATTCTCATCAACTCGTCCACGTGTCGATGATTTCTGACCACGCTCCGCCCATCTGCCGAGAGTGATACATTTCCTTGGGGTGTTACTGCACCGAGAGTTCGAAAACACGGGTAGGGTGGATAATGGTAAAGGCTATCGTATTACGGCACGATACAGTGAATGGTAAAGGCTATCGTATTACTGAACTATTTAGTGGATTATGGTAAAGGCTATCATATTACTGTACAATACAGTGGATAATGGTAAAGGCTATCATATTACTGTACAATACAGTGGATAATGGTAAAGGCTATCATATTACTGAACTATTTAGTGGATAATGGTAAAGGCTATCATATTACTGAACTATTTAGTGGATAATGGTAAAGGCTATCATATTACTGTACAATACAGTGGATAATGGTAAAGGCTATCATATTACTGAACTATTTAGTGGATTATGGTAAAGGCTATCATATTACTGAACTATTTAGTGGATAATGGTAAAGGCTATCATATTACTGTACAATACAGTGGATAATGGTAAAGGCTATCATATTACTGAACTATTTAGGGGATTATGGTAAAGGCTATCATATTACTGAACTATTTAGTGGATAATGGTAAAGGCTATCATATTACTGTACAATACAGTGGATTATGGTAAAGGCTATCATATTACTGAACTATTTAGTGGATAATGGTAAAGACTATCATATTACTGAACTATATAGTGGATAATGGTAAAGGCTATCATATTACTGAACTATTTAGTGGATTTTGGTAAAGGCTATCATATTACTGTACAATACAGTGGATAATGGTAAAGGCTATCATATTACTTAACTATTTAGTGGATTATGGTAAAGACTATCGTATTACAGAACTATTTAGTGGATAATGGTAAAGGCTATCGTAGTACTGAACTATTTATTTGGTTGATTACGGTAAAGGCTATCGTATTACTGTACAAAACAGTGGATAATAGTAAAAGCTATCATATTACTGAACTATACGGTGGATAATGGTAAAAGTTATCGTATTATTGCACTACACGGTGGCATGGAGAAATATCATCAGCAGAGTTGATCCAGAACACCAAAGACCGAGATCTGTGGAGAACCATGAACGCCTACTTCATCTGGCAGGCAGGGCACTTGATGATGATGACAGTGGATAGTGGTAAAAGCTATCATATTACTGAACTGTACAGTGGATAAAGGTAACGGCTATCGTATTATTGCACTATACAATGTCCGTTATATAAACTCGTCATTATAAAGCGAGTCATGCTGCACGGTTTCCTCAAGCCCATGATACCTCAATATAATCTTTTTTCTTATAGGGAAAGTAAGTCAATGACACTTTTAACACCGCCCTACGGCGCATTGGGCATACGGTGCTAGACCCATATTTTTATAGACCAATCGGCACTTAGAAGGGATGTGATCAGCATCACGCCGATCATTATGAGGATGTTATTATGGATGCGTCGCCTCCGTGGCGATGATGTTACGGACGCAGTTCGTAATCCCACATACCGCGTTCAAAACACAGCTGCGCGCGACTTTGCAACAGATAGCCTTGCGTTGGTTTTTTCTTTATAAAATGGTTTGGGTGCTGGTCGTTCAGAAAGCAATTGCAAACTACTGAACGTAAACTTGCCCAGGAATCGCAAATAGCCAAAAATTACATGGGATGACTGCTACGTCCCGAAAAGCAGTACTTCCCAAAGTGGAGATCCACGGACCGGTGTCGGTCCGTGAGCCCTTCTTTGCCGGTCTGCAACATGAGTTGAAAAAAAATTTTGATTTGTAAATCTCTACAATAAAATTTTTACCCATGAAAATGGGACCACCATTAAATAAATAACCGTCATCCAATAATATTATGGAGCAGTATTTAGGCTAAATACTGCTCCATAATATTATTGGATGACGGTTATTTATTTAATGGTGGTCCCGTTTTCATGGGTAAAAATTGTATTGTATAGCGCACCGGGACAACACCCACAATTACGTTAAATCTTATATTTATATTAAAATGTATAGTGAGGTAATATAAAATGTCATATTACAAGGAGAAATTTTTTTTTTAAACGGCACTGGTCCCTGGTGCAAAAGGAAAATTTTTATATCAGTCAGCGAAAGTGAAAAGTTTGGGAAGCACTGCCGTAAAGGATATGAAACTTTTTTTGGGGAGGGGGGGGGGGATGTTGCTGGAGTGGTATATTAGGTGCGACGTCCGCGTCGAACAGAACGTCTAGGACTATAGGATTCGGGGAGTACATTTGTACACAATAAGAAGCTCGATATTCTACCTACCTACCCCAAGCCTGCCGGAGATGTGGTGCAAGAGTTACGAACCCTATTGGCAATCCCGCATATCTGCACAGCTGCAGGCGATTTGGGAGCAGACCGCTTCTTGCTGGTTTTCATACAGTGACATGGGCGTCGGTCACCCAGAGAAATGGCAAACTAATTAATGTAAACTTGCATAGTAAATTACAAACGCCCACAAAAAAAGCTAGGGTTGACTGCGATGTCTAGTAAAGAACATGCTCCCCCTGAGCCCTGACGCCTACCCCTTCTCGGATTGGTTGTGAGACCTCGGGAAAACATGTTTGCATGTGTTCGCTGGCTGTGAGCTCCAGCGCGAAGTCCTGTTTGTCGAATGAAGACATCCTGTTGTTCAACATCAGTGTGATGTCATACCGGACTGAGGTTTGCGTGAGTATCCGTTGTCCCGTGTCTGGCTTATTGGTGTGCAGACTGGTGATTCTTCGCCGTGCAGGCAGATACTCGCCAACTTCGGAAGAACACTCGGGAAGACATGATGTGATGTTTCCTGAAGTCCGATACCTTGTCGTTCAGGTCACTTGAGCTCCGAGAAGTGCTTCCATCTATTGCGGCGTGGCTGGTGTGAAGATTTGTCCCCCGACCCTGGGCCATCTTCACTGGGGTTGTGTTGTTGTTTTCCTTCCTATCTCCAAGCCCAGACATCAGACAGAAGGATCATGAATTTGCAAGTCTGGTGTTGGAACGCCACATCTGCGGAAAGGCGACTTAGGATGTAATCGGTTCCTGAATCAGCACATTAGATGCCGTCTGGCAGGGATTAACCCTAGGTTAGGAACTCGATCGCTCGTTTCGAAAAAAAAAAGAAAGAAAAGAAAACAAGAATAAATTATAATGAAGAATAACGTCACGTCACACTGGAGAAGTCGCTAAACGCTCGGTCGCCACACAGCAGAAGTCGAGGCACAGTTGAATGTGCAACTATTGAATCTCCGTGGCGTGGGATTGATTCTACCCAAGCAACTTCTTGCAATCTAGCAGAATAAACTACAAATAATGGCACACCAAGTGAGTGTGTTGTACACCGTATAAGCTGACTGTATTATATACCCTTCAACAATGTTATTACAAGTCTAGGTTCAATCTTACAATGTTTTTTTTCTCCCCACAAAGAACATACATGTGTATTTCATTTTATTTACAGGGCAGTGAGTAACGCGACGGCATTGCCATTCATTTCTTCAATGATTGCCAGCAACTTCCGTGTTTGTTTAGATTTAGTGCAATTTCTATTGTAAATAACGAAACCTGCATTGATGAGTAGCTATTAAAAATGAAATTCAATGGTTAGTTAGTTGCATATAAAAAATGTTGGTGTTGACTGAGACTGTAAAGGCTTTACAGTCTCAGTCAACACCAACATTTTTTTTTTATTTGCTGCTGTGATCTCTTGGCAAGTTTACTTTCAGTAGTTTGCCATTGATTTCCCAACAATTTAAATTTCCACGTCAGTTCTAAGATAACCATTAAATCTTAATCCATTTGCCATTATGTTTGTAATATGAATAATATAATGCTAATAATAGGAAGCTTCCACTGAGACATCATGATTAGAGCGCTTGCCTGCCAAGAAATGGTCTGGGTTCAATCCACAGTAGAGGCAGGATGTTTTCCCATCAAGTAGGCTCTGTACTCCACCCAGACTTATTTTAAACACATAGTGATCATAATTTTCTGGGAAAACAAAGGAAATGAGGAAGTGAACATGGCCATCACCTCATATGTCATGGACATAGAATATATGGTGACCTAACACTTCATACACTAAAGTGGGACGCAGAGGTGTTTCCAAGGCACCAAGAATATATGGTGACCTAACACTTCACACACTAACGTGGGACGCTGAGGTGTTTCCCAGGCACCAGGGCTTGGTTTTATACTGGCCAAGACCTATTGACGCGTCCTCGCCGAGCATCCTGGGCAACAGGTCCCTTTGGGGTCCTGGCTAAAGTCAGTAGGATCGTTGATTCCTCCGAAGTCGGAGTGTGTCTGCCTGCACGCGAGCAACCACCAGTCTGCACACCAATAAGCCAGACATGGGACAACGGATACTCACGCAAACCTCAGGTCCTGTATGACATCACACTGATGTTGGACAACAGGATGTCTTCATCCGACATACAGGACTTCGCGTTGGAGTTCACTGCCAGCTAACACAAGCAAGCAAGCAACACCCTAACGTCAGTATCTGCTATGGCACTCACCACTCACACACATGATTTGATTGAGGGTCCTATGATCCATTGATATAACCCAAGCAATAGCAGTATGTCACAAGATAACGAATATTCTGTGCAATTTATCTTTGTCAGTCAAGGTCAGAAACATCCTGATGTACAGAAATGAATTTCTGTCAACAAAGAATCAGAATCAACAAAGCAGTAGTAAAAGCCAGAAGGAAAATAATCATCCTGAGAAAACTAAGTGGAACCACATGGGGAGCCAGTGGGAAAATACTTAGCAACGTTTATCAACAGAGCATACGACCATACCTGAAATACGGGTCAACTGTGTGGTGTTCAGCATAAAAAACCACACTACAAGAGCTGGACAAGGTGCAAAATCAAGCACTTAGAGTAACCATAGGAGGGATGAGATCAACCCCTATAGTGAAGATGGAGAAGATGGGGAGGACACAAGCACTGAGAGAGCGCAGAGATATGAAAACACTAATACAAGCAGAAAACTTTCACAGCTTGCCAGGCCACCCTATTAAGGACAGATTTGAAAACCTAGTTATGGGGCTGTCGAAAAGAAGCAGTTTTATCCACCAGGCCAAATGACTGCAGAGAAACCCCTGATCTGCTCACAGTTGGTATCCCCCTAAAAACTATTCCAGAATGAACTCCATGGAAAGAGGAACATAGACTATCACTACTAATCCAGACAAAAGTGAGAGAAATAATTGACAAAGGAGAACTGAACAGTGTACAATGTAGAACAGCCACTCTCAGCTTCCTTGATGAAGAATACCACAGGACCTCTGGATCCGAAGTCTACACAGATGGGTCAGCACAAAATGCTGTTCGAAATGGAGGAGCGGGAGTGTACATAGAATACCCAAATAATACTAGGGACACGGCCAGAGTTCCAACAGGAAAGTACTGCCATAACTGTGATGCTGAAATTGAGGCAATCAAGGTAGCAACAAAGAAATTACTAAATACCAGCCAAGGAACACAACCTGTGGTGCTATTAATGGATGCAAAATCAGTACTTGAGGTGCCCCTGTCTGGGAAATTGCCAGTATACGGACTTTCTGAACTTGGCAGCCAGCAAACCATACAATGGATACCATCTCACTGTGGAGTACCCGGAAATGAGAGAGCTTATCTATTAGCTAAGGAAGGAGCTAAAGAAGAACAGCCTGATGTGCCTGTTACATACCACCAAAAGAAAAGAATGATCAAGTCAGTCAGAAAGCCACCAAAACCTGCTCAAGACAACTAGCACGCTATGCACAGACCAGAACAAATCATTATTCTGCGCCTCAGAACAGGACACAATAAAATATGCAACCACATGGATACAAAATACATACCACCAAAAGAAAAGAATGATCAAATCAGTCAGAAAGCCACCAAAACCTGCTCAAGATGGCTACCATGTTATGCACAGACCAGAATAAATCATTATTCTGCGCCTCAGACTAAGACACAATAGATTACGCAACCATATGTATACAAAATTCAAGATTGGTGAATCAGCTATGTGCACATATGGACTGGCACTGCAGACAGCAGAGCACATACTCCAAAACTGCCCAGAATACAACATATCTAGGTGAACCATCTGGTCTAGAGAAACGACAGTGGAAGATAAACTCTATGGACCGCCGAGTGAACTAAGACAGTTAAATTTATTCAAGAGACAACATTGCAGTTATAGACATATTTCAAGCAAACGAAAGAAGAAGAGAAGAAGAAATGAATTATGGAGAGTTAGCAGAATTTTATTTTGCAATCGCTGCTTTGAACTCAAGCGCAGTCTATACATGTGCTACTACTTCTGGACTGATCTTTGTATGTGGATTAGCTTTCCCTGTTACCAGTGTCCCTCGCCTTCAGGCAAACACACTATTATGAAAGGCAGGAGAAGAAAAAGAAACAACTTTCTGTATTCTTTAGAACATTTTTTGCAACAGATGTCTTGAGGTATTTAGAGAATCTTGTATATGGAGAATGATTTCTGTTCTTGAACGGATTCATCATTTACTAGACCACACATTTAGTGAACATCATTTTGGGATTGGGCAAATGTGCGTCAAATTGTTTCCACTTCATGGTTTCTGGTCACTGCACCTACGTGGTTCCATTAACTGTGAGATCTTCTGCCAGTTCATTTCAAGTTTGCATTGCGTGGTGTATGATGAGGATGTATGGTAGAGTCATGCACAGGGTTCTATAAAGCCAGTAAAGAATTAGCTTGTGTGATTTATAGAGTAACCCTTTATATGTGTTTCATTAATTTAATTTCCTTGAAATTTCCTTTCCAAAAGAAATGCACAATATACAGATAATATGCAAAACTCATGTTACTCAGTGAGGGGACTGCGAGTGGCTTCGGAAGACCCAGGTTCATATCCTCACTAAGGTGTGGATTTTTGCAAAAAGAAAACCCTAACTTGCACAGTTCGCGGTGACTGCACTAGCCAGGCAGCCATAATTCCTTAGGCTCATGACCCCCCCTCCCCCTGTCCTACACTGCAAGGTATTATAGGCAGTAGAAGACAGTGACAGTACAATAGTCAGTAGTTCCTATAGCGAACGAAAGAAGAAGAAGTAGTTCCTATCTATAGCTTGTTAAACATCTGATATCTTTAGTCTTTTACATCCTTTGCTGCATTGAGGATTGCTACTTGTTCACTTCTGTGGAGTCTGTAATATACATCAGTATATTTAACTATATCCATTTTATGTATGGAAAAGTTTGTTAGAACAAGATAATACTAATGATTTATTCCTTAAATCCTATAGCAAGGATACGGTGCTCCACAGAGCACTTACCCAGGTGCTCCTGGATATGGAGCTGCACCTGCTGGTTATCCAGGTCAGACACATCCTGGAGGACATCCAGGTAATCATTAAGTATTTATTTAGCATATCCTTTTTTACAGGACTTAGCTGTCAACACCAACATCTTTCAGCTGTATGTTGATCTCTTGGCAAGATTACGCTCAGTAGTTTGCCATTGCTTTCTGAGCGGCCAGCTCACATGCCCCGTAAGTTACCGATGCGATTTGAACCACTGCTGATTTGAACCGTCATCACGTTACCTGACGAGAGTATACGAGATTACGGAGAAAAGTCATAACCTCTATGCCACGAAGCCGGCTAGGTAATCATTAGAAACTTATAATTAATCTGACCCCATTAATTTAGCAAATACGTTTGCATAGTTGATATGAAGCTACACTGATAATGTCATGCGTATGGTTGGATGAGGGTTCGATGTCTGCGTTTGTTGTCTTACTAAGTGAAGGAAAGACTTGCCATCTGTTCTTGCGTGGGCTCAGGCCTACAAAATGGAATGACCCTGTCACATCACAGATCCAAAGCAGGATACTACTTCGGGACTTGTTTTGTTTTAGCGGGCGTTTTAGTGTAGCATAATAGGGAGCTACACTGATGATGTCATGAGCATGGTTGGACATGGGTTTGACGCCTGTGATTTGTCATCTTGCTAAGTGAGGGAAAAACTGGCAATATATTTCTCTGTAGATTGAGGCCAATCCGCTCCACGACGAAGGGGTTACGGATGCAATTCATAATCCTGCATACTGCGTTTCGAAACACAGCTGCTGGCGATTTGGCAGCAGACTGCCTTGGGGTTTTTTAATAAAATGGTATGGGTGCCGGTCATTCAGAAAGCAATGGAAAACTACTGAACGTAAACTTGCCAAGAGGTCACAAACAGCCAACGAATGCTGGGGTTGACAGTGATGTGTTGTAAAGGATATGCAACTAACTAATTAACATTCAGGCCTACAGAATGTGATTGCCCTAATACTTTACAGACTCATCGAAGCGTCCTGCCATGGGACATGCTTTTTGATTCTTCTCCCCATTAACTACCAGAAACCACTGACAGCACTAAACTTCTTCATGCAGTTAGATAGTTAGTTGCATGTCCTTTACCAGACGTTACAGTCAACCCCAGCATCCTTTGGCTGTTTGTGATTTCTCGGAAAGTTTACGTTCAGTAGTTTGCCATTGCTTTCTGAATGACCGGCACTAATACCATTAAATGAAAACCAATGTAAGGTGTCTTCTTCCAAATTGCTTGCAGCTGTGTTTCAAACGTTGGATGCGGGATTACGAATTGCGCTCATTAATCCTAGGCCACAGTGCCAGCACAGTTAGATAACGAATTAGTAAAAGCAGTAATATGCCTTAATCTCTGAAATGTAACAAAAAAGTGTGTGTTTAATTTGTTTAACTAATAATAGCAGTAATATACCTTAATCTTTGAAATGTAACAAAATAGTGTGTTTAATCTGACAAACTGCAACTAAAATTCTAGACTTTAATCGTGGTTGAAAAATGGAAGCAATGAAATCTGCCACAGAAAGTTGTTTAATCCACTTGTTAGTAATACAAGACATGCCAGGAATTTCAGTTGATGGACATAATGCGAACAACCTGCTGATGACATTTTTTTGGTTGCTGCAAATTAAACTTAGTTGCAGGAAACGATAGATATAATTGCAGCAGAAAGTCAAAACAAAGGTGTTAGTTTGAATAGCAGAAAAACATAAGTAACGGTAATTACAAACAACGAAATGTCTTTATCAACATTAAAGTGAATAGAAAGGAAACAAAAAACTGTCATTTACTGCCTATAATACCTTGCGGTGTAGGACAGGGGGGTCTTGAGCCTGTGGAATTAAGGCCGCATGGCTAGTGCAGTGGCCGCGAACTGTGCAGGTTGGAGCCCCGGACAGAAAAGACTCCATGCCTTACCGTGGATTTGAACCCGGATGTCCCGTAGGAGAGCCTGGCGTTCTAGCCACTCGGCCAGCTGCTCCACTAAAGTGAATAGAACTAGTCTTAAATAAGCCAATAAGCATTTAGATACTTTAATAAGAGCAGACTGATGATGTATTAAAGAAGTTCAGTTAGATTAGTCCAAGAAAAAGTAGCACTTCACAAGATAAAGAATATTCTGTGCAATATATTTGTGTCTGTTGAGGTGAGTCTTAAGCGCTACAAATGAAGCCAATAGCAGTGTATGGAAATAACCTATGGACAATTAGCAGACTAGTGAGGAATTATGTTGAAGCTTTAGAAATATGGTTTTATTAAAGACTGATGAGAACAAAGTGGACAGATAAAAAGCATAATGAAAATATCTTGAAAGAAGTTAATTCACAAAGAGAACTGGCTATTCACATCAGAAGAAGACAAACAAATACTTCGGGCATGTCATGAGAGTGGAAAAACTGAAATATGTCATGAAAACAGGAAAGTTAGAGGGGAGGGGAGGCAGGGGGAGATAGAGAGAGACAATATTGAACAGTTTGAGATGATGGCATGGAGGAACATCAGTATCAGAAATGATTGGCAGTGCACGAGACAGAAGGTTGCTGATAGACATGATCACCAAATGCCACATGACATGGGCTATAAGAAGGAGAAGAAGATGTTAGTTGTTGAAAAGGTTGTTCTGTTATGTGTGGTGTGTTGAGTTTAAACTGTTATATATGGTGGGTTGAGTTTTAACTGTTATGTTGAGTGTCACTGATATATATATATATATGGTGTGTTGAGTTTTAACTGTTATGTTTGGTGTGTTGAGTTTTAACTGTTATGTTGAGTGTCACTGATATATATGGTGTGTTGAGTTTTAACTGTTATGTGTGGTGTGTTGAGTTTTAACTGTTATGCTTGGTGTGTTGTGTTTCAACTTGTATATATTGTGTTTAGTTTTAACTGTTTTGTATGGTGTTGACTTTGAAGTCATCTGAACCCTGAAACGGGCTTGCCTCTATCAGAGTCAGGCTGGTGTAGAAACTTTCCTCCCAAGCTGTTACCAAGTACCATCTGCACAGGCTTTGTGTGGCAGAGCTCTCCTTCCCCTCTCCAAGCTCAGAAACCAGTGTAATGTGCAAGACCAATACTGTAACTGCACATCTGCGGAATGGCCTGGCAATCCTTGGAATATTAGCCTGACTGTGGAGCTTGTCTATGGTTAGATCTCTCTGTGAAGAATGTATCCATTGTCTTGGCCAGTGTGTGATCTGGTTCTTGCCTGGAACATCAGCAGCACGAGACCTGTCTGCTGTTTGGTTTTCTTTTTTCTTTCATTGTTGTTATTATTACTTTATTACTGAGTCACTGGATCTTCTATTACAGTGGTTCTCAACTGGTGGGAGATCCCAGTAGACCCACAAATCACGTTTTATGTAGATGTCTAGACTTGTTCTAGTATGTGTTATTAAATTTAGCTTCCATTTTTTTGTATACTGTGTAAGGGTGGGGAGACTTATAGGGAGAAAATTCGAAAAGGGGGGGGGGGGGGGGTGACATCCTGAACATATGGTAAAGGGGGCATGGGCCAAGAAAGGTTGAGAACCACAGTTTTATTAGATCTACACCTGCTGGATGTTATGAGTAGACAAAAACTAGGACATATTGTGACATCTGGAAGGATTTGTGAAAAGAGAGATAAAGAAAGTCAATGAAAGAAACTTCTTGACAGTTTTATGTCTTGGCATGGAAGGGAGTCAGCACATGATCTGATAATTGCCGTTAAAGATTACAATATGTGGAGAAACATGATCGTCTGTGCCATTCAGCAAGGCACTTGATGATGATGATAATAGTTGCCTGGTGGTCATGTGTTCAAATCCCCATAGAGGAAAATTTAAAAAAAAATTGACCTGGGCTACCAGGTTGTCACAGCCTAAAATGGGCATCAAGATGCATCCTGGGAAGTAAAGGCAGATATTGAGATATCAAACATATCAGCCATCGGTTGCCGATTGGTCAAGCATGGGCCAGCACCATAAACCCAAATGCCTCAAGGTGTGTGAAAGGGTACTTTACTTTACTTTACTTTACTTTACTTTACTTTACTTTACTTTACTTTACTTTACCTTACCTTACCTTATCTCACCTCACCTTGTTTCACCTCACTTTACTTCTCTTCACCTCACCTCATTTCACCTCTCCTCACCTCGCTTTGCCTCACCTTGCCTCGCTTTACTTTGCTTTAATTTGCTTTGCTTCACTTCACTTTACTTTACTTTACTTACTTTACTTTACTTTACTTTACTGCTTTTAGATCTTGGATTATTATGTGGGTTTTGTGATTGTTCTCTTCTTCCTATTCTACACCTGTCTTGTTGATGAGAGGATGTTTCTCTGGTGGTCCTTGTCAAATCCCTGAGACTTGGGCTGACATGACTGATAGACTTACTTACCTTGGGTTTGGTCATTTCTAGGTGCCCCAGGTTACGGAGCTGCACCTACTGGTTACCCAGGCGGAGCTGCACCTGCCGGTTACCCAGGCCAGGCCAATCCTGCAGGACCTCCAGGTAATCATTTGAAACTTATAATTGTTCTTAAATGTTTTCCTAAGCAACAGAACACAGATCGGATATGTCAACTGTCCCCCCACCCCCACCCACATACACACACATGCATGCATGCCCGCCAGCGCGCACGTGCACACACACACACAAAATCCTGTATCAAGAATCTGCTGTGGGTGTGTGAAATGCTAGGACCGTCACATTTTCAGGCCTGAGTACATAAAGAAATAGGTGGCCAGTCTGTCCCTCGTGTGGTGTACGGCGAGTGCAGAAGTGTTTTCAATTTGAAATGTTTCTGAAATATTATTTCTGATTACACCAACAAAAGAAAATCAAATACGTTTTGAAAATAGTTTACTTTGAAGCACATTCTGTTCAGTCTAAGATATGCAAAATGAAATAAAGACATCAAGAATAGTACTAATTCAACCGTTTAACCAGCTGCAAATTATTCACATGGTGAATGCATTCTTGTAGATAAATTGTTCCATAAATTGTTGTCAGCAATGCATGCCAGTTTGGTACTTTTTAGTACATTATGCCCTAGGTGGATGTTTAAAATTGACCCAGGCTCCCAGGTGGACCCAGCCTAAACGTGGGTACCAGGAAATGTCCTGGGAAGCAAAGGTGACCGACGTGCTGTTGACCACATGACCCATCGAGTGTTGCCTGGTCTGTACAAATATTGGACTAGCACATGGTTCTCAGTACACCTCCAGGCATGTAAAAGGGTCCTGTACTTTACTTTACTTTACTTTACTTTACTTTACTTTACTTTACTTTACTTTACCTTACTTTACTTTACTGCTTTTAGATCTTGGATTATTACTTTACTTTACTTTACTCTTACTTTACTTTACTTTACTTTACTTTTGTTTACTCTGCTCTGCTCCGCTCCACTCCACTCTACTTTACTTTACTTTACTTTACTTTACTTTACTTTACTTTACTTTACTCTTGTTCACTTCACTTCACTTTACTTTACGTTACTGTACTTACATTGTGCCCTGTAGTTTTTAGTAATCAAAACTGTAACAAAACAACAGGTGATTGACTTGTAGTGACAGTTTGCATGAAGAGTGCCTGCTCTCTAGCAGCTTTCATGAGGCTCTTTGCCTGGTTCAGCTTTACTGCCTACTTCCTTAGAAACATACAGCACTCCAGTGCAGTCAGAACCCCTCTATCTCAGCATGGGTCGCCTGGACAGATTTAGTGGAATTGCATGGACAAATCGTATCATTAATCTGCCTATTGGTAGTCACAGTAGCACAGTGGCCTGGTGGTCGTAGGTTTGAATCCCCATCAAGACAGATTTGTTAAAATGGACCTAGGCTCCCAGGTCGACTCAGCCCACAATGGGTGCCGTGAAATGTCCCAGGAAATAAAGGCAGTTGGTGTGATACTGACCACATGACCCATCGATTGTCAGATGGTCGGAAAAAATACTGGACTAGCACCAATATGCCTGAAGACGTGTGAAAGGATCCTTAATCTGCCGATTAAAATTCCTGCAAATATTAAACTCTATGCATCCAAACAATCTACAAAAATTGCTTATCCTGGAGACAACGCTGGATATAGGCAATATTAGGCAAATTCATAAGAAGAGGAAGAATTCTAAAAAAAATCATTAATGTGTTTAAGGTTATATTAGAGCTGGGAGGTCAGCATGGTTGAATGGAGAAGCGCTCATTCTTAAACATCCGGTGTGCTGATGCTGAGGTAGCGGGTTCAACCCATACACCGGTCAGTTGGACTAAAATGTTGACTTCTCGTCCTTGACTTGGGGAAGTAAATTCAAGTACCTCTGAAGTCAGAGTAGCTTCACCTGAAGGTGAGGGATACTAGTAATAGGGAAAGCTAATCCACACACAAAAATCAGTCCAGTACACTATTAATAATAGCACTTGTATGGACTTCGCTTGAGTTCAAAGCAAGCAATTGAGAAACAAACAAATATTAGAACTGACTGATATTGACTGAAGTTTGGTGTATGTATTTCTGTATTCTCCATTTGTTTCCTAAAGTTTGGTATATGTATTTCTGTATTGTTCTCCATTTGTTTCTCAGGGTATGGTCAGGCTGCTGCCATTGATCCTCAGATTCAGCAGTGGTTTATGTCTGTTGACTCGGACCGGTCAGGTCGAATCACAGCCATGGAGCTACAGAAGGCTTTAGTGAACACAAACTGGACACCCTTCAACGAGGAGACTTGCAGGCTAATGATAGGTAAGTGTCCATACTGGATATGTAACATGTGGCTGTGGTAGATGATAGGTAGGTGTCTATTCTGGATGTGCATTACAAGAATATTGTCTTCTTTTTATATTTGTATATTATCAACTCGATCAAAGTGAACAAGTAGCAATCTTCAGACTCCACACAGGACATAAAATACCACTGCTTCAGTTAACTAAAGATAGGAGATATAGATAGTTGCAACTGTGGAACTGGAAAAATGACAGGTAAACATTTGCCGCAGGAGTGTCCAACATTTCCAGTGCAGAGAAATTAATTTTGGCATACACTCATTCCATTTGGTTAACTCTATGATGTCAGCAATCTTAAGTTGACTGCTGCTTTCTTCACATATATTCAGGTTGACTTCTGAAAGTGTATGTAGAAGAAGAAAAAAATTTATATATAATGTTCTACTTTCGTTAGCCCTTTTCATACAATTGTTAGCTACTCTGACAGTCCAAGGTATTAAGATCATTATGTACTTTATAATCAGAATCTATATATTCCCTTGACTCATGTTTATACTTTATAATTAGAATCTATATATATTCTGACTCATGTTTATATTCTTGTCTGAAGGTATGTTTGACAAGGACCTGAGTGGTACTATTGACATCCATGAGTTCCAGGCCTTGTGGCACTACATTCAACAATGGAAGCAGACCTTTGATCGCTATGATGCTAACAAGTCAGGCTCCATTGAAGGCACTGAGCTGCAGCAGGGTAGGTCAAGCAAAAGTTTGAGAATTGATAAAATACCTGTATTTTTTATTGGGCGCTCGCTCGCTTTGAACTCAAGCGCACTCCGTTCACGTGCTGATTTTGGCAGGTGGATTAGCTTTCTCTATTGCCAGTGTCCCTCGCCATCAGGCACACCCACTCCGACTTCAGAGATACTTGTAATTTACATCCCCAAGTCAAGGGCAGAAAGTCAACATTTTAGTCCAAATGACCGGTGTAAGGGTTGAACCCGATACCTAGACATCAGCACACCAGATGTTTAAGAGCGAGCACTCTTAACAATTCAGCCTTGCTGACCTTCATATAACCATATAATCATCATCATGTTCCCTGGCATAGGTATTCATGAGTGCACAGATCCATGGTGTTCTGGATCAACTCAGCTGATGGTATTCCTCTATGCCACTGCCTCGAACTCTTTTTCTACTTGATTTGTCCACTTATGATGATGTTTTCCATTGCCTCTCTTCCCATCACATGACCAAAGAATGCTGTTTGTTTCTTTCTTATGGTTGTATATAATGTTCTACTTTCATTAGTCTGTTCCAGGCAATCATTCTTAGTTACTCTGGCAGTCATAAGGTATTTAAAACATTAATCTCATGAACCACATTTCCATTGTTTCCAAGTTCTTCCAAATTTGTTCATACACAATCCATGATTTACTGCTATACAGTAAAACAGGCTCTTATAACATTTCAGAACACTTTTTCTTGCATTCAGTGATAGTGACTTATTACACAAGATACTTTTTATACTCTGATATGCAGCTTTTATTTGTCCTATTCTACTCTTAATCTCTGTCATGCATCTTCCATCTGATAATTACCCCTCTATATTTAAATTTATCAACTTGATTAGGCATGTTTTCTTCTATCGTTATATTGCATTTTGTATGTGTGCATGTATCCCAAATGGGAGCCCAGCACTTTAGCAGCTCGGCCAGACTAATACTAACCCCTATTCAAAGTACTATCTGCATGGAGAACTTTCCTTCCCTTTTCCAAACTCAGAAATCTGTGGGGGCGTACAAGACTGGTACTGAGACTTCACATCTGCAGAGAGGCAAATTAGCAGGTCACGATTCAGCACAGCACATACAGACTGGCTGCGATTAGACCTGGGCTGGTGATGTTTCCTCTACAGGTTTGAGGTATTTCACAATCACCAGACTCCAACTCTGTGCACAGAGGGAAGATCTTTCTTGAAGGGGTGAAATACCCCAAGATGATGTCTCTAGAAAACAATAGAGTGGTTGGACAAGAGTTCCATGACAGTTCTTATTACTATCTGCAGGAGGAAAAGACTAGATAACTATACCTCCATGTACTCAGGCTTCCCAAAAATTGATGGTCCTAACACTTCACATACCCACAGCTGATTCCTACTACGGGACTTGATAATAATTACACTATATGATGATGAGGAGGAGGCAGAATATGTTTGTTGGTTTTGCTGAAGTTGTATAAGAACCAGAAGCTCCTTTTACTCTTCCTTGAGGACTCTCAGGTACCAATATTATACAGCTGGGTTAACCCCAGAGTTGATTATTGAATTTCCTTATTAAATGAAGGCCAGTGAAGGTTAAGCACAGACTACTGTGTTATTAAGTGCTCTAGAAACATATGTGCTTGTTTGTTGATTACATTACAGTGAGCAGATGATGATACCTCTTCTGACAAAAGCACAGGCCCTTCTCAATTGTGGCATGAGTGTGAGATGAAGAACTAGCTTCACTGTACCCATGGCATTCCTACACCTGGTCCCTTCATTGCATTCCTACACCTGGTCCCCTTATTCAGATTTCCCAGGCTGACGGTACCAGTGGCAGTCTGATTACAAGTCCACCTACATGATTCTCTCAGATTTGAATGTTTAAAATTAATCTGGACTCCAAAATCATCCCAGCCTAAAAGGTGTGCCAGGAAATGTCTTGGGAAGTAGAGGCAGTCGACATGCTACAGACTATGTTATGCACCGGGTGCTGATGGGGCTAGCACTCCATACCCAACGTGCCTTAAAGCATATAAAGGGCTTCTTTACTTACTTGACTACATTTTCCCCTTTGCATTGAACAAAGTTTATTTTCAAAGTAAGAATTGAACAAGCAGGCCCGTCTGACATTCTGCCGTTCTGATCTCTCTGCTCTCATAGATTATTTCATTCATACATTACTTAAGAAGGTAACGTTAGACAACAACAGAAACAATATGCATTATAAATGCATGGAAAATGTGCAATAATTCATAATGCATGACTCCCTAAAACTTGACCTTTGAGTGTCATCCCAGCCCTCTGCTCACTCAACAATGAATCAGTCTCTCCAAGTGTGGCTCCTCTGTTTTGCTGCACTCTCCACTCAGTTCATTTGTGGCATTGACATGTGGAGTGTATTGACAGTAGTATGTGGTGGGAAGTATGTCAACTCATTCTGGACACTCTAAAAGCAGGTGTTCAATGAATTCCTCACATTAGTAGTAGATTCCATGCAAATCTAAATATATGAAGCTCATAAATGGGCAGGCACTCTTTCGCTGTTTTTGCTTCACCTCAACACCACAAGATACAAGAGGAACAAAATAAGATGAAAAGCAATGCCTAAATTACGTTTGTTGATCATTCTTTTAAAATATTTTTACAATATTATTTTGTGATAATGAATAAATTTATTTTCATCATTCCAGCATTCAGAACAATGGGCTACAACGTTTCTCCACAGTTTGTCCAGGTTGTCGTGGTTAAGTTTGATCACCATGGCCGCCGCGCAATCACGCTGGACAATTTTATCCAGTCAAGTGTCATGCTCAAGTCATTGACAGATGCATTCAAGCAGAGGGATACGTCTCTGACTGGAACTGTCCGTATGTCATACGAAGACTTTATGAGCCTGGCTGTCTTATACAAACCCTAGTAGCTTTACATCCACTGAGAATATACATAAATATTAGGCGACAGTGTACATCTTGAACTGCTATTATTTTATTCATGTGTGCCTGATGTTTTTGCAAGTGTTTATTTTAGATATATATATTTGACGTTTTTACAAATCTAAATGTGTTAAATTGCTTTGTAATATTTGTTGGCAGTGTAACTTTCAGGCAGCTTTGGCAGGGGTACATTTCAGAAACTGAGCATATCTTTGTTATGTTATAAAGTAAAACCCAAGATCAGTTTATCTTTCAACTGGTGTTTTTGGACTGGTGTATCATGGAACACTGGTGTTTTTTAACTGTGTCATGGCACACAAGTGGTTTTCAGCTGACTTATTGTGGCATAGTGATGGTTTTCAATCACTATATCATGGCAAAGTGGTGTTTTTCAACTGGTGTTTCATGGTACCTTGCCTAGGAATCACAAAAAGCCAAAAATTGCTAGAGTTGATGGCTGCATCCTGTAAAGGATTTGCAACTAACTAATTTCCCATGGCACTCTTGTGTTTTTTAACCAGAATGCATGGCACAGTATGTCATCACGCACTTGTGCTTTTCTTAACTAGTATGTCATGTGACACTGGTGTTTTCCAACTATTATGCAGTGACACACTGGTGTTTTTCAACTGGTAGGCCATAGTACCTTTGTGTTTTTCACCCGGTATGTAATGGCACTGAAATATTTTAACTGCCATGCCATTACACACTGGTGTTTTCCAGCTAGTTTACCGCTTCTCACTGGTGTTTTCCACCTGATATACTGTCCACTATATACTTTAAGCACAGTTTTAATGATAGTTTTTAAGAGTTATTATAATAAAGTATGCCCTTAAAAAAAACAACAGATGTGCCCTGCCAGTTTTAGTGCCTTGTTCAGAGTAAGAAGCATAAAGGGTCATTATCAACATTTGAGGCACATTGAGTGCATGTTGCTAGTCCCACTTTTATAGACCAACTGGCACTGGATGGCTGATGTGGCAGATATCATGTGGCTGTCTTTATTTCCCAGAACATATCCTGGTACCCAGTTTAGACTGGGTCCATGTGGGAGCCCAGGTCTTTTAAAATACAAAATCCCAGGCTTGAGGGTATATGAACACATGACCTCAGGCTGTCAGACAAGTCACTGTGTTATGCAACCCCTACTTGTTCACTATATTGTGAGTTTTTAAAAAAAAATGAAAATCTGTGACCTGGGTACTTCATTGTGACTCATAGACAGACATTTTCAGAATCGTAAAATAAGCCTCAGACTTTCCTGAAATTTGGAGATGGATGAGGAAGGGAGACAATCACTCAACACAGCTATGAATAGTAACAGTGACATCTTAAACACCTCGTCCTCCTCATGTTTAGATGTCTTTATTTTACTAAACTTTAGTGTCTAGTACTGTGCATTTGCTTATTTAGTGTATCAAAATGGAATTTTATCCATTGTAATGTATTTTAAATAGAAATAGAAACTGTAAAACTTAACATTAACACCTGTATTTTCAAAACTGTATGTATATACATCTCTTTATTATATGTCTTAAGGGATGTATCAAATATAATCTACCCATAACAACCCAACTGTGGGTCGTAGAGATACAATGAGTGTTGATACTTCCATCATGGCACCAGTACCACCCATGAATGGGTTATGGTTTGATTTCATTTGATTTGATATATACCTTAAAATGTATAATTTGAGCATATCTTTAAAGTCACTGTAAATGTTTTCATCTATTTATGTTGACTTTTACCCACTTCATTTTATTGCTGTTATGTAACAGATAAAAATTACCAATGTTGTGGTGTGTGCTTTTTTTTATCTTTCACGTATAATTTGCTAAGAGTATTTCCTAATATTGTGTACTTTTATATTTTGTAGCCTAAATATTTGGATGTGGTTAATGTTGTTAAATTTATATATATATATGATCAAAGTAACAAATAATTTTGAATCAGCTTTACCAATTAAGAAGTGTAGATTGACATATAGTTGTGATTTATTTTGTGCCTATCATAAGGTCACAGTATAGGATAGTGTTTATAGACTTTCATTGCTTGTGTTGTTTCACTCAGAATAGAAAAAATATGAAATATAAGAATTGGAGAGTGAAGTCAGGAGTTTATTTGAGATTTTGTTTTTATAAAGTATAAATGTTTGTGATCTGCCAAACAAACTGTTTTTAATAGTAGGAAGTTTGTGTTATTACATGGTTTGCTTTAAATCATGCAAAATTGGTAACTTTTGATTTGGTTTTTAAATTAATATTATTCTAAAACAGTTATCAATATGAAATTCAATTTCTTCGAGGTAATTGGGACACACATTGCAGTTTAGTTTCCTGTCAGGGATATAATACCAAGAGTACTTCAACATACATACAGAGAGAAAGATGGATAGAGAAAGAAAAAGAGAGAGACAGAGAAACAGGACAGGGTGAGACAGACAGAGAAAGAGATAGATACAAAGACAAATGGGCAGAGAGAAAGAAAGAGACAGACAGAAAGACGAACAGAGAGGCTGAGTATGGTTATGCATCACAAACCTTTCACCTGGTGTTATTGAACTATAACATCATACATGGCGACATAAAGTGCTCTTAACACTGGCATACAAACTGCACAAAAAGGGATCATTTGCTTGTTGCAACAGCCATACACTATTTCTTGTGATTTGAGCTCTGTAATACACAATGAATATTTTTGTATGGGATTTAAATAATCCACTGTTGGTTATGGACGTTATCTAGTTAATGTTTTTCTGCCTTAAGACATTCCTATTTCGTAGAACTTGTCTTACAAGCTGTTTTTTTTTTTTTTTAAATGTAGATTTGCTCTTCTTATGGGTTTTATGTTGTTGGTTTTACACAGATATGCTCTTTTCATGGATTTTATGTTGTTTTTTACACAGGTTTGCTGTTTTCATGGGTATTATATGTCTTTTTAAACAAGGTGTAAAGAACTGTTGACCCTTTAGATTTTGAGTGTACGCCCTCAATCATTTCATGTCAAGCCTTGTAGACTTATTCATGATCGGTCAGATTGCGCAACTAAAGTTTTCTATGAGTTGAGGTAGAATACGCAACTAAAGTTTCCTATGAGTTGAGGTAGAATGCGCAACTAAAGTTTTCTATGAGTTGAGGTAGAATGCGCAACTAAAGTTTCCTATGAGTTGAGGTAGAATGCGCAACTAAAGTTTTCTATGAGTTGAGGTAGAATACGCAACTAAAGTTTCCTATGAGTTGAGGTAGAATGCGCAACTAAAGTTTTCTATGAGTTGAGGTAGATTGCGCAACTAAAGTTTTCTATGAGTTGAGGTAGCCTGTCTCATGCCAACCGTCCTTTGTCACCTCTTAGACATGCATGATGGGTTGCAGAGTTACACCTCCTTGCTTCCCATCTGGCCCTGTTAACACACGAGCGCATGCTTGTAATATACATAGGTAATAATGTAACAGTTGCGTTAAGTACAGTGTAGGAATATAGAGCATAGCGAAGCTTAAATATTGTCTTCAGTATTTTTACGAAAAGAATAAAATGCCCTCAGAGGAGGTTGTTGTTGTTGTTGTTGTTCTCCTTCTTCTGCTTATTGCCTATTGGAGCACAGATCTTCAACCAGCTCATGCGAAGCCATCCTATCGTCTGCTGCAGCTTCCTTCATGTCCTGCCCATATTTTTCATGTCTTTAATTCTTTTCTTTATGTTTTTTTTTTTTTTAGGTTTCCCTATATTTCATTTGCCCTGTGGGTCCCAGAAAAAAGGACTATCTAATGATACTGTTTTAAGGTGTTCTCATTTTCCCCCTCATCTTTTCATTCTCTGGAACCTATCTGGTTCTGTCCCTAAGCTTCGCATGAGTGATTGTGCCATACCATTTTAGTCCTCTTATGCAGAAGACACCAGTTAATGAATGTTTTCAGTTTATAAGTAAATATTTGCGCCGTTTTAGTGGTGATTGTTACTAGTTGATTATGAAAGTGAGTGTTCCTTTATATATGCAAAGGAGGTTGGTTGATTGGTTGGTTGGTTGCGATGACTCCAGCAGACAGAGCTTGAACTTTGTAAATCCTGTGTATTCATGTTCAGATCATCTGAACCTTGAAACTGGCTTGCATCTATACATGTGTAGAGTCTTTCCTTCCAGCCTGGTGCACATGCAACATCACCACAGGAAATGTGTTGCAGAGTTCTCCTTCCCCACTCCAAACTCATAAACCTTCAGGCTGTGCAGGACCCATGCTGGAACTTCACTTCTGTGGAGAGGCGAAGCAATCCTTGGAATGTTGGCTGGGTTCCCAAGTCTGTGGATATGTCTCACCAGGATAAAGTGCCGCAAGGTTTTGGGCACAGTGTAACTTGGTCTTGGTGTTGTGATTTCAGCGACCCATATCATTCATCATTATCATGCGCCCTGTCAAATAGCATAGGCATTCATGTATCTTCACTAATTTGGTGGTCTGTATCAATTCTATTAATGCTACTCCTCCATGCTACTGTCTTAATTCCTCTCAGCCTCTTCTACCATTAATCTTTCCAGGCGTCACAATATTTTCCATATGAAAAGAAGAAAATGTGACATGTTCAGTGACAATTAATGAGCTCAGTATTAGCTACATATCCAGGAAACTGCTCAGTTCTTCATCAAATGCATCACCCAAATAAATCAATTGCTGGTCATGTTTATCCAAGTGAAAACAGACCAAAATGTCAGCTGGTACGGGAGCTGTGGTAGCTCAGTGGCAAGCATGCTTGCCTAATGAACAAATGGTCATGTGTTCGAATCCCCATTGATATAAAACTTGACCTTGAAATGGGTGCAAGGGAAATGTTGTGGGAAGTAAAGGCAGCAGGTGTGATAGTAACCACATCAGCCATCCAGTCACCATTGGTCTCTACAATTATGGGGTTAGCACCATATACCCTAATATGCCTCATGAATTGCAAAAATTCATTTATTTTTTGTTTGACCATTTATCCATTACGCTCGTGTTTAGTGAAAAGGTCCTTTACTTATATTTCTTTTAGCAGAATTGTTACTTTATAGGATTGTTACTATGCTTTACTTTGTCAGGTTTCAAAACCCCTTGTTAGTTGTTGATTAGTTTTACAATATATGCTGGTGTGCCATATTAATGTTGGTGATGTTTTTTACTTTCTGTTGGAGTTTTAGTAACACATTTATAATCATGTGTTGATTTGTTGTACTTCTTCTTCTTATGCGTTCATCCGGAGTTTTTGTCTTTTTCCGTATGTGATTGCGTTGTGCCTGTTAACAGCAGAGCTGCGTTCTTGCGCCGTTAGGCCAACACATTCGACTTCTGCGGGCATGTGTTGACCGGGTTAACCTTTCCGGGATTTGTTGTACAATAGATTATGCTATACTGAATTATGTTACTGCTATTCTTTGCTGTCTTTCCAAATGCCAGTACACTGTTTGTAATAATTACTTGGTTAGTGTGAGGTAGTGAATATGCTTATTTAATGTTTTAGTCTTAGTGACGTGATAAATATTGGCAGAATGGTCACATTCATTAATTCAGTAGCATGTCCTTTGCAGAACCTCGCTCCCTTAACAACCTTCCGGAAAACCTCTCGATCATAAGCAAGATGTCCTACGTCCGATACACCCATCTGGAGATCATCCGCCACATCCTGCACCCATCTTCTCTTTGGCCTTCCTCTTCCTCTCTTCTCAGGCATATACCCCTCCATTATTGTTCTCTCCAAACTTTCGTGGCATTTCAAGTGATCAAAATATTTCAATTTTCTTTTTCTTTGTTTTATCGTCTTTAATAGCCAGCCTTCTTCAATATTCAGCTCTTGAAGTATGGATGCATTTTTTATTTTATTTACCCAAGATATTCTTAGAACTCGTCAACAACATTTATATTCAAATGCATTTATGCACTGGTCACAGGAGGACATAAGAAAATCGTACAGTTTATTGTTTGTGTCTTCATTGTTCAAATTAACTATGGGAAAACATTGTTTTGAGTTTCTGCTATTGACAATTCAAGCCTCTACAACTGTATCGCTAAATGAACACACCAACCAGTACAGTACCACAGCTGTGTTTACACCACCGGAAATCTTGTATGAATGTTTTTACACTTCTTTATGTCCACGAGGAGCAGTTCTCTTTTAAATGTTTATCGTAAAGACTTGAACAGAAAATACTTATCTCTAATGACTTGTTTTGCTGAAATAAATGTGATTATTGTTTTTTAAAGCATCTTCTCATGTCTATGCATTAGTGGAGTCTGTATACTGTGTCTCATATATTATCTTTATTAGTTTTCTCAAACAATTTTAGTATACATCTTTCATATGTAATAAGCTGTATACAGTATCAATATATTTTTTGTGATATGTAAGCAAGAATAAACAACATAAAAAGACTTCATGCTGCAATTTTCTTTTCTTAAAATTTGGTCTCATAATTTCTTCAATAAGGAATATTTTTATGTTATCAGTGACTCCTGAAGCCTGATTTGTTATTGTTTTATTTTTGGAATATTTGTTTCTTCAAGGCACAGACTGAGAAACAACAAATAAACTCAAAATGGCAAAAGAAACAGCAGCCAGATAATACTGAAGATCTCCTATGTGCACTTTTAACGTTGATACCTCCGGATCCTACAAGCAGAAAGTAAACAGTGCAAGAAAAATATAGATGCTTCGAAAGAAAAGTCTCAGACACAGAAACTAGTAAACGGGGACAAATGACTAAAGGATGTCGCAGTCAACCCAGTATTTATTTTACTATGATTTCTTGGCAAGTTTACATCCTGTAGTTTGCCATTGCTTTCTGAACGACCTGCACTCATACCATTGTATAAAAACCAAAGCAAGGCAGTCTGCTTCCAGATTGCCCACAGCTGTGTTTTGAACGCAGTTTGTGGGATTGCATATTGTGTTCGATACCCCTTTGTAACAACACCAGCACTGGCAAACAGAAGATATTTAAATGCAAGCAGAAGACAGGACAATTAATGATGCCAAACATAGCCCCTGGAATATCCACATCAAAGGTTTGGCAGGGTCCAGGAAACATTTGTAGAAAATGTGCATGAGAGAATCCTGACAACTGCAGCAAAGTGCCTATGAAGGGAGAAGATCTGGTTAGACAGCAAGAGGGGTGGTCCAGAAACAAACTGACTGTTGGTAATTAAAAACCATAGACAGATAAAGACTAAATATAGTCAAGACAACAAATACAGACTAAATATGGTCAAAACAACAAATACAGACTAAAGATGGTCAAGACAACAAATACAGACTAACTATATTCAAGACAACAAATGCAGACTATATTCAAGACAACAAATACAGACTAAATATGGTCAAAACAACAAATAGACTAAAGATGGTCATGACAGCAAATACAGACTAACTATATTCAAGACAACAAATGCAGACTAAAGATAGTCAAGACAAATACAGACTAAATATGGTCAAGACAACAAATATGGACTAAATATAGTCAAGACAACAAATATAGACTAAATATAGTCAAGACAACAAATATAGACAAGATGGTCAAGATAACAAATACAGACTAACTATATTAAAGACAACAAATACAGACTAACTATAGTCAGGGCAACAAATACAGACTAAAGATGGTCAAGACAACAAATACAGACTAACTATATTCAAGACAACAAATACAAACTAACTATAGTCAAGGCAACAAATACAGACTAAAGATGGCCAAGACAACAAATACAGACTGAAGATGGTCAAAACAAATACATACAAAAGACGGTCAAGACAACAGATGCAGACTAAATATATTCAAGACAACTGTTAGGTTTTTAAATAGAGACATTGGGAGCCAAAGCTGGATGGTTATGGTGTCCGCCTCAAACATAGAAATGTACTGGGTTTGATCTCAGAAGTCAGCTGTGAACCATTGACACCTAAGGATAACTCACAGCCCCATAACCTATTGGGAAATTAGATTAAATACCTAGTCTTCTCAAATTAGGGCGAAAAACAGGCGGCCCCCTGTGTAAGTTGTGCATGTTAAAAATCCATTGGCAGTTGGAAATACCTCAGAGCAGACCTTAAGGCTGCTGCCTTGGCACAATTATTAGGAAGGAAAGTCTGCCCACGGATAGATAGAGCCTGTTATTTTGGATGAAATCTGTCTAAAGGAAGTTTATAAAAAAAAAGTCAGTTGCATAGCTTTTACAGGATGTAGCAGTCAACCCCAGCATTATTTGGCTGTTCGTGATTCCAGGGCAAGTTTACGCTCAGTAGTTTGTCAGTGGTTTCTGAACGACCGGTACCCATACTATTTCATGAAAAACCAACGCAAGGTGGTCTGCTGCCAAATCTCCCTCAGCTGAAAGAGAATCTCATTGAAAGAGAAATGAAGAGGAGGAAATGGAGATCTAGTGGGGGTACTGCATGCCTGAAATGTTTCAAGTTCACCGCTAGGTCAGACGTTGTCTGCCCCAAGTTGACTTGATAAAGTAGGGCTAAGAATGTATACACGGACCATTGGTTTCTCATGCTGTCACATGTTCTGGACCGCAAATGTGCTTAAACTGGATTCATGTGCCCATTTTCAGAAGTCATGTTTTGTGCTGATTAGATAAGAATGTCTCGCGCATAATTTTTATACAATAAATGCAATAGATAAGTTGAATCAAGAACCGACATCACAGCTTTTGGGACATTCCCATACTTGCTTACTTACTTGTTGAACTTTTTGAAACTGCCTTGTAAGAGTAGGTGGCAGAGAATTAGAATTTTGGTCTGTAAGAGGTAAAAGTCCATAGCAGAGAAACAATTTTAATCTTTAAGAGGTAAAAGATCATCCTATAGCAGAGAATTAGATTTCTTGTCTATTAAATCTAAAGACAGATACTCAACTCTGGTAAAGGTGTTCACCTTTCAGAGAACTAAAGCAGACACCAGAGAATATCTTATAATTCTGTCCAGTATTTGCCAGATAGATAATTGAAATCTGGCGATGCTTGTGAAGGAAGACTTCAGGCGCAATATCCTGCTGAGAATCCAGAACAGACACATATCTGAAGTTGTATGCAGAAAAACCCCTCTATAGTGTCTCCATCTAGTTGAGGTTGAGGAGTTTGTGTGTTTCAATGATCTCAAGAGCTATGCCCACGATAGCACAGCTACTGGGAGGGTCTCCCATGTCGGACAGATCAAAGGATAGGAACCAGATGAAGAGAAACACAAACTTGCTGCCTTGTAAGTAGACGGGACAGTCAAAGGCTGGGGAAAGTAAACCTGAAAAAATGTTTGTGTAAGTCGGATGTACTGAGCCACAAGTCTGACGAAGCAGTACAATACAACTCACCACATGGTGATGTATGCAAAAGAAAGGTGTTTCTCTTAAATAATAAGTTTCACAACATTAACACAATTATTACCCTTTATTATTTTTAATTGTGATTGAATGGATGGCATGGCTGAATGAATGAAAGCTAATGAATAAAGCAACATTACTTTTGAACTGCGATGGCAGAGTGGTTAGTATGCTTGCCTGTCAAGTGGCACGAGTTCAATCCCCAGCAGGGGCCAGATGAGCTTTTCCTACCAAGTGTGGCTCTGGGTGGAAACAGCCTCATAATAATTGGTACCAGACACATTTCTGATGCTTCTAGTAGGAATTGTCTGGGAAGGAAAGGTCACGAGGAAGAGAACTGGCCAGTTCACCTCATGTTATGGCCTACAATATGTAAAGGCCTAGATCTTCACACCCCAATGGTAGTATCTGCCATGGGATGATCTGTTATCTTTTACTTTAAGAACAACGGAAAGGGGAGCTGCAACAAATGGATATTTACAAAGTAATTAAGACAAAAAGTACAGTTGGCTTATAAAATTCAACAAATCTACATTTAAAAATGAATTAAAAGCTACTTCTCAACAAGTGTAGATGAACAAATGACAACATAATTGCTCAAGCACCTAGTTATGAAATAATTATTAAATATTGGAATAAGTCATATAACAAAATACAATCACAGGAATGGACAGTGTCTTAGTGAATATAACATTTACAAATAACAGCAGTACATAGGAATAATTAATTGATAAATGAACATCAAGCTTTTACAATGAAGAATATGGGAAAGATGATGGGTGAGAAATATGTGCATATAGATTAAATATTACATGTATTTAAAAATGCAAATCTTACAAAGTAATGCGCATATTTTCAATGTTTGTAGAAAATGAGTTGAAAATGGAATTTTGCTCAAATTCCAGATGTGAAAATGATAACAGAAATAACTATACTTTGTCAGTTATGCTAACAAACTAAACTTTCTCAGTTATGGTTACAGTAACATAACATGTCATATGTAAAATAAAAAGGTTAAAAAACGTTTGAAAATTTTAAGGAAAAAAATATTTAATCACAAATGCAAAAGTGGGAAAAATATATCAGGCTGCCTGTGAAAGTCATGAAGATTTGGAGCCACCAAATGAGATCAAAATTAAAAGTTGCAAAATACAAAATCTACATACATTGTCCTCCATTCAGGAATACATGAAGACACGCAAAGAGGTACAGATAGATTTTAAACATAACTATATTCCATAGATTCATTCTAGTGTCATTGGTGAAATACTGCAAGCAGATTGCATGGCAGCTGTTTTATAGACTTCAAGGACGCAGTTCCCGTAAATTTGGAAACTTAGATGACCTAAGGCAGGGTTAGCCGTAGCTGAGAGCTAACGGTGTCCGTCTCTGGCTCAGAAAGTGTCCTATTTGATCTCAGAATAGAATTGGGCATTTTTTTTCCTGATATCTCACCCCTCCCTGATCTCTTTGGTAGTGAGATAACATACATAATCGTCTCAGATAAGGGCGAAAGTAAGAGGGTCACATGTTCAAATTGTGCACGGCCGTTGAAGTCGTAAAGAGTATGCACACGATCGTTTTTCTTATTAAAATGTCAGGAAAGTGGAAAATCTAGCCATGGCTAAATAGAGCCCTTTACCTCGGAAAGAATCTGTCTAGAGCAGTGGCTCTCAACATTTTTTGGCCCATGTCACCCCCCCCCCCCCCCCCCTTTCGTATTTCCTCCCTATAAATCCCCTCCCCCACACAGTATACGTAAAAATGGAAGCTTAATTTAATAACACATACTAGAACAAGCCTAGAAGTCTATATGCAACCTGATTTGCGGGATTACTTACGTTAGAAAACGAATTTCAGACGGGTGAGAAGTACAGAACTGTAAAGTATAGAGGGACAAACAATATCAAGTAATCGGTTCTTGTGTTAATACCATCTTGAAATAATCTTAATTCCCCCCCCCCCCCCCCTTCCAACCCCAAATCCCATCCCCCCTCCCCGGGAACCACTGGTCCAGAGGCAGCAAACCTGACACAAATAATGCATGCCGGTGGTCTGACACACTGACCTTTGACATGCACCACTGACCTTAGAGTTAGCATCGCAGTAAATGAAAAAAAAAAAAAAAAGCAATCACCCAACCATGATGTAAACAACTGGATATGTAGGTCAGCTTTATGAAATTACAATTACAAAACACAGTTGAGGCTGCGGCTAGAGGCTTTCATCAGCAAACAAAAAGACGAAACAAACCGCAACACACACCAAATAGGAAATGACACTAAAATAATAACATTACGGCATACAATTATGGAACTATGTGAAACAAAAAGCAAGCCAGCAGAAGAAATAAAACATGTGGTACTGTAATGAACGAGGAAGAAAATATTAGAAGAAATAAAATATTTGGTACTGTGATGAACGAGGAAGGAAAAATAAGGAATAAACAGGTAAAAGTGGTTCTTTTTCTTTGTTTTCTTCACGGGAAAGATGAAGCAAGGAAGAGAGCTTGTTGCTCATTAGTATAATGCTAAGACTTATTGTATGCAAAGGTATACAATTTGTCTTTCTAATACAGTGGTTCTCAACCTTTTTTTGGCCCGTGCATCCCTTCGCCATATTTTCAGAACGCCATTCCCAAACTTTTCGTATTTTCTCCCTATAAATTGCCCCTTCCCCCCCCCCCCCCCCCCCCGCCCCTACACAGTATACATACAAATGGAAGGTAAATTTATTAACACACACTAGAATATGAATAAGTCTAGACGTCTATATAAAACGTGATTTGCGGGTCTACTGACGCTATAAAATGAATTTCACAAGGGCGAGAAGTGCAGAACTTCCCACTAGTATCGTTGCCTATCTCTTGCTCGCTTGCCCTCAGCCTTGCCTTCCAGTATGGTTTGTATAAGAGTATCATGTCTTTTAACGTGGCCGAAACATTTCGCTTGCCTCCTCTTTATTTTTTTCATCAAATCTCTCTTCATTCCCAGTTTTTCTAGAACCTCTGCATTTAATTGATTTTGTTTCCATGGAATACGACATATTCGTCTGTATATTCTCATCAGGAAGATACTATGCCTAATTCAAGAAACATACAGCTTGACAAACTGAACAGGTTCGCTTAATAGGTTACATACAGTCGTGCGTATGGTATGTAAGTATGGTATGTAACATTACATATAGATAACGTTCAAATGGCAGTATACTATCAAATTCTATTTAAAATGGATTACAATAATAACACTAAATATTTGTATTCATCCATAGCATTTGAATAGCAAATCACTGATTCATAATGAGTGAGTAAAATAGTCAAAGCAAGCATACAGACACACGGTTCACACACAGAATGAAAGATTCATTTGTTGTCTAATGGATAAGGAGTGACTGATGATGCTAGAAGAAGAATCCTCGCTACGGATGCAATCAAACTTCTTGAAACGATTTGTTGAGCAGTTCTTCCTTCGGGTTTAAATGATGTTTGAGTTCAGTTTTTTCCACTGAAATAAATGACACAATATCAAATTAATTCGCGATTAACTCATATCACAAATATTTATCACTAACCGATTCAGTGCTGAAGGACAATACATAGCCAAATTTGATCTCCCTTTGAACAGAAGGACGATATATCGCCACACAATGGTCATCTTGTTATTTTTTTTTCCTCCGCAGTATGTTCCGCAATTTTAACGCTAAATGATCGGAAATTTACATTACAATACTTGTTCATTTGATTGTGTATCATGTTTGGTCCAGATCTAGTGTTTCTTTGGCACGGAATCAGTAAATGTCTACCATCATCGTAAACAATTGTTGTGACTGTTGCATCTTGTAATATTATTGAGTCCTACTCATTTTGTGAGGTTGAGTCGATCATCGCCCTGTATGCCGGCAGCACAAATTCGTCAACAGCTTGAAACTAGACTCCCGCACTATTACGTCATTTAGTTACTTACTAAGTTACCGTGAAGCTGGACTCCAATTGTGGAGTACACATTTATCAATTTATCCACACGTTTCTTTTTGTTTTAATTAGGAGTGAATTTGATGGTGATAATGATTATATAACGCTAACATTTTTGTCTTCTTACGTATTTTCCAACTGCTGGAGATTTCTACTGCTGCCACTACCACTACAACCATTACCATAGCTACACCTACTACCACCACTACAACTACTACCACCCTTAATATTACTACTTCTAATACCACTACCACTACTAATGCTGCTGCTAGTAGTATTGCTGCTGCTGCTACTGCTATTATTATAATCTATTACGGCTACTACTGCTACAACAATAACAACAAGTGCTGCACTACTACTACTACTACTACTACTACTACTACTACTACTACTACTACTACTACTACTACTACTACTACTACTACTACTACTACTACTATGTTACTACTACTACTACTACTACTACTACTACTACTACTACTACTACTAGTACTACTATGTTACTACTACTACTACTACTACTACTACTACTACTACTACTACTACTACTACTGCTGCTGCTACTACTACTACTACTGCTGCTGCTGCTGCTGCTACTACTACTACTGCTGCTGCTCCTGCCACTACTACTACTACTACTACTACTACTACTACTACTACTACTACTACTACTACTACTACTACTACTACTACTACTACTGCTACTACTACTGCTGCTGCCACTGCTGCTGCTACTGCTGCTGCTGCTGCTGCTGCTACTGCTGCTGCTGCTACTACTACTACTACTACTACTACTACTACTACTGCTGCTGCTGCTGCTGCTGCCACTGCCACTGCTGCTGCTGCTACTACTACTACTACTACTACTACTACTACTACTACTACTACTACTACTACTACTACTACTACTACTACTACTACTACTACTACTACTTCTACTACCACTACCACTATTGCTGCTGCTGCTGTTTCTTATCTCAATAATAGTTTATTAACGTCTACGAACGTCGTCGATGCATTGTCGGACCCCATTCAGCTCACGAGCGCAGTTTTATTTCCGGAGACAGGACGCAGAGGTGTTTCCAAGGGACCAGGGCCAGGTTCTATATTGGCCAATACCTGCTGACACGTCCACGCCGTGCGTCCTGGGCAACAGGTCCCTATGGGGTCCTGGCTAACGTAGTAGGATCGCTGATTCTTCCGAAGTCGGAGAGTATCTGCCTGCACGGCGAGGAACCACCAGTGTGCGCACCAATGGGCCAGACATGGGACAACGGATACTCAGGCAAACCTCAGTCCGGTATGACATCACACTGATGTTGGACAACAGGATGTCTTCATCCAACATAAAGGACTTCACGCTGGAGTCCTCAGCCAGCGAACGCAAGCAAGCATTTCCGGAGACCCCTTGAGATCGCCACTGGAGCTACGGGTATCGCGATCTGTGCGACGATTTTGGCTGGGCGCTTTTTGGAAAGAAGACACACCCTTACGAGATAGAACCCGATGCAATTACGGCAACCCTCTTGCCTTTATCCCCTCTAGTAATGTCTAGACAAAAGTCCGTTTACAGTGTTAAAGTTAAAGCTGGTTGCATATCCTTTACAGGATGTATAATTCAATTAAAGCATTTTTTGGCCATTTGTGATTCCTGGGCAAGTTTACGTTCAGTAGTTTTCCATTGCTTTCTGAACGACGGGCACTCATACCATTATATTGAAACCAACGCAAGGCGGCCTGCTTCCAAAATAGCCAACGGCCGTGTTTCGAACGCGGTATATGTGATTACGAATTGCATTCGTAACTTGGCGTCTACAATGTACGTTGCTGTAAATGAGAGCTCATTGAGTGAGACCACAAACATATTTGTGTCTATTAGGCCAATGTTGAATCAGTAACTGACGAATCACCAAGGAAGCAAACTGCACACGCACACGCACGCACACACACACACACACACACACACACACACACACACACACACACACGCACGCACGCACGCACGCACGCACGCACGCACGCACAAACAACGCATATCAATATGCACATAAACAATAAAATACAAGGCAGGGTGAAGGCCACTGGGAGCCAGATATTTAACAATAAGATACCACGGACCTTGTCCACGACGGACTTTAAACATACCAACGTGGACAAGGCCCGAGGTTCATACCGGAATATGATCAGCGTTGCCAGTAGACGCTTCAAGCCTCAAATACCGAAACAACCAAATAAATCAATAAAATACCAAGCCACAATATACTTACATTGATACGTTTCTCTCGGGTAGTTCCTCTTGACACAGCAGAATATAATAAGGATGGCAATAATGATCAGCAGAATACCAATAATAATGGCAATCCACCAAATTTCAAACTCTGTCTTAGCATTTATGGGGAGAACGGTTCCTGGTGAGTTAAATCAAAGGACAACATAATGAAACTGTAGAAGGGACAAGAACTCATGTCGTCAGTGTATTTCTACATGGGCATCTGTAGGCTAATATCTGCATTCGCCATGTTTATACAGTGGTCATGTTTATACAATGGTTAAGTTTATATATCGGTAATGTTTATACATTGGTCATGTTTATACACAGGTTATGTTTATACATTGGTCATGGTTATACATTGGTTATATTTACACATTGGTCATATTTACACATTGATAATGTTTATACATTGGTCATGTTTATACATTGGTCATATTTACACATTGGTAATGTTTATACATTGGCCATGTTTACGGATATACAAAGTTTTCCTCTCACATTCATCTATGCATGTAATTTACATATTTTCCTTTCTTCCTTACTCACTTCCTTATGTCTCACCTTCCTTCTTGTTTATACCTTTTCCTTCTTTTGTTTTTCTTTTTCGCCCTTGCCTTCCATCTTGTCTTCTTCCTCCCATTCTGTTTTTATTCCTTCCTATCTTATTTACAACCGTCCTCCTTTCTTAGTTATTTCACCCGCCGTTCTTTCTTTTCTGTCTTCATGTTTTCCTTATTGCCCCCCCCCCCTCCCCCATTCTTTTCCTTTTTCGCCAACTTTCCTTCTTCCCCATCGTCTCTCCGTTCCATCTTCTTTCTTTATTTCCCCATAAAGTTGTAAGCTGTTGGAGCAGCACTCAACTGCTGCACTTTATTCGACATGTTTCATAAGTGATTGTCTCATGGCATGGTTTCCGATTCTGCTAGGGGTTTTCCTGTCTGTTTCTGAATATGTATTTCCCCGAGAGTGATATACTCCATATTCGATACAACAGCGCCAGCAGCAACAACAACAACAACAACAACAACAACAACAACAACAACAACAACAACAACAACAACAACAACAACAGTAATAATAATAATAATAATAATAACTATCACTGTCATTTACTGCCAATATAATACCTTGCGGTGTATGGCAGAGGGGTCTTTGAGCCTGAGGAATAAAGGCCGCCTGGCTAGTGCAGTCGCCGCGAACTGTGCAGGTTAGGACTTTCTTTTTGCCCCCGACAGAAAAAAATCCCACACCTTACCGAATGATCGAACCTGGGTCTCCTGAAGGAGCCCGGCGTTCTAGCCTCTCGGCCAGCCGCTCTTCTTACTATAATAATAACAATATCTGCAAATCTAACCATTAGAGAACTCCTGTTTGCGGACCACTAAGCACTAATAGCAAAATCAGAAGCTGAATTACAAGACCACATGAATAGTCTAAACGAAATGTGTAGGGAACATAACATGAAAATTAGTACAAGTAAAACAGAGGTAATGACTGTAACTAAAGAAGAAAAAGCAACAACGATTCACCTAAACGAACATCCCTTGAAACAAGTAAAGAGTTTCAAGTACCTAGGAAGTATAATATTATCAAATGGCAAATCAGAAGACGAGATCGAAAATAGATGCAATAAGGCAAATCAACTCATTGGACAACTGGCACCAATACTAAAGAACAAACATGTATCAAAAACTACTAAGGAAGCACTTTACAATCTTCCTACCAACTCTATGTTACCAATGCCAAACCTGGACAATGACAGAAAAAGAGAAAAGAAAAATCACAACATCAGAAATGTGATTTCTGAGAAGAATACTGAATGTATCAAGAAGAGATAAGATCAGAAATGAAGAAATCAGGACTAAAGTCGGTGGGGGCGGAGGGGTTGTATCTGCACTAGAGTTTATTAGAAGGCAGAAAGTCAAATAGTTTGGCCATGCAAGTAGGTTACCAACTAACAGTATACCACAACAAGCAATGATGTACAGAAGCAGAGGAAGAGGCCGACAACGTAAACGTTGGACGCAGGAAATAACATAGTCCTTGGGAATATCGATACACGAAGTCCATAAGCGGACACTCTCCCGCTGTTTATACTTCACCTCGACAACTACGGAGCACATTTATGATCTCTCCATTTAACTTAAACAGACAGACAGACAGACAGACAGACAGATAGGCAGGCAGACAGACAGGCATGCAGGCAGGCAGGCAGGCAGACAAATTGTTAGGTAGGTAAATAGACAGATAGACAGGCAGACAGTTAGGTAAGTAAGTAAACAGACAGACAGACAGACAGACAGGCAGACATGCAGGCAGGCAGGCAGACAAATAGTTAGGTAGGTAAATAGACAGATAGACAGGCAGACAGTTAGGTAAGTAAGTAAACAGACAGACAGACAGACAGACAGACAGACAGACAGACAGACAGACAGACAGACAGACAGACAGACAGACAGACAGACAGAGTCTGGCTGAATAGAAGGGTGCATGTAACAACAGCCAATATCAATAGCCTTAACAGAAACAATTCAGTATCAACTTCTCCACTTTGAAAGGGGTCATGCCTTAGTCAATAGCCATTTAGTCCGTATCAATCCCCGGCAAGCACTCCCGTGTAGCTGTTGTTCTTACAATTATGAGTCCATTCCCCAACTTCTCTTTAAGTTCATAGTACTTTCAATCGCCATGGAAAACTACTACAGCAGTCTGCAACAATCACTAACTTATCTTCTGCGCCCGTCTGTTGGTTAGTTTATTAGTCAGTCAGTCAGTCAGCCAGTCAGTCAGTCAGTCAGTCAGTAAGTAAGTCAGTCAGTCAGTCAATTAGTTAGTTAGTTAGTCGCGGTTCATACTTCACTGCAAAGGGTCGTCCTTATTATGCTCCGTTCCTTTGGCAGTGAATATCACATGAAATGCTCCTCATTGCCCTTCGTGAAATGCGGCATAGACAGGAGTCTCGACAAGCGAACAGCCCGCACAGTTACACTGCGAATAATGCCGCCGTTAGAATTCCAACACAAAAGAGCGGCCCGCAGAAACCATCGCACAAAGCACGAACACCGTAGCTCCAGCGACAACCCCCAGGAGTCTCCGAGAAACATGCACTCGTGAACCGAAAAGGCAATCCAGTAAATCCCAAGTGACTGTCCGACTGCCATCGTTCCGAACATGCAGTTCACGCTACAACAACCACGGACAGATGTAAAAACATTCCACGCCACGCACTCTACTCAGCAGCAGGGCGACGGAACCATGTACTTCCAGTCCAACATGAGGAAAATGCGACAGCAAACCGTAGCCAGAAGCATAAACACTCCAGAGGCTTAACAGTTCATATGCCTAACCGCCATATTGGGGACCGGAAGTCTCTGGGAAGTCTCTGGGGCAACAGCAGGGAACTGGCATCATTATAATAACGGCTTTAGGTTACCAATAGCAGACATGTAAGTAGCATTGGGATCATCATCACCATCATCTTGATTATCAACAACACCAATGTACTTCAATCTTTTAAATGTTGCATGTCCTATGACAGTAGATGGTACTACCTGCTTTCTGTTAGCGCCGAATGTTGGGCGGCGCTCATAAAACCCAAACCCATCATTGTGCCAATGGCTTCGGGCGGAAAAGCGCAACTGGGAGAGTACAAGCCTTAACCTGGTGAAAGGAAATACAACCTAAAGACTATATGTCATGACAGGGCAGACTGAACTCTAAGCCTTGGTCGGCAGCTGGTCTAGAATTGAAGCATCCACAGGTGGGCAGTTAGAGACTTAGAGCATTGTTTTGCTGATCCCGTAGCTGAGAAGAATACTGAATGTATCAAGAAGAGATAAGATCAGAAATGAAGTTCCCTAGCTTGTCTTGTTCCAGACGTATTGGTGTTACTTTTCCTCCGGAGTAAACTAGGAAATCCGAGCGAGGGACCATGCTGCGTAGGCAACACATGGTCTCAAGTTCAGCATAGGCTGTATACTATAGATAGGTATAACACGTTTTACAAACTATCGTCTGCCACTGCTTTCTAAACTAAAAGTCAATATTAAGTCCAACTGACCCGGTGTAGGGATTGAAACTCGTACCACGCCATCAGCGCACCAGAAGTTTAAAAGCCAGCGCTCTTATCATTATCGCTGAACTATGTACTTACAACCCTCATTATAAATGTCACAATCTGTTAGGGCTCACCTTTCTTCGAGATAAAAAACTCCACATTCACTTCCTGGTAAGTGTTGGACACGCGACACTTGTACTTGCCAAACCAGGGGGCCAGCTTCTCTTCGGGGACTAGTGTGGCATTGAAAACCAGAGCTTTTGTGGTCGGGTCATATCTGATGTTAATGAGAAATGAAATTTTGTTTATGACAGTTTTCCAGTATTGTCACGATAGTAAAGACAAACAGACAGGCAGGCAGGCAGACAGTCAGGCAGGCTGCCCCACGGACATACAAACAGACCGGACAGGCGGACGGACGGACAGACAGACAGACAGAGAGACAGACAGGCAGACAGACAGACGGACGGACAGACAGACAGACAGACAGACAGACAGACAGACAGACAGACAGACAGACAGACAGACAGACAGACAGACAGACAGGCAGGCAGGCAGGCAGGCAGACAGACAGACAGACAGACATGTCCAACAGAACGATCGAAAGAACTCCATTTTCAAAGGGTCACAAATTGATTTCGCAGACCCGTCTTATATTCGGCCCTTCCAATCACACATCTTTCGTACATCAATTATCTACTGAGCGTGTAACATTCACATAGGAAAGAAAAACTTTGTCAAATGAAAGTTATGAACATACACAGTGCATATTACCATGTTATGAGACAGGCCAGCAGCCAGACACACATATACACGCTCATGCATAAAAACATACCTGCATACGTACTTACTTCCTTTACACAAACTCTTACAGTTATGCAGACAGAAAGACAGACAGACAGACAGACACACACACACATACACACACACACACAGACACACACACAGACACAGTTACAGATGAACCACACACAGACATGTAGCCATATAGACAAACAGATGAACGTGCGTCTCCACAGACCCCGTTCTCCTGAAGGACATATTCGTTTATTTACTGATATCTTTGTGTATCAGCATGAACGGCTGTCAAGAGTCTTTCTTCCATTATTTCTTCTATGCATCTTTCTGGTTGCCTTGATAACGTTTTTCATGAGACCCAGTTTAATGTGCCACCCAGGTCCAAGCAAAACAGCTACCACTTTTTTAAGTCCAGCAAAGGTTGCGTCACATGTATATATACACACACACACATACACACACACGCTCGCGCGCACACACACACACACCCACACACACACACACACACACACACACACACACACACACACACGCACATTGACCGCAATTAAATAAACTAGTAGCATATATCTTGAAAACTAGAGCTAATCGACATTTATTTAATGTCATTTTCTTTTTCAGCACACCAAAATTAGTTAAATCAGATATTCTCATATTCGGTACATTTTGGTTGTTGACTAGTGCTATTTATCTTTGGCCTCCTGCATAATGTTTGCCTGGCTTCACTATTCATGAAGTCTTGTTCTTGCAGTCTTGTCAAGGTTGCAGATTCATTTCCATCACATGACTCGTTTAATCATCCAGCCTCTCTGAGGATATTAGTAGATTGGCCTGGCCCATAGCTCGACCGTTTCTTACTGCTTCTTTTGTTCTATCCGTCAATGTTATTAGAAATATAAACAAATAAGTTAGTAGAAGTTACCATTCACGACAATTGGCATGCCATCTCGAAGACTTGGACATATTAGCCTCAAATATGGAATGTATTTTTAATGACTGTGCAGTGTTTGAAAATATTGCCGGTCCAAGTTTTGTAGTCACCCCCTGTAAAGTTCACGCAACATAATAGGTAAATACAAAACTCGGAAAGGCAATATTGTCAAACACTGCACAGTCATTAAAAACGCACCCTGTATAAGCATCCTGGCTTGGAAGAGTTTATGAAACAGAGCCAGACTTTTATTTTTCCTTCGCTCACTTAGGACTCAAGAGTAGTTCATACATGCGCTGCTACTTACAGTAGCACTTGACTGATTTTTTGTGTTTCTCGCTATAAGGCGAACCCACTCCGACTTCTGAGGTCATTGTAATTTACGCCCACAAGTCAAGGACGAGAAGTCAACATTTCAGTCCAGCTGACAGGCTGAACCCCGCCCGAAGGGGTTGAACCCGCCACCTCGCCATCAATACACTGGATGTTTAAGAACGAGCGCTGTTACCCACTCGGTAACCTCCAGCAAAGCTGTCAATAACATACGATGAACAACGACATCATGACAATAACCCTTACACCAGAGGCGGAGTCTGCAAGTCATCCACCGACAGTGGTGCGTCATTAAAGTGCCACTGATAGTCAATTTGGCAGCAGACGTCCCCGAGGGCGAGCACTGTCATATTAACGGCTTCTTCCAGCGTGATTTCGTTGTTTGCATTTGGCCGCTTAGAAATCACGATTGAGTCTGAAATACAAAGAATATATATATATATATATATATATATATATATATATATATATATATATATATATATATATATATATATATATATATATATATATATATATATATATATATATATATATATATAGTACAGTGAAATCTCGGTTTTCGTCGATAATCCGTTCGAAAACTAACGGCGAAATCCGAAACCGACGAAAACCAAGGCAGTTATTTTCATATGAATTAGTGTGAATCCAATTAAATCGTTCTAGAATCTCCAAAAACACTGACCAAAATATAGATTTAATAGAGAATAAATATAGTGTTTAATACTAATTTTCGGCCACAGTCTTGTCCGAACTCGCACCTTCGCCATGTCTAGTAACACTGTATATGCCAGTGCGTTGCTTGACTTTTTCAAACCATCCTCTGCTGGTCTTAATATCACTAAGTACACTAACACTAGTCCCAGGCATTTTCTTAATGAAATCAGCATACAATAGCCTGGCCTTTTCACATATGACTGCCTCCGAAACAGAAACGCCATCTAACTGGTTTTGATTTATCCAAATTAATAATAACTGTTCGACATTTTCAATTGTTTGCGATCTCTCTTTCGCAAGTACACAAGCACGCACGCGCGCGCGCGCGCACACACACACACACACACACACACACACATACATATATATATATATATATACATCATCAAGTGCCCTGTCAGCTGGCGTAGGCGTTCATGTCTCTCCACAGATCTCTGTCTTTGGTGTTCTGAATCATCTCTGCTGATGATATTCCTTCATGTCGCGGTCTTAATCCATCCAGCATCATTTCTCTTGGTCGGCCTCTGCCTCTCTTCCCCTCGATCCTTCAAGTGATCACGATGTTATCCAATGCTTCTCTTCTCATCACATGACCAAAGAAAGCTGTTTGTCTCTTTCTTATTGTTGTATATAATGTTCTGATTTCATTAGCCTCTTTCTTGCAATAGTTGTTAGTTACTCTGGCAGTCCAAGGAATTCGCAACATTCGTCTCAAAAACCACATCTCTGATGTTTCTAAGTTCTTTCTAATTCATTCATTTACATTCTACTATTCGCTTCCTACTAACTCTATGTTACCAATGCCAAACCTGGACAATGACAGAAAAAGAGAAACGAAAAATCACCACAACAGAAATGAGATTCCTGAGAAGAATACTCAATGTATCAAGAAGAGATCAGATCAGATATGAAGAAATCAGGACTAAAGTGGGGATTATAGCTGTACTAGATTTTATTAGAAGGCAGCAAGTCAAATGGTGTGGCCATGCAAGTAGGTTACCAACATTATACCACAACAAGCAATGATGTATAGACCAGATGAAAGCTGAGGAAGAAGCCGACCACGATGGACGCAGGGAATGACAGATTCTATGGGAATATCGATACATGAAGCCCATAAGCGGGCACTCTCCCGTTGTTTATACTTCACCTCGACACCGCAAGATACAAGAGGAACATGATGAAATGAGATGAGATGATGAGATTCGCTGCCTTACAGCAAAACTGGTTCTATATAGCATCTCAGCACTATCTTTCTTACATTCATTGCATAGGATACTCTTAATTTTCTGAAATGCGGCTTTTGTCTTCCCTACTCTGCTCTTAATCTCTGTTTTACATCTTCCATCTAATGTTATAAAGGCCCCAAGGTATTTAAAATTATCCACTTTGTTAAGAATTTTCCCGTCTACTTTTATGTCACATTTTGGTGTCACCATTTTCTTTGATGTCACCATTGTTAATGTTTACTTGATATTCAGTGAGAGTCCTTTCTTTGCACTCTCTGTTACTACAATGTCCAACAATTGTTGTAGGTCTGTTGCATTATCCGCCACAAATATATATATATATTCAAAACAATGTTTTCCCGTAGTGAATTTGAATAACGAAGACACAAACAATAGATTGCACGATTTATTGCCTGGCATATTTCGCTGCATCTCGTCAGGTACATACTGCAGAAATCACACAACTTACGTGAAATTAACTAGATAAATCCTTCAAGTTGAAATATACACAATTTCGCACAGTAATGTCGATTGTCTACCACGGTAATTTTAAGCTGACTAACATGTCTTTCTGTTTACACAATTCTGGCTTGCGTTGATAGATCATAATTGCTTCTGCAAATTTTAACAAGCGAGTATTTTGTGTTCTAAACAACACGCGAAATGCAGTCTCTCTGGACACAACATGGCGACTGGCGACAATGTGCCTGCCGATTGAAGACGCCGGGAGCTTCCGGTGTGTCGGCTCCTCGTGGCTTTCATCTCCTGTGTGTTGTATCTTGTTGACCCATTGAGGTATGTGTTCTGACACCCGTTTGTTAAGCTGTCTCTCCGTTCGGCCAATGTAAACGGCCTGGCATCTACATGTGAATTGGTACATACAATTGTTTGTGGCGTACAGAGGAACAGGCTCTTTGACTGTTGGTGTAGGAATGGGTACGGTTTTACATCTAATGACTGGAGTTGCCGCACAGAATGTTCGACCTACTGCTGTAGTAAGCCGGTCTTGTAGACGTTGCATTACGTCATCCCCTCGAAAGGTTAGCTGGATGAATACCTTGAGTTTAGGGACTGTAGTTACGTCTGCTTTGGGTTTGGGCTGTTGGCAATGGCGCTTTATAAATCCTGTGGAGTACCCATTCAGGTTTAAGACATTCTTCAGAGTTTCAAATTCCTCTGTCAGTGTGTCCTGGGTGCATATCTTTCTAGCACGGTCAAACAAGGTCCGTACTAAGCCCCGTTTGTACTGGACAGGTGTGAAGCTCTGAAAATTTAGGTATTGGCCAGTCCATGTTTCTTTGCGATACACCGATCTTTGAATTGTGCCGTCTGCTCTACGTCTCATTAGAATATCTAGGAACGGTAACGCTTCGTTGTGTTCGTGTTCCATAGATAGAGAGATGTTTTTATGCGTCTTGTTCATTGTGGCCTGAAACGATGTTGCTTGTAGCTCGTCTGTGGTGATAATTAGTATATCGTCCACATAACGCCGGTAAAAGGCCAAGTTGTTGATGTCTGAGGATCTCTTTTCTTCTAAATGTGCCATGAAGATGTCCGCTAGAATAGGACCAAGAGGACTCCCCATGGCCATTCCGTCAATTTGGCGGTATGACTTAGTTTGAAAATTGAATTGGATGTTGGCGGTACATAGTAGTAGTAGCCTCTCCAGAATAGGTGTTGGTATGCCTAATTTTAGTTGTTTGTCTTCAATGCGTTCCCTTATTATTTTCACTGTCTCCTCTAATGGAACGTTAGTGAATAGGGAGGCTATATCCATGGATGCCATGTGTTTGTTATTTATGTCCATAGTATCCAATAATTCCACCAGTTGGAATGTATCTCTGAGTATTTTTGGATCGAAGGACTGTCGTACTGGCTTTAACATTTCGGCTAACCATCTCGCCATTCGGTGTTGTGCAGAGTTAACCATGGACAGGATAGGTCTTAGCGGGATGCCGGGCTTGTGAAGTTTGGGTAGACCGTACATCTGAGGAGTGTGCGAGCCACGTGGTGTGAGCGTTTTTGCAGTGGCCTCACTGATGAGTCCCGCATTCACAAGTGACTGGATCTCTTTCCTCATTATAGCATCCAGGTCCTCCGACTTGTTTACTTTTTGATCTATCCTGAATTTGGATTCGTCTGACAATATTACATCCATTTTTCTCTGGTAATCTGACATGTCCATCAGTACTGTACCGCTCCCTTTGTCAGGTTTCAGTATGACGAGGGTTTTGTTTTTAAGGCAGTAAGGTGTTCGTTGGTCAGCGGACACGTCTGTTTAGAGGGTGTTGTGCGATACTGGTGTTCTACATCTACCAGTTTGGCCTTCAGCCACCCGACCGACTCAGCAGAGGTAGGTGATAACTTGGAGACTTGATCAAACAACATTTCAAACTGTGCTTGCGACTCAACACGATTGATGTGTTTAGGCTTTACTTTATGCATAATTCTAATCCGTATGCAAGGGCCTCTGTTTCAATGTTGTTGAGTACGTATGACGATAAGTTCCTCACATACTTCTCTGGGTTGTCTAGTACTGACGTTGTTACCTTTTCAGTGCTCAGTGATTTGTTGAGGCGAGCATTCTCTGCGATTTTCACCTTGTACACTGCTTCTGTACAGAATTTAGTGAACTTCAAGTAGCCATACAAGCTCAATTCTTGGGTGACGTAGTAGGCAGAACTGTGTGTGCGCTTCAAGTTGGCCAGCTTGGACTGGGTTTCTTCTATCTGGTTTTTTGTCAGTCGTCTCAGGTTTTTTCTTGTCGGACATATTCTGTCCGTCCTCAGAGATCTGAAATACCGGTGAGGAAATATCCCCGTCCTTAGGCATTCCTCGAGAAATCTCAATCGACAATCCTGTAGCGATATTTTACACTTCAGCTTGAGTAATCCATCTAATCGCTTCACAGTTGGTAATGGGAGGCGACGTTTGAGAAATTCAAAACAATGTTTTCCCGTAGTGAATTTGAATAACGAAAACACAAACAATAGATTGCACGATTTATTGCCTGGCATATTTCGCTGCATCTCGTCAGGTACATACTGCAGAAATCACACAACTTACGTGAAATTAACTAGATAAATCCTTGATCTATCAACGCAAGCCAGAATTGTGTAAACAGAAAGACATGTTAGTCAGCTTAAAATTACCGTGGTAGACAATCGACATTACTGTGCGAAATTGTGTATATTTCAACTTGAAGGATTTATCTAGTTAATTTCACGTAAGTTGTGTGATTTCTGCAGTATGTACCTGACGAGATGCAGCGAAATATGCCAGGCAATAAATCGTGCAATCTATTGTTTGTGTCTTCGTTATTCAAATATATATATATATATATATATATATATATATATATATATATATATATATATATATATATATATATATATATATATATATATATATATGAAGCCGCGTGACACGACACGGCTCCACAGGATGTTTGGCTGATGCAACGACAAGAAACCCCTCCCCTGCAGCTGGAGGATCATGGGTAATTTGAACGGTTAAAAATTGAGCGCGCATTTTTGCCCCGGCGATTCATTTCGGAAACAACCGCCGATACAGGCGGGTGAATGGTCCCGAGAGGAGAGGACTCGAACTGGTCCCTCATCTCATCCCCACCCATGGAGAAGCCTGAATGCCTCCGGCATGACATGGATGAGTCTCGGTATTCCCCACCAACAGATGCCAATATCTGTATGGTGAAACCAGTTCGGCTGAACTCACAAAATATGCCCTGCTGGAACTGCACGATGGTGGAGGTACGTTGGCAAATCGAGTCGCTTGCTTTTATTAAATAACAAAGATGTCTGATGTATGTTGGCCAGGTCAGTGTTGAGATGTTTGCTTACAATGTCTGATGTATGTTAACCAGATCAGTGTTGAGATGTTTGCTTACAATGTCTGGTGTATGTCAGCCAGATCAGTATCGAGGTGTTGTTTGCTTCCAACATATGTTGTGTGTTAGCCAAATCAGTGTTGAGATGTCGTGTTTGTTCGTGATGTGTGATGTAAGTGAATCTAATGAATAAGTGTCAGGATGTTGCGCCTTGTGTCTATTCGTCACAAGTACAAGAGTGCTGTCTGTCTAACGTAGAGAGACTGGGTGTTGTTGTTGTCTTGTTGGGTCATCATGTTGAGATGTTTGACTTGTCTTTGCCTAATAGTATTTTTGTTGGTTTTTATTTTATCTACAGGAAAAGCCAGAATTCTAATTTTAGATGTTAGATTTTCCTGGGTTTTTAGTGGACTAGAAGTTTTTGGTAAATTAGTTTTAGTGGATTAGTTGTTGGTGGATTAGTTTTTGATGGATTAGTGTTTGGTGGATTAGTGTTTGGTAGATTTGGAGTTTTTACTGGATTAGAAGTGTTTGCTACAATTAGGAATTTTGATTGTTAGGTTAGTGTCTTTGTTGTTTGATTTTTGCTGTATCCTAATTTCTTTGTTGATGCTACATGTCTGTATATTATTGTGAAGTTTAGAAGTTTAATAAACAAATGATGCTTGTGTTACTCTTACTTTGTTGTTTAGTTGATAGACTCTTAGAAGGATAGTCATTGGTGTTAGAACAGCCCTCGGAGTAATTCTTTGTCTGGGATTGGAGAATATTGTTCCAATTCCCTGTCGGCCCACCCTGGATCTTCTTAAACCTTAATCCTTTTCTATTCTTGTTAACCGAGGACGGTGAGAGGTACTTTCTTTTTATTCATTCTCTCGTTTGGCCCTACGCAGTCAGAGTTGCGCTCTTCTCCTCACATCATCGTAGCAGAAGTAAGTGGTCCTTGCTCCTGTTTATACCTCTGTTTCATATATATATATATATATATATATATATATATATATATATATATATATATATATATATATATATATATATAATTTGCATATCCCTTACAGGACGTTGCTGTCAACATCATCATTTTCAGATGCTGTTGATGTACTAGGCAAGATTACGCTCAGTAGTTTGCCATTCCTTTCTGAACGACCAGCTCGCATACCCCGTAAGTTACTACCGCGGCGAGAACCGCTACCGATTCTCGTGCAAAATACGTTACTCACGAGAATATACGGGATTACGAAGAAAGACGTTAACCCCTAGGCCAGGGAGACCAGGGGATATATATATATATATATATATATATATATATATATATATATATATATATATATATATATATATATATTAGTTTGTGGTTTCTTGGCAAGTAAGTAAGTAATCATGATTTCTTGGCAAGTAAATAAGTAATCAAAAAAAAACAAGGGACATACATATAGGTCTGAGAAATCCGTCATAAAACGTGTACCCTTCGCTGTTTGTGACATTACACTGGAAACACGCCGTGTCCACAGCCTTGCTGATATTTCTGACGTAAAGTTGTGTGCGGTCTGGGCTGAAACTGTAACGGGCCGGGTCTGGGAGGTTTGCTGTGGGATGAAGATATGAAGTCATGATTGCAGAAACGTCTATTGCGTTACACACATGCACTCGCGAACACCACACATAGCAATGCACGCACACACACACACGCACGCACACACACACGCACACACACAAATCGGGTCTTTGAAAAGTCTCACTACACTTTGTATGTATAACAATTTTGAACAAAATGAGTACACGATGTCATAAAATAAAATTTGCTCCACAGTTCATCGTGAAGCAGTATGTGGTGTTGTCTGCTGGAGTAATTCTTTGCACCCCAAACATAATGGTGTTATCAACGTAAGAAAGATTTTTCTTTTCAAATTTGTTCTACATACAAAGTGTAGTAAGGAGAAGACAAACACCCGGCATATATATATATATATATATATATATATATATATATATATATATATATATACTAGCTGCCCGGCCTGGCTTCGCCCAGGCTCTGGCGGGGATCTATCTATCTATCTATCTATGTATCTGTCTGTCTGCTTGTCTGTCTGTCTGTCTGTCTGACCCGGCCCGGTTTCGCCCAGCCCCTGGCGGGGAGCGTCTCATTAAATTCATATAAGTAGTCATTATACATTCAAATACATTCTCTAAGCGTACAGAGTATGCGTTCGGCCCCTGGGCCCTCGCAGCTAATTTATTGGTTGCAGCTAGAAAATTTCATTTAATGTTAGGATTATTTAGTTTTTTAAATGTTGACGTATAATTTTTAAGTTATGGTCGAACACCAAATTTGATGTCTAATGTAGTGCTTTTTGATAAACAATATTTTTTGTTTTTCTGTCTGGTGCGTACACAAATAAATCCGAAGGTTTTCCAACGCGTGAGCAGGCCACATATAGCTGTCCATGTGTGAAGCACGGATTTTCCAAATTTAGTCCACACACTTGTAGCGATTGTCCCTGTGCTTTGTTGATCGTCATGGCAAATGCAAGTCGCACCGGAAACTGCAGGCGTTTGAATTCGAATGGCATGTCTGTTGGAATCATTGGGATGCGAGGCAACAGTACATCAAAGGATAGGCTTCTTCTTTTTTTAGACCAAAAAAAAAAAAAAACAACCTGCATTTTAACAGGCGTGCTGCGTGTAAGGTATGCATAAGGTATGCACACCCACAACATTGAATGAAAAATGTGATGTTGACACACACGCGGCCAACTTTTTTTTTTTAAAAACAAAAACAAAATCAAGAATATACCCATTTAATTGTGTACTGACCTTCTCTCTGCCAAGCGAACGGAAAAAAAACAAATGCTTCGATTACTTCAAAAGTTCCACTCCGAAAAAAGTACAGAAATAAAATTCTAACGTATCTAATCTAAAATAAATCCATTATTTTTAATGAACACTGGTTTTAAAAACATAAAAAGATGTGTTAGAAAATTTTCACTATTTAAATAGATGCATTACTTTTATAAAAATTATGAAAATGCCTTAAAGATTATATCATTATTTATTATAACTCATATGCCTGTAAATAACTATAGACAAAAAGTTTATAAATCTTTGAAAACAATGCAACAATCTATACATAAAATAATAGTGATGTTATTAAAAGTTATGACCCTTGAAATAACTTTTCTTATGTTAAGTCCCCTTGATGGAAACGATAAATATTAGCTGCCCGGCCCGGCTTCGCCCAGGCTCTGGCGGGGATCTATCTATCTATCTATCTATCTATCTATCTATCTATCTATCTATCTATCTATCTATCTATCTATCTATCTATCTATCTATCTATCTATCTATCTATCTATCTATCTATCTATCTATCTATCTATCTATCTATCTATCTATCTATCTATCTATCTATCTATCTATCTATCTATCTATCTATCTATCTATCTATCTATCTATCTATCTATCTATCTATCTATCTATCTATCTATCTATCTATCTATCTATCTATCTATCTATCTATCTATCTATCTATCTATCTATCTATCTATCTATCTATCTATCTATCTATCTATCTATCTATCTATCTATCTATCTATCTATCTATCTATCTATCTATCTATCTATCTATCTATCTATCTATCTATCTATCTATCTATCTATCTATCTATCTATCTATCTATCTATCTATCTATCTATCTATCTATCTATCTATCTATCTATCTATCTATCTATCTATCTATCTATCTATCTATCTATCTATCTATCTATCTATCTATCTATCTATCTATCTATCTATCTATCTATCTATCTATCTATCTATCTATCTATCTATCTATCTATCTATCTATCTATCTATCTATCTATCTATCTATGTATGTATGTATGTATGTATCTATCTATCTATCTATCTATCTATCTATCTATCTATCTATCTATCTATCTATCTATCTATCTATCTATCTATGCATGTATGTATGTATGTATGTATGTATGTATGTATCTATCTATCTATCTATCTATGTATGTATGTTCGGCCCGTTCCCGTTAAAAATATAGATAGAATAGAAGAATAGATAGAAAATATGATTGGAAGAGATCTATCTAAAGTAAACTTGGCTCCCGTTCCCGACTATCTGTCTGTCTGTCTGTCTATCTGTCTGTCTGACCTGGCCCGGCTGCACCTCATTTAATTCATATAGATTTCTATAGCCAGGGGACTTAACTTAAGATATAACAATGCTACTAAAAGTTATATCCCTTTTTGTCATATATTTTTATATTTTCTTATGTTCAGTCATGTAATTACAAAATTAAATTTTAGGAAGGTAATAGCTGATAGCTGATAGATAAAACTATCACAGTTGGTTGCACAGGAATGAAAGGAAAACGTGTAGAAAATTTCATCTCAATCGGTTGGACCGTTCGCGAACGCATAAAGGACATACATACATACATACATACATACATACATACATACATACATACATACATACATACATACATACATACAACGATTTATATATATATATATATATATATATATATATATATATATATATATATATATATATATATATATAATCATACAGCCTGTTATAAAATACAACTGGAAAGATGTATACAAAATCTGAATATCGTATAAAAGTCGCTCATAAACAGCATTATTTCTGTTTAGTTTAGTCGACGGATTAACATCACGGCATACAGGTTGAACCCATAAGTGCTCCGTTCTCCTCCTAACTCGAATCTGAATCTGGAGAAACTCAGCTCAGTGCACGAACTCCGTAGCACCGGCGAGGATCCTGAAATACTTTGGGAAAATTTTTACCTCCAAATTTTGCCCGGGCAGCGCCGTTAGGCTACTCTTTTTCGATTTCCAACTGCCAAGGGATATTTTTACGTGCTCAACAATACACACGGGCATCAGATCTCACTACCCAGAGACCAGGAGAAAGTTTATTACTAGAAGTCCACATGAAAAATCCCGGTCCTCACCGGGGCTTGAACTCGGGACCTCCAGCACTCAAGGCGGACACCATACCGCGAGACCACTCAGCCCCCCCCCCCCCCCTAAATCAGCGCATCATGTCACTGGAATACTTAGGTCATCACAGTGGTTAAGAAAGAACTGTTATGAAATGTATGGCTTCTGGGGTGGGGGGGGGGGGGGGGAGAAGAAGAAGAAACAGCAGAAGAAAACGAAGGTCTCAACGAGCATGGAGATGGACACAGGACATTGATGACATCTTGTGCATGAAAATCCATGAGCCAGAGAAGCTAGCAAAGGATGGGAAATATCTGTAACTCCCAGAGACGGAATGAGTGTAACCAAAAATCAAGTATCCGTGTTCATATATATATATATATATATATATATATATATATATATATATATATATATATATATATATATATATATATATATATATATTAATTCGCTCGGTTTGAATTCTAGCGTAGTCTCCTACCTCTAGTGCACTGGAGTAATTTTTGCGTGTGGATTAGCTGTCCCTATTATCAGTGTCCCTCACCATCAGGCAAACCCACCCCGACTTCAGAATTTACATTCTAAAGTCAATGACGAGAAGTCAAAATTTTAGCCCTTCACCAGCCACACAGAACCAGCACTTCTAGCCCCCGTATGCTCATGCATATCTTATGAGGAGGAACTGAGCACATATGACTTGTCCAGAGGGGAATGATGATACCCCAACAGATAACAGATAACAAGCACTGACCGTCTCTGAGCAACTGCCCATTTCTGTACCACACAGGGGTGTCCAGACTCTCTGCGCTAGCCGCTCTAGCTTGACATTTAAGCGTGGCATCACTGCCTTCAGGCTGTATTAAGCTGGTTAATCCCTGGTTAGCGACTTTGAAAGGTGGAGCTGTGGGCACGTCACAATAATGTACAAATAGTTAGACATACGTAGGCAGCAAGATAATGTATGTAAGTTACTTTCTCGTAGATACTTGCAGTAGTGAGGTATTGTGGATAATGCGTATACCAGGTCACTGTATTATGATATAAGGTGATCAGCGCCCTTTTCGTAGAGTTTCCATCTCTTAGATATCTCCCGTATACATTTTGCCGGCCTAGATTTGCAATTTGACACCAGAAGAAATCCCCTTTCAAGTAGGGATTTATCCTGTCACGTGGTAAGGCTATCACATTTTGTAGGCACAGAGGAAAGTTTTTTTCCTCACTTTACCAGGCGATGAACGCAAGATTCGAACCCCCATCCGACCGCTTTCATGATATTATAAGCCTAGCTCGTATTCACAACGTTAAAGTGCCCGTCTTTTCCCAAATACTAGTTATTAATTTTTCTCTCTGTCCTATATATTTTGTTGGAACACATACAACTAACACAACTGGGAAGTTGTTTCGCACGCTCCACAAATAATTTTATAAATGATAAATAGTAATTTAATAAATGAGAAAAGCTATCAAACTCCCGAATAACTGGAAGGCTGCTTGTCCAGATGGTATACCAGCAGATATTATTGTAGCCAAATAACAAAATCACACATTATTCAGCTAAGTCTGGGAGACTGAAGAAATGCCAGGAGTTTGGAGAAGGATATCTGGTATAGCTGTCAAGAAAGACGACCTGCAGGAGTGGATCTGGATATTTTTTTTTTTTTTTTTTTGGCTTTTCGTGATTCCTGACCAAGTTTACGTTCTGTAGTTTGCCATTGCTATCTGAAAGACCGGCACCTATACCATTTCATAAAAAAAAAACGCGAGATGATCTGCTGCCAAATCTCCTGCAGCTGTTTTTCGAACGCGGTATGCGGGATTACGAACTGCGTCCGTAATTCCTTCGCCAGGGAGAAGACACTATCATAGACCCATAGAAAATTCCTGCTTCATGATAGAAGATTAGATTTAGAACGAAAGTTAGAATATTTAACTCTAACGCCAAAGCTTTGCTACTGTATGGATGAGAGACAAGGAAAACGATTACAGCAAACGACTTATAAACTACAAACATTCATTAACTTGTGTCTGCGCAGAATAGGTGGACTAAAATGGTATGACAAAATAACATTGACGTGTAGTGGCCTTAAGTCCATACCATAATACGATCAGCGTTGCCAGTAGTGGGTTGTGCTGAATATTTAAATCTCAAATCCCGAAACAACCAAATAAATCAGTTTGATTATTGCTCGCTGGACTTTAGGCGGCCTGGTGTGCCTTGCCAGTGAGAAGACCTGATCGTTCGGGTCCACATCGATTGACGGACGTCGGGCAAATCTTGAGCTACAGCCTACGATGGGTGAAATTGTAATATTCTGTTGTTATAATTTGGCCGTATCCAGCGTATGCCGCGTGGTCTAGTGGTTACACGCCCGCTTCACACGCCAGTGATCCGGGGTTTGTTTCCGGGTCCGCTCAAGGATATGCACTACTGACGAGCTCAAACGAGAGCGAAACTCGAGTCTAGTGCTTCCACGTTGACGTGAATAGGCTTTAAGTCCATACCATAATACGATCAGCGTTGCCAGTAGTGGGTTGTGCTCAATATTTAAATCTCAAATCCCGAAACAACCAAATAAATCAATTTGACAGAATAGACGGACTAACACGGGATGACAGAATAGACGGACTAAAATAGTATGACAGAATAGACGGAATAAAATGGTATGACAGAATAGACAGAACAAAATGGTAGGACAGAATAGACAAACTAAAATTATATTACCGAATAGACGGACTAAAATGGTGTGACAGAATAAACAGAATAAAATGATATGACAGAATGGACAGACTAAAATGGTGTGACTGAATAAACAGAATAAAATGATATGACAGAATGGACGGACTAAAATGATGTGACTGAATAAACAGACTAAAATGGTTGACAGAATCACCAATGTGAATCTTAGGGAGAGAAGTTAGTTGCATGTCCTATACAAGATCACGCAATTAAACCCCAGCATTTTAAGGCCGTTTAGAAATTACTAAGCCAGTGGTTCTCAACCGGGGGGGGGGGGGGGGGATTTTAGGGTTTCCAGAGGGGGGGGGGGGGGGAAATTAAGATTATTTCAAGATCGCGTTAATACAAGAAACGATTACTTGATATTGTTTTCCCCTTCATACTTTACGGTTCTATACGCCTCACCCTTCTAAAATTCATTTTATAAAGTAAGTAGACCCACAAATCACGTTTTATGTGGACGTCTAGGCTTACTTTATTATGTGCTATTAAATTTATCTCCCATTATTACGTATACTGTGTAGGGGGGATTTTTAGGTAGGAAATACGAGGGGGGTGGGGGGAGAAATGACGTTCTGAAAATATGGTGAAGGGGGGAACGGGCCAAATTTTTAGGTAGGAAATACGAGGGGTTGGGTGGGGGGGGGGGGGGGGGGGGGGGAGAGAGAGAAATGACGTTCTGAAAATATGGTGAAGGGGGGAACGGGCCAAATTTTTAGGTAGGAAATACGAAAAGGGGGAGGGGGGGGGGAATGACGTTCTGAAAATACGGTGAAGGGGGGAACGGGCCAAAAAAGGTTGAGAACCACTGTACTAGGCAATTTTTACATTCAGTGATTTGCCATTACTTTGTGAACCACCAACGCTCATACCGTAGTCATCAATCAGCGCAAGGTGGTCTGCTCCTAAATCACAGACGTCTGATTTCGAACGCTCGACTCGATGTGGTGGGGAACTGTGAAATTACGCTCACCCCTCCTAAGCTACAGACACCGGTTTATTAAGAAATCCAAACTCATACCAGAGAATCAAGAGGCGGGAAAAGACACTGAGGCTTGATAGGACAGATTGAAAGAAAAAACACAGACACACATACAAAATATTATAAAAACCCATGACAGAAGAGGCTCTATATTGAAATATTCGCCTCTCAGCATACACTGAAAGGCACAGATACATACAATTACGTGTTTTTTGTTTTTGTTTTTGTTATTTGTTCCGTCGCTTTGAACCCAAACATAGTCCATACACGTACTACTGCCATTACCAGTTGCCACTCTTATGTAGTACACTGGACTTATGTTTCCTTGTGAATTAGCTGTCCTTATTACCAGTGTCGCTCACCATCACGTGAACAAACTCCGACTTCTGAGGTACTTGTAATTTACATCCCCAAGTCAAGGACGAGAAGTCAATATTTTAATCCAGCTGAGCGGTGTAGGGTTTGAACCCGTTACCTCGACGTTAGCACATCGGATGATTAAGACTGAGTGGTCTTATCCATTCGGCCATGTTGACCTCCACATTTACATGTGATAAGAGTGTTGTTGTTGTTATTGTTGTTGTTGGTGTTGTTGTTATCTTCCACTTATTCCGATAAGGGTCGTTGGGAGGGGTTATTGAAGTTCCAGCGGCTCTGACAAGTGCCTTTCCTCCAATTTCCTTCATGATTCACGAACATAATTTTTCTTAGGATCAAGTAAATTTCCAACCGGTTTGTTAGACATGTCATAAGTGTCTTCGCACAGTCGGACTAGAGTCAAACTCAAAGGGTCTTCTTCTCTTAAGATAAGATTCTTATTATTAATTGATTAAGTGCCAAAGGATAATATATCGCCAACCGAGACCTCCCATTTGAGCAGAAGGGGGATATATTGCCACACTCGGGTCATCATGTCATTTGTTTTGTTTTGTGTACCTATCGCTATTTCAGTGCTCATCGAAAGAACATTTACATTATAATACTTATTCATTTGATTGTGTACGATGTCTGGTCCAAATACAATGTTTATTTGGCACTGAATCAGTTAACCAGAATGACTTACATGTAACATTCACGTTGATGGGGACAGTTTTCTCGCCGTGACCATTATTGGCCGTGCAAGAGAAAAGGCCCTCGTCCTCTGGAAGGACCGGAAATATGATCAACTTCTGGTTGAAGTCTTCAAACAGGAATCTCTTGCCATCGGTTATCACATGGTTGCTGGTATTCTTCCATGTTATTGTTGACAACGGGCTGAGGACACGATAAACTGAGTTCGTTAGTTGGAATTATCTTAAATAAGTTTCTTCACATGCACAATAAGGATAAAGAATGTGAAAATATTATTTCTCGAAGCAGGAATTTTCTATGGGTATGTGATAGGGCGGGCTATGTGGCGTAGGTGTTACGAACGCGATTCGTAAATCTCACATACTGGGTTCGAAACACAGCTGTGGGAGATTTGGAAGCAGACCGCTTTTGGTTAGTTTCCAAACAATGGTATGAGTGTCGGTCGTTCAGAAATCAATGGCAAACTACTGAACGTAAACTTACCAAGAAATCAGAAACAGTCAAAAATGCTGGGGTTGACCACCACGTCATGTAAAGGATATGCAGCTAACTAACTATTTACATAGATTGGGTTCTTAGATTATCAATTTCAGACATAGATTTTTACAGCGATGGAAACGATGAAGCTAAAACATCTAAAATGTGGTGTCTACGGTGAATATTCGAAACAATACGAAACAGCAGATAGAAAAGAATATTTAAAAAAAAAAAGAGACAATTTGAAACAATGTCAGTGCTACATTACAGATAAGATCTTTCAATACCCCAGAAAGTTTAATTAGTTAGTTAGTTAGTTAGTCTTTCCTCTTGAGCCTAAGGCGGCGCATAGGGCAGAAGTCCTGTCTCACCATGCCTGGCGGTTCGCTGCTACCTGTTGTAGATCTTGGATATTTACTTGGCCGTTGAATGAGCCTTCTCTAATGATGGTTCTACGCAGGGTCTCTCTTGGTCTTCCCCGTTTTCTTTTCCCTACTGGTGACCATATGAGGGCTTGGTAAGGGAGTCTTGACTTGTCCATTCTGAGTACGTGGCCGATGTAGTTCCAACGGCGTCTTCTTATGAAATCCAGTCAACTAATGCCTGAAGAAGTCGTATATGTTGGCCAAAAAACACAAATATCGCAGCTCTGCTGTAAACAGGCACAAATAAATTTCGTCCAAAACAAACATTTCTGGCGAAACGAAGAAGAAGAAGATCCTTCAAAAATGTTTCTGAATGTCACCAGAAGCTGTCTATCACAGGATCAATCAATCAGGTGCTGTCTCCACAATGAAGGTTCGCTTCAATGAATCTCCAACACTGTCTGTCTCTCGCCTTTACTGAACATTCTGTCAGATTGATGTTCGTCCATCTCTTGATGTTATCTTCCCACTTATATCGTTGTATGCCTCTTACTCGCTTGCCTTCAACCTTGCCATGCAGTATGGCTTTTAATCACAAGACAAATACGTGCTAGTGCAGAGTTAGAAAAGCTGCAGACTGAGTAAGAATACAATGGACATAGAGCTCGCAGATACTAAGCATTATTTTGTACAAATAAAACGTTCCAGAGTCAACTATACATTCACAAGACGCCATAAGTAATGTAAATGCATTTACGCTCGGCATATTTAGCTAGCCACATATTTGTATAGAGCAAATTACACTCAAGGGGTGAGGTCATCAATAACATCCCGGCAGCCGACTTTACTTCCCGACATGCTAGCCACTACTCTCAAAACGAAAAGTGAAGAAAGGGATAGTAGGAGGAGCAGAGAAAGAAGAAGAAGCAGGGGGCGGAGGAGGAGGGGATGAGGTGGAGGAGAAAAAAAAAAGAAGAAGAAGAAGAAGAAGAAGACGAGAAGAAGAAATCAAACAAATACTGTGTCTACAGTACATAAACAAGTTATTATTTCTTACAATCCAGAAAAGTAACATTCCAGTGTGGCATTCCGATTCAAATAGGCTTTGGCATATCCATTCCCGGTAGCGAAGGCAGAACTTGGCTCTGATGCCACTGGAATAATAAAGAATAAACCACATTGTAACAGTGTCATTCGTTGATTTCTCAAATTCTCTTACATTCACACAATAAACCATGTTGTAACAGTGTCAATCGCTGATTTCTCCAATACTCTTACATTCACATAATAAATCATGTTGTAACAGTGTCAATCGCTAATTTCTCCAGTTCTCTTACATTCATAAAATAAACCATGTTGTAACAGTGTCATTCGTTGATTTCTCAAATTCTCTTACATTCACACAATAAACCATGTTGTAACAGTGTCAATCGCTGATTTCTCCAATACTCTTACATTCACATAATAAATCATGTTGTAACAGTGTCAATCGCTAATTTCTCCAGTTCTCTTACATTCATAAAATAAACCATGTTGTAACAGTGTCAATCGCTAATTTCTCCAGTTCTCTTACATTCATAAAATAAACCATGTTGTAACAATCATTCGTTGATTTCTCCAATTCTCTTACATTAACACAATAAACCATGCTGTAGCAGTGTCATTCGTTGATTTATCAAATTCTCTTACATCTACACCATCGTGAACTCACGCACGAGTAAGTAATTACATATACGGTCCTTTAACATGCCTTAAGGTGTATTAGACATATGGTGCCAAACCCATATTTGTATTGATGCTCCCTTGGTATTGTAGTGGCTAGGCACCCAGCCTGCCGAGCCGGTGGTCATGGGTTCGATCCGCAGTTGGGCGAATTTGGATTTTAAAAAATTGATCTTGGCTTCCTGGTTGACTCGGCCTAAAATAGGTACCAAAATTGTCTTGGTGAGTAAAGACGGCCGATTTTACTGACCATATCATCGGCTGAGTGGTCTATAATAATATAGGGGTAGCCCCGCATGCACGAGGCACCTTGAGGAGTGTAAAAGTGTCCTTTACTTGTCTTTCTTTTGTTTAAAATCGGTACTCCAGGTGTGATGTGGTTAATATAACGATGGTCGTGTTTACTTCGCCAGACATGTCCTCGCAGCCATTTTTAGCCTGTTGCGACCTGGGAACGCAGGTCAATTTTCACAAGGAATCTCGATGCGGATTCGAACCGTAGACACCGAGCTGGCAGGCAAATGTCTAGCCGCGATGTTAGCGGGTTTCCCAGCTCTGGTATAGTTGTGTCTATAGCTGTGCCGATACATACAAAGTTAGCTGCATGTTGTTTACAGGACGACGCAGTCAACATCAGCATTGTTTTCTTTTCCTGTTTGTGATTTACTAGATAGTGTTTACGTTGTGTGGTTTGCCATTGCGTTGTAAACGACCGACGCCCATACTATCGAAACCAACGCAAGGGGGTCTGCTTCCAAATTGTCAGCAGCGGATTACGAACCCTAGACTCGGTGTTTCGGGGAATTATGAAAATCGTTCACTGCCCCTAGGCCACAGCGTTATGGCAAACATATATACTTGTATATTTTTTTTAAAAATACAAGATTCGATCCACATCTTCTTCGTCTTCTACTGCTTCTCCTGGTAATCGTGTTCCTTCACCTCCCACTCTGTGTGTTATAGGATTGCGTATTGTGGTAACAGAAGTGGAAATGAGTTATACGGTAATCTGAACAGCCCAGCAAATATTGAACAGTTTAGTTTGGCAATAAGTAACGAAAAATGCATAATAGTTGAAGACTTTCAGAAAAATGGAGATGCCCAGATACCGACAACAGACGAGATGAGGTAGATGATTGAGAAATAATTTATAATCTCCAAAGTAAAATTAATCGGTTGACAGATCCAATTTCTACCATAGAAGATGGTGGTTAACATAATTATCATTACCATGTGCCATGCCAAATGGCGCATGCATTCATCTCTCTCCACAGATCTCTGTCTTCTGTGTACTCGACCAGTTTCACTGATGATATTCCTCCATGCTACCATCTTGGACCACCCAGCATAATTTCTCGTTTGGCCTGCCCCATCTTCTACAGCTGATTCTTTCTATCGTCATGTTTTCTAGTACCTACCATCTCATTATATGACCACAGATTACTGCTTGTCCTTTCTTATACTTTCGTATAATGTTTAATTTTCATTATCTTTTCAAGCAATCGGTGCTAATTACTCTGATAGTCCAAAGTATTCGTAACATTCATGTAAGAAACCAGATTTCCTTCGCCTCCAAGCTTTCTAACTGTTCGTTCATATTCCAAGAGGTTCCAAATGTTGCTGTATGTAGCCGGGGGCGCAGCGTTGGGGTGAGCGCCCAACATTGCTTAAATACCCCAATGGCTCGTGAATACATAACCTATGCAGCAAAAGTCCAGCTCCTGGCCTTCACGTGGTGGAACTGTTTCCACTAACAGGAGAAGGGGCGACGGCGAGTATCTGGCGCCGGAAAATAACCAGTGTGCTCTAGATGTGTATACACATACATGAATGTGCAGACACGTGTGTGCGTGTATACACATCTAAACTCGAGTGAGACCACAGTCTGCTCTAGCAAAGGAAAGGTACTGAAGACGGAGGCAACCAGCCAGGAGGCGCACCACAGAAATCAGGATGCCACGCAATTACGCAAAATGGAATATGTCGACTACTGCTAAAAGTTATGGTGCTCGCCCTGCTTTGGACCCCCATGCAGGTACAATGCCGGGCCCTATGTCTCGAAAGGGTCCAACCCCAACTACTGGAGGTCCTTCTCAGATGTCCTGTGGAGCCAGAGGACATGAGAATAGAACGGCTGGCCATACTAAACAAAGACTTAAAATAATGCACTGGAATGCGGAGGGAGTCAGCAACAAAAATGTAGAATTAGAAAACATCCTGGACCAAGAAAAAGTAAGCATATGTTGCATGCAAGAAACTCACCTCAACGAAAATATAGCCTTCAAAATCAGAGGCTACCAGTGTTACCGATCTGACCGAAAGGACAGGCGAAAAGGTGGGATACTTACATTTGTAAAAAATAACATCACTGCTTCCCAAATCGAAGTCTATATGGAAGGGGCTGAGTATCAGACACTTAAACTTAAAACAGGCTATACAGACCTACATCTGATCAATTACTACTGTCCAAGTGACCGCCCACAGGCACTGGACACACTACTATTAACAGAAAAAATGATTGTGTGTGGCGATTTCAACAGCCACTCGCAGAGTTGGGGCTGTGATCACATGGATCAGAGAGGAGAGAGACTGGAAGACTGGCAGGATGAGAATAGATTCATCTTGGTTAACAAGCCGTCCGACCCACATACTTTCTACTCGAGATCATGGCACTCTACAACTACACCTGACCTGGCTTTTCATTCACCAGACCTGAAGTGGAACATTACACGAATTGTTGGGAAACAACATCGACCAGTCTTTCTAAATGAGCTTGTAAGTGAAAGCAGCACCCTCTCGAGGTGGAACTACAAGAAAGCAGACTGGGCAATGTACAAAAATCGCACCAGCATACTGGTTAGAAACCTGAACACTGAGAAAGACATAAATAAAGTAGTTGAAGAGTTTAGGAAATGCATACTACAGGCAGCGCGAGAAAAAATACCAAGAGGAGCCGTAAACATTATAGACCCTACTGGAGTAGTGAACTGGAACAGTTGCATAATGATGTGGAAGTATGTAGAAAGCAAGCAGAGGCCACACCCAGCCAAGAGCACCACAATAAATTCCAGCATGCAAAAGCCAAATTTAAAAGGGCCAAGCTGCAGGCTAGACGGAAAAGCTGGCAGGAAAAAACAGTCTTTGAACTTTGAAAGAGACACAAGGAAATTGTGGAAGCTAATAAAACAACTTAACGATGAGGGCACAGGGAGAAACTCAAAAATTGCACTACATAAAGATGGAAACATCTTAACAAGAACGTAAGCAGCGACCATTTTGCGGACTCATTCGCACAAGATAATAATATCAAAATTAGTCCAGAGAAACAACAAGAGATTCGAGAGAAACGGCAACATACAGGACAGAAGGAAACAGTACATGAGGTTCTGGAGGCACCCATCACAATCAGCGAACTGGAGCTAGCTATATCAAAACTGAAAATGAGAAAGTCACCAGGAGCTTATGGTATCTCCAATGAAATGATCAGGAACCTAGGAACAGAGGCCAAAGCAAAGCTGTTGCAGATCTTCAACAACAGGTGGACCTTAGGCAGTGTTCCACAAGCCTGGAGAGAAGCAATCATGATACCCCTCCTAAAATCAGGGAAAGATAATTCCATTGCCTCTAGCTACAGACCAATTAGCCTCACCAGCTGTCTCTGCAAAACACTGGAGCGCATCATCAATCACAGACTGCAGTGGTACATTGAAAGTAAAAACATCCTTGTGCCACAGCAGGCTGGATTTAGGCAGTGCTACTCTACGGAAGATCAGACAACCTACCTCTCTCTAGAAATTGAGGAGCATTCCAAGAGAAGAAGCTGGTGCTTGCGGCATGGATAGATTTGAAGAAAGCCTTTGACAAAGTCTGGAAAGAAGGTCTGATGAATAAACTGAGAAACTGCAAAGTCAATGGAAGAATGTACAAATGGGTGAAAGCATACTTGCACAACAGAAGAGCCCGAGTACAGATAGACGGACTAAAGAGCAAGAAAGTACTACTGCGTCACGGTGTCCCCCAGGGCGGTGTCTTGTCCCCCACACTTTTTCTAATCTTCATCAATGATCTTGTTGCTCACCTACCGCATGGAATTAAAGCGGCAATGTACGCCGATGACCTGGTTCTATGGAGCACAAATTAACATGCATCAGTGGCCACCAGATTACTACAAAGAGCTGTAGATACAATAGTTGCATGGGCAAATAGATGGTGTGTCAGCATAAACACTGACAAGTGCAGCACTACCCTATTTACCCTCTATCCAAAACAAAAGGCTGGGACCATCCAGATAAATGGAACACCCCTAAGAGAAGATAAAGAACCAACATACCTTGGAGTAACATTTGATGGCAGGCTGACATGGAGAAAGCACATCAACAAAGCAGTAGCAAAAGCCAGAAGGAAAATAGCCATCCTGAGAAAGCTAAGTGGAACCATATGGGGAGCCAGTGGGAAAATACTTAGCAAAGTTTATCAACAGAACATAGGACCACACCTGGAGTACGGGTCAACTGCGTGGTGTTCGGCATAAAAAACCACACTACAAGAGCTGGACAAAGTGCAAAATCAAAGCACTTAGAGTCACCACAGGAGGGATGAGATCAACCCCTATAGTGGAAATGGAGAAGATGGGGAGGACACAAGCACTGAGTGAGCGCAGAGATACGAAAACGCTAACACAAGCAGAAAAGTTCCTCAGCTTGCCAGGCCACCCTATGAAGAACAGATTTGAAAACCTAGCTATGGGGCGGTTGAAAAGAAGTAGTTTTATCCACCAGGCCAAACGACTCTGCAGAGAAACCACCGATCTGCCAACAGTTGGTATCCCCCTAACAACTATCCCAGAGCGAACTCCATGGAAAGATGGCCATAGACTATCATTACAAATCCAGACAAAAGTGAGAGGAATATTTGACAAGGAAGAACAGAACAGTGTGCAGCGCAGAACAGCCACTCTCAGCTTCCTTGATGAAGAATACCCACAGGACCTCTGGATCCGAGTCTACGCAGATGGGTCAGCACAAAATGCTGTTCGTAATGGAGGAGCGGGAGTGTACATAGAATACCCAAATAATACCAGGGACACAGCTAGAGTACCGACAGGAAAGTACTGCCATAACTACAATGCTGAAATTGAGGCAATCAAGATAGCAACAGAGAAATTTTTAAATACCAGCAATGGTACACAACCTGTGGTGCTATTGACAGATGCGAAATCAGTACTCGAGGCGCTCCTGTCTGGGAAATTGCCAGTACTAAGGACACTACTTTCTGAACTTAGCAGTCAGCGTAATGTCACCATACAGTGGGTACCATCCCACTGTGGAGTACCCGGAAACGACAGAGCTGATCAATTGGCTAAGGAAGGAGCCAAAGAAGAACAGCCTGATGTGCCCGTTACATACCACCATAAGAAAAGAATTATCAAATCAGTCAGAAAGCCACCAAAACCTGCTCAAGATGACTACCACGTTATGGATAGACCAGAACAAGTCATTATTCTGCGCCTCAGAACACAGCACAATAGATTACGCAACCACATGTATACAAAATTCAAGATTGGTGAAACAGCCATGTGCACATGTGGATTGGCGTCGCAGACAGCAGAGCACATACTCCAAGACTGCCCAAAATATAACATATCTAGGCAAACCTTCTGGCCTAGAGAGACGACAGTGGAAGATAAACTTTATGGACCGCTGTGTGAACTGAAAAAGACAGTTCAATTCATACAAGAGACAGCATTGCAGTTATAGACATATTTCAAGCGAACGAAAGAAGAAGAAGAATATTCCAAGATTCACAACCATATACCAGATCAAAGAGAGGCCCAGGGATAATATTCGGAGGATATAATATAAACAATAAACAATGGTGATATCAAAGAAAAAGGTAACACCAAAATGTGAAATAGAGATATAAGGGAAAATTCTTCACCAAGTGGATAGTTTTAAATAATCAGGGGCATTTATAACATCAGATGGAAGATGCACAACAGAGATTAAGAGCAGAGTAGTGCAAGCAAAGGCTGCATTTAAGAAAATGAAGACTATCTTATGCAATAAATCACTATCATTGAATGTAAGAAAGAAAGTGCTGAAGTGCTTTCTAGAACCTGTTTTGCTGTATGGCTGTGAATCTTGGAATATAAATGAACAAATTAGGAAAAGATTGGAAGCAACAGAGATGTGGTTCCTTAGATGAATGTTGCGAATTCCTTGGGCTGCCATATTAACTAACAATGATTGCCAGAAAGAGGCTAATGAAACTAGAACATTATATACAATAATAAGAAAGAGACAAACATTTTTTTTTTTTGGTCATATGAAGAGAAGAGAGGCATTGGAGAACCTCGTGACAACTGGAAAAATCGAGGGAAAGAGAGGCAAAGGCAGACCAAGAGAAATGATTCTGGATGGATTGAGACGGTGGCATGGAGGAACATCAACAGCGGAGATGATCCAGAAAACCAAAGATCGAGATCTGTTGAGAGTAATGAACGCCTACGCCAGCCGGCATGGCACTTGATGATGAAGACTATTTTTAGAAGATAATGAACTACTTTTAATACAGTTTTGATCTTCTGCACAGGAGATTTCCTCCACAAAACTGATAATCATGTACTTGACAAATCAAAAAACTAGGAAGAACTTTGAAGCAACAGATATGTGGTTCCTGAGACGAACGTTGGGAATCCCCTGCAAGCGTAAATAACAACGATTTCCTGAAAGAGGCTAATGTAACTAAAACAATATATTTAACAATAAGAATGAGACAAACAGCTTTCTTTGGTCATTTGATGAGAAGAGATGCATTGGAGAACATCAAGACCACTGGAGAAAAAACAATTAAAGGGGAAGAGAGGCAGGGGCACACCAAGAGAAATGATGCTGGATGGACTGAGACGGTGGCATGGAGGAATATCATCAACAGAGTTGATCTAGAACACCAAAGACCGAAATGTGCCGAGAAACATGAACGCCCACGCTGGCTGGCAAAGCACTTGATGATGATGATGATGATGATGATGATGACGACTACAGCGTTCGAAACACAGCTGTGGGCGATTTGGAAGCATACCACCTTGCGCTGATTTCCATACAATGGTACGAGTACCGGTCGTTCAGAAAGCCAGAGCTAAGAACTGAACATAGACTTGCCAAGAAATCACAAACAGCCAAAAGTGCTGGGGTTGATTGCAACGTTATGTAAAGGATATGAAAATAACTTTTTTTTAGACAACACAACGTAAAACATATAATGAATATTTTGTTTGCTACACATTAGCAGAACAAATTGCTTCACTAAAATGACAAAGGAGCGGACAGGAATACATTTTCCATGATAACAGGCAAGTTCTTTCAATGCAGAGAGAAAAAAAAACGACTTGACATTATGAAAACAATGTTTTCCTGTAGTGAATTAGAATAACGAAGACACAAACAATAGATTGCACGATTTATTGCCTGGCAAATTTCGCTGCAGTTCGTCAGCTACATACTGCAGAAATCACACTACATAAAGTAAATTAACAAGTTAAATCCTTCAAGCTGAAATATACACATATTCGCATGGTAATTGCAATTGACTACGATGGAAATTGTAAACTGACTGTCATGTGTTTTTGTTTGTACAAAAATGGCCCAGGTGGATTAATCATGATGGCTTCTGTGAGCTTAAACAATCGACTATTGTGTGTTAAACAACACACGAAATGCATTGTTTCTATCAATCACGTGAGCTGTTTCCAAAACGAACCGTGTATTTGATGACGCAAGAAGTTTGTGGTATGTTGGCCTGGCCAGGCTCCCATCACCTTAGTGTAGTATCTTGTCAATAGCTGAAAGCCTAAGCAAAACATGCTACAAGCATCCACCGAGCCCATTCTAAGAGGGACAAGGAACAAACCATACATGAAGTGAGGAGACATATAATCCCTTAAGACAAAGTTGCTGATGGCATGAAGATAGCAAAGAGATTACATGAGAATATATAGTAGGTTCCTTTGACTTCGATATCCACATGATTCATATATTCTACTGTGGGTAGGTTTTACAGTTCATGACTAGTGAAAAATTACACAAACAAACTACAGCTATCACTTACCTACGTTGCCTGGTTTCACGTCAAGTCTGACATTGTTGTACATCCTGATGAGCTGCTGCTCGTGAGCGACGCGTGGTGCTAGACCACAAACGTAATTGTTTGTATCGGACTCTAGTAGATACGCAAACCTCAAATTGCCTGGTCAATAAACACAACAAATAAACAAAATTATAAATTTCAACACATACACATCTGGCCTGCTCGTTATCCAAAACTGCACACTGTCTGTAATTTCTCCTCGTTAATAAATATATCTAGTACAATGATTGTTTTATCGGTTGTCATTATTATTATTATTATTATTATTATTATTATTATTATTATTATTATTATTATTATTATTATTATTATTATTCTATTATTATTATGCATTGAGATAACAGTTTGTGTATCTTGCACTGGCTTAACCAGTTTCTCAGTTTTCATCTGGTTGTTGATAGTAATATTTGATTAGCATCAAAGAAAGCAAAGGAGCAAGTAGACATCACAGGACGCCCATACAACAGACACAATGAACGACAAAGAAGCTATGGACACGGTGGAGGATAAATGACGCATTCTATGTCCATTTGTTTGTAAAATAATGACCGCTTGAAGTGTTTTACTTCACTCGCTTAGAGTCTGCCCCTCTCTCTCTCTTCTCTCATCTCTCTCTCCTCTCTCTCTCTCTCTCATCCTCTCATCTCTCTCTCTCTCTGTTTCTCTCATTTCTCACTACTCTCTCTCTCTCTCTCTCTCTCTCTCTCTCTCTCTCTCATCTCATCTCTCTCTCTCTCTCTCTCTCTCTCTCTCTCTCTCTCTCTCTCAAAGTGTGGGAGTTTGTTCATATTAGTGTAGTGATTGTGAGGCAGCGTGTTTGTGTCTATATGTGTGAGTGAGTGTGTGTGTGTGGGTGGGTGGGTGGGTGTGTGTATTGTGTCTATGTGTGTGTGTGTTTATATGTGTGTATGTGTGTTTGTGTGTGTATGTGTGTGCATGTGTATATGTATGTGTGTGTATTTGCGTGCATGTGTGTATGTGTGTGCATGAGTGCGTATGTATGTTTGTGTGTATGTATGTGATGTGTATGTATGTGTATGTGAGTGTATGTGTATGTGTGTGTGTATGTGTGTGTGTTTGTGTGTATGTGTGCGATATGTGTGTATGTCCGCGTGTGTGTGTGTGTAAGTGTGTGTGTGTAAGTGTGTGTGTATGTGTGTATGTTCGTGTATGTATGTGTATATGTTTGTGTGGGTATGTGAGCAAGCATGCAGTATATGTGAGGGAGTGTGTATTTGTATGTTATTGAGTGTGTTCATAACTGCGAGAGTTTGTGCAAATATTGTAAGTATGTATGCAGGTATGAGTGCGTGTGTGTTTATGAATGTGCGTGTACGTGTGTCTGTCTGTCTCATAGCATGGTAATATGCATTGTTTATGTTTACAAAATCAATTTGACAATGTTGTTTTCCTATGTGAATTTAACATGCATAATTGATGAATGACAGATGAGTGATTGGAAGGGCCGAATGTAAGACGGGCCTGCATGACCAATTTGATACCCTTTGAAAATAAAGACCATTCATTCCTTTGTTCGCTCTCTCTCTCTCTCTCTCTCTTTCTCTCTCTCTCTCTCTCTCTCTCTCTCTCTCTCTCTCTCTCTCTCTCTCTCTCTCTCTCCTGCCTTTCATCTTACAATGAAACAAAGGCCTTCAACCAACTCCCACGATGTACTTTGTAGACCGTTTTAAGATTAGCTGTACTTTGGAAATAAAAGTTCTCTGTGCAATGAGGTTTACAATCTTTTATCAACCCTTCTTATCATCATAATATACCATGTCGATAAGTGTGGGAGGTCATGTTTCGCCATCTCACACGAACACCACAGTCGTGGATAAACTCTTGTGTTCTTGTATCGACCCATCTGGGTGACCCTTCATGACATGCATGCTAGGTTATAGAAAACCTATTGCTTATTTCTCATTCGTATCCTTGCAAAACATGGGCGTAATCATATTCTACTGAACATAAAACACAGGATTAAAGAATTAATATGTTCAAAGTTCTCTAGAAAGACTTTATTTCCGAAACCCACAGACAAACCATCTTTGAAAGGCGTTACTTACTCACCGAAATAATATAGAAATTAAATGAATTCAAGAAATCTCCATTGGCATACCTTTAGCATCAGTTCCAACTCTGTTTGTTAGCTCCACTTCTGCAGTGTCCTTCTCGAAGTACCAGCGCTTAACATATTCCGGGACTGTAGCAGGTGTTTCTGCACATTCTAAGGTGGCCGGTTCACCTTCTGCCTTTGTCAGTGTGACTTGCGGCGTGTCTCCTCCAGGCACTGAAAAACAAAACCAATAAGTGACATATTATTTCAAGGCACCTGTTCCTCTTCTCTTCTTATTCTTTCTTTTCTCCTCCCCGACTCTTAATGCTCTTTCAAACCCTCTTCTTCCTCCTCCTTCTTTTTTCTTCTGTATCATTCCTATTTCGAGGGGAGTGATTCACACCTATCTATGCACAACAACGGCGTTTCCGAGCTTATTTATATCTAATCAGTATCGCTAACTCACTGCATGACCTGCATTTACGAAGGACGGTCAATAAGTAACGCCTACTATTTTTTTTATCTATGCAAATACTTTATCGGTTTGCAATTGATTAATTTAGCAGGATTCTTCATCCACTCTTCTGTACTGTGTGTCACTACCAACTAGTTTCCGTCACTGGTGAGCAACAGTAAAGGTTTCGAAAAGGCCACCAAAGAAGTTCGGTTAAAGCAACGTAATGTCATAATTTTTCCTCAATGCTGAAGGCACGACCCGGATGCTCATCCACGAACGTTTGAGTATTGTTTATGGAGATTCAACAGTGGATGTTAGCACTGTCAGATGTTGGGTACGTCGTTGTGATGAAGCTAGAGTAGATTTGCTCACTGGCTGACGCAAAGGCGGAATGGCCGTCCGTTAACAGCATTTACTCCACACAACATTCATCGAGTTGATGACATCATTCGTGGTAACCGTGCGTAACACTGGATGAACTGTTTTCTATGTTGTACATTAGTAAAGTCTGTGCCGAGACCACCCTTAAAGACCTGGGTAATTCAAAGATTTGTGCAATGTGGTATCAACTCGATCAATGTTGTGTGGAGACAATGCGGTTAACGGACGGCGAGTCCTCTTTCCGTCCGCCACTGAGGATTGACCTACTTAACCTTCGACGTACACAACAACGGACGGTGCTTACATCCTCTGTTGAATCTCCATAAGGAAAGGGTACAAACAATGCAATATATATATATATATATATATATATATATATATATATATATATATATATATATATATATATATATATATATATATATATATATATATATAAAACAAAGTGTATGTATATGTGTATGTATATATGTATGTATGTAAATATGTATGTCCTTTATTTGTTCGCGAACGGCCCATCCGATTGAGATGAAATTTTCTACACGCCTTCCTTTCATTCCAGAGCTGTCAACTGTCATAGTTTTTTTTTCTTCTTCCTCCTCCTCTCTCCTCCCCCTCCCAAAATACGTACGTAAATATATGATGATGATGATGAAAGAATCCCCGAACCAAAACGCTAGGGAAAGGGAAGAAAATGACGTGACTACACAGAATCGTCACACGGCAATCATCATCATCAAGTGCCGTGCCGGCTGGCGTAGGCGTTCATGGCTCTCTGTAGATATCAGTCTTTGTTTTTTTAATCAACTCTGCTGCTGATATTCCTCCATGCCACGGCAATATCAATAACAATTCATCTTTTTATGTGTAAGGAAGTTATCTGCAGTCGTGTAGAAGGGAAGAACTAGACGAGTATGAATTCGGAATGGCGACCTCTCTCCTCCTCTCTTCTCCTCCCTCCTCCTCCCTCTACCTCCTCCCTCCACCCTCCTCCTCCCTCTCATCGCTCTCCCTCCTCCTCCCTCCTCCTTCTCCCTCTTCCTTCTCCCTCTTCCTCTCCCCTCCTCCCTCCTACTCCCTCCGCCTCCTCCCCCCTCCTCCCTCATCTTCCCTCCTCCTCCCTCTCCCTCCTCATCCCTCCTCCTCATCCTGCCTCACTCCTCCTCCTCCTGCCTCCTTCTCCCTCATCATCCTTCCTCCTCCTTCTCCCTTCTTCTCCCTCTTCCCTCTTCCTCCTCCTACCTCCTCCCTCCTCCTCCCTCTACCTCCTCCTCCTCCCTCCACCCTCCTCCTCCCTTCTCCTCCTCTTCCTCCTCCCTTTCCTTCCTCCTCCCTTTCCTTCCTCCTCCTCCTCCCTCTACCTCCTCCTCCCCCTACCTCTTTCCTCCTCCCTCCTCCTCCTCTTCCACCTCCCTTTCCTTCCTCCCCTCCTCATTCTCCCTCTTTCCTCTCCCTCCTTCCTCCTCCTCCTTCCTTCTTCTCCCTCTGCCTCCTCCCTCCTCCTCTCCCCTCCTCCTCCCTCCTCCTCCTTCTCCTCCTCCCTCCTTCTCCCTTCTTCTCCTCCTCTCCCCTCCTCCTCCTCCTACCCTCTTCCCCTCCTCCCTCTCCCTCCTCCATCCTCCTCCTCCCTCTTCCTCCTCCTTCCTCTTCCTCCTCCTTCCTCCACCTCCCTCTTCCTCCCTCTCCCTCCTCCATCCTCCTCCTCCCTCTTCCTCCTCCTTCTTCCTCCTCCTTCCTTCTCCTCCCTCCTCCACCCTCTTCCTCCTCCTCCTACCTCCTCTCTCCTCCTCCCTTTTCCTCCCTCCTCCTCCTCCCTCTACCTCCTCCCTCCTCCTCTCCACTCTTCCTCCTACCCTCTTCCTCTTCCCCTCCCCCTCCTCCCTATCCCTCCTCCTCCCTTCACATTCCTCCTCATCCCTCTTCCTCCTCCTCCCTCCTCCTCCTCATCCCTCCTTCTCCCTCCTCCTCCTTCTTCCTCCCTCCTCCTCCCCCTCCTCCTTCCTCCTCCTCCCTCTCCTCCTCCTCACTCCTCCTCCTCCCTCCTCCTCCTCACTCTACCTCCTCCCTCCTCCTCCCTTCACATTCCTCCTCCTCCCTTCACATTCCTCCTCCTCCCTCTTCCTCCTCCTCCCTCCTCCTCATCCCTTCTCCTCCTCCCTCCTCCTCCTCCCTCTACCTCCTCCTCCCTTCACATTCCTCCTCCTCCCTCTTCCTCCTCCTCCCTCCTCCTCCTCATCCCTCCTTCTCCCTCCTCCTCCTTCTTCCTCCCTCCTCCTCCTCCTCCCTCCTCCCCCTCCTCCTTCCTCTCCTCCTCCACACTCCTCCTCCTCCCTCCTCCTCCTCCCTCTACCTCCTCCCTCCTCCTCCCTTCACATTCCTCCTCCTCCCTCTTCCTCCTCCTCCCTCCTCCTCATCCCTTCTCCTCCTCCTCTCTCCTCCTCTCTCCTCCTCCCTCCTCCTCCTCCCTCCTCCTCATCACTCCTCCTCCCTCCTCCTCCTTCTTCCTCTGCCCTCCTCCTCCCTCCTCCCCCTCCTCCTTCCTCTCCGCCTCCTCCCTCCTCCTCCTCCCTCCTCCTCCCTCTACCTCCTCCTCCCTCTACCTCCTCCCTCCTCCTCCTTCACATTCCTCCTCATCCCTCTTCCTCCTCCTCCCTCCTCCTCCTCTCTCCGCCTCCCTCCTCCTCCTCCTCCCTCTACCTCCCTCCTCCTCCCTCCTCCTCCTCCCCTCCCCCTCTTCCCTCCTCCTTCTCCCCCTCCTTCTCCTCCTCCCTCTTCCTTCTCCCTCCGCCTCCTCCCTCCTCCTACTCTCTCCTCCTCCTCCCTTCTCCTCCCTCTCCCTCTCCTCCTCCTGCTCCCTTCTCCTCCTGCGTTCTCCTCCTCCCTCCTTCTCCCTCCTCCTCCCTCTTCCTCCTCCCTCCTCCTCGCCTCCTCCTCCACCCTACTCCTCCCTCCTCCTAATCCCTCCTCCTCCCTCCTATTCCTCCCTACTCCTCCTGTCTCCTCCCTCCTCCTCCCTCCTTTCCCTCCTCCACCTCCCTCTTCCTCCTCCCTCCTACATTTACCCAAGACAGACAGACAGTCAGACAGATAGTCGGGAACGGGATCTTATATGACTACTTATATAATTTAAATGAGATGCTCTCCACCATGGGCTGGGCCGGGTCAGACAGACAGACAGATAGATAGACAGACAGACAGACAGACAGACAGACAGACAGACAGACAGACAGACAGACAGACAGACAGACAGACAGACAGACAGTCGGGAACGGGAACTTATATGACTACTTATATGAATTAAATGAGATGCTCCCCACCAGGTGTTGGGCGATGCCAGGCCGGGTCAGACAGACAGACAGATAGATAGTCGGAACGGGAACTTATATGACTACTTATATGAATTAAATGAGATGCTCCCCATCAGGGTCTAGGCGAAGACGGGCCGGGTCAGACAGACAGACAGACAGACAGACAGACAGACAGACAGACAGTCGGTAACGGGAACGGGAACTTATATGACTACTTATATGAATTAAATGAGATGCTCCCCAAAAAGGTCTGGGCGAAGCCGGGCCGGGTCAGCTAGTATATATATATATATATATATGCCCTGGAGGGGATCTATCTATCTATCAGACTGTCTGTCTGCTTGTTTGTCTGTCTGTATGTCTGTCTGGCTGACCCGGCCCTGCTTCACCCAGTCCCTGGTGGGGAGCATCTCATTTAATTCATATAAGTAGTCATATAAGCTCCCGTTCCAGACTATCTGTCTGTCTGTCTATCTGTCTGTCTGTCTGACCCGGCCCGGCTTCACCCAGTCCCTGGTGGGGAGCATCTCATTTAATTCATATAAGTAGTCATATAAGCTCCCGTTCCAGACTATCTGTCTGTCTGTCTCTCTGTCTATCTGTCTGTCTGTCTGACCCGGCCCGGCTTCACCCAGTCCCTGGTGGGGAGCATCTCATTTAATTCATATACGTAGTCATATAAGCTCCCGTTCCCGACTATCTGTCTGTCTGTTTATCTGTCTGTCTGTCTGAGCCGGCCCGGCTTCACCCAGTCCCTGGTGGGGAGCATCTCATTTAATTCATATAAGTAGTCAAATAAGCTCCCGTTCCCGACTATCTGTCTGTCTGTCTGTCTATCGATCTGAGCCGGCGTGGTTTCGCCCAGCTCCTGGCGCACAGTAACTTAAAAGAATGTCCTTCCACACACCATCCATTATTTTTTAATGAAAACTGTTTTTAATCACCTACATGACTGTAGATAACTTCTTTAAGCATAAAAAGATGGGTTACAATGTTATGCATCATGCATAATTTTTATGAAAACTTTGAAAATGCCTTAAAGATTATATCATTATTTATTATAACTCATATGCCTGTAAATAACTATAGAGAAAGAGTTTAACAATAGTGCAAGTAAGTCCAACAATATGACTATAAAGTATATAGAAATTATATTAACAATTATGCCCCTTGAAATAACTTTTCTAGAGTGAAGTACCCCTGCTATATAGAAATTATATAATGAAAAATGGAATATTAAATGTTATTAAGTAAGTAGCCGATTTTACACTAAGAAACTATTACAGTCGGTTGCACAGGAATGAAAGGAAGACGTGTAGAAAATTTCATCTCAATCGGATGTACCGTTATCGAACCCATCCAATACATAGCCAACCACCCACATACATACACTCTGTTTTATAGATATAGATATATTAGGGCTGTGACCGATAAATTTTAATTTAATAGTTAACTTTTGAAAACTTTAAGATTAATTAATCGTTAATTTCGATTAAAACAAAACATTTATAGTCACATAACTCACATGTTAGTCATATTTGTCAAAAATCGAAATAACACTGGATTGTCTTGTTCATATGTCATCTAATAACCAACTATGCAAACAGATGAGTACGTTAACAGTATTTAGTTCAAGTGACGAGAGCGTCTTATTAACAATATAACCAGCAGAGCTGAACAATCGTTCACATGGAACTGAGATACCAGTGTGCACAGAATTGTATTGGCAAGGAATGCCAATTTTGGATATCGATGTTCATTAAATTTCCACCACTGTAAAGGGTCAACCGATTCAACAACTTTCTTCTCCATTTCAGACTCAATTAGCTTAAAACGCTCTTCGTTTGATTCACATATAGTTTCATTTTCAATATCAGTATCATTCGTTGGTCTCTATCTGCTCATCATGAACATAACTGCTATTTGTTGTTCAATACGTGACCAAGTTCGTTCTTTTGCATCTTTTGACAAACACTTCAGGTATTTGTAGCGTGGATCAGCTGCTGTTGCAATCTGTAGTATTTCAATACTTGTCATATTAGCTACACGTTCGCTGAAGTCATTAATACATGCTGTCATAAATCTAGCTATGTAGCCCGAATCATCATCGTGTACAGTCTTGTCAACCATGATAGTAGTGGCAATGCACAGCTACATGAAACAAAATCTTGACCGCCAAGCAGGACCGTGGTCTGACAGAATAAGTCAAAAACTTTGACATATTTCGAAACCTTCTCCCAATCTGAATCTGACAGTTTTGGACCTTTGTATTACTTCTTTTCATCTGACATGTAGACAGTTAATACTTCTCAGACCTGTAGAAGACTCTGTAGCATAATAAACATACTGTTTCATCTTGTTGGTACATCTTGCTGCAGCTTACACTATAGTGACTCAGTACAATTTTGCAACTCGGTCGTGTTTGCAGCACTATGTTTAAAATGTCCGACAATTTTTCGACATCCGGTGCATTTTTATAAGTGATGGGAGAGAAGATTTCGATTAATCGTTAAAAAAAAATAATCGTTAAAAACATTAACGATTAATGGATTAATTAATCGTTAACCTCCGCAGCCCTAATATATATATATAACGAACACTAATAGAAATGTCAGTAGAGACACAGAAAGAAATACGATCTGTAGAAAAATAACTAACTATGATAACAACTTGAAACCAGTTTATTTTTATACATACATTGTCGATTTATTTCTTAACATAATTTCCATCAACATTGATACACTTATCCCATCGTTTTATCAATCCTCCCAAAACCGACTGCATAGAGCTGCGTGCTCTGTTTTCTAGACCACGTTTTTACTTCACATTCAACTTTGGCGTGACTCGCGAAATGTCTCCCGCCAAGGTGGGTTTTTCAGTGGACTTAACCTCTAGCGATTTTCTGTAAAGCGGTGCATAGCTGGAAAGAAAAGCGTTAGGAGGGTGAGTCAATAAGTAAGTCGCACAGTTCTGTGGGATGGCAGGTAAATGAAAACAAACCACGCAGTTCTATGGAGCCGGTTTCGGTGGGGGGGGGGGGGAGGGGGGGGGGGGGGAAAGGGGGGGAAGGGGGGGGGACTGATAAAACGATGGGATAAGTGCAAAAATGTTGGTGGAAATTATGTTGAGAAATAAACGGTCGATGTATGTATAAAAATAAACTGATTTCAAGTTGTTATCATAGTTAGTTATTTTTGTACAGCCATTTGTGACTTACTTATTAACTTACCCTCGTATATTTGTGCTTCATAGATTATGCTAAGGCATTTGATAAAGTAAAACATTTATTAAAATGTTGGAAGATATCAACATTGATGGAAAAGATTTGAGAATAACATACAATATTTACTGGAACCAATTAGCAGCAATCAAAATGGGAAATAAAGAGGGTAGTTACGAACAGATAAAGCTAGGAGTACGACAGGGGTGTGTCTTGTCACCGGATCTCTTCTCCTTCTATAGCGAAGTAATAATGAGAGAGATCAAAGAGAAGCCAGGAATACTAAACGGAGGTTATAATATAAACAATATACGTTATGCAGATGACACAGTATTTATTGGTGGCGGATAATGAAACAGAACTACAACAATTGTTTGACATTGTAGTAACAGAGAGTGCAAAGAAAGGAATCTCGTTGAATATCAAGAAAACAGTAACAATGGTGATTCAAAGAAAATGGTGACACCAAAATGTGACATAGAAATAGAAGGGAAAATTCTTAACCAAGTGGATAATTTTAAATATCTAGGGACATTTATAGCATCAGATGGAAGATGTACAACAGAGATTAAGGGCAGATTCTTTTTCTTTTTTAATCCTTTACATGACGTTGCAGTCAACACCAGCATTTTTGTCAGTTGCTGTTGATGTACTAGGCACGTTTTACGTTCAGTAGTCAAGAGCAGAATAGGGAATGCAAAAGCCGAATTTCAGAAAATGAAGAGTATCTTATGCAATAAATCACTATCAATGAATGTAAGAAAGAGAGTGCTGAAATTCTATATAGAACCAGTGTTGCTGTATGGCAGTGAATCTTGGAGTGTAGATGAACAAATTAGAAAGAACTTAGAAGCAACAGAGATGTGATGTTTGAGACGAATGTTGCAAATTCCTTGGACTGTCAGCGTAACTAACACCGATTGCCTGAAAGAGGTTAATGAAACTAGAACACTATGTACAACAATAGGATGTAGAAGAAATAAAGAATAAATGGACGGGTAAACCTGTATACCAATGTTTTACCACGGAGGCTAGCCACAAAATAACTCACATACGATCAGGTTATAATCAGTATGTACCAACATGAAATGTTATAAATATTTACAATGAACAAAACAACAACAACAACAACAACAACAACAACAACAACAACAAAATGCCATATAGAATTCAATTTGCAGAAAGTCACCCTTTATAACAACCGCCAGAAAGACACATTTCTACCCAGCTCGTACACCTATTTCTAGCCAGTTCTCCCATTTCTCCATTGGCGTATTCTAGGTTTCTTACGTATCATGTTTCCAACGTGGCCCTGATCAGTTCTTTCTAAACCAATTGTTAAATGTGGTCAAAGGAATTCAGCTGTCGAAACATACGAGTGTTCATGAGCCAGATTTCTTAGATGCCCTGACGATTTACCGTGTCTGTCTGTCTCTCTTCTAGGCCCTGTGGTCAGGGATGTGCCGTGATATGATACAGAGATGCGGCCGTATAAGTGGGCGGCATAAGCAGCGAAATCAAAATACAGTTTGAACAATTCAATAATTAAAAATCTTTAAGGGGCGGCATTTCGAAAAGAAAAAAAAATATTTTAGGGGCGAAGTTTCGCAGACTTGCATCATACTGAGAAAATCTATCACACGGTCGGTCCTGCGTGGTCTTCCAGTAACGTTTTTGCAAACCTTCACCGAGTCGATTAATATAATAAAAAATTGAAATTAAATCAAAATTGTGAATTTGCTGACACTTTTTGCACTCAATTTTCATCCTGTCCTCCATTTGCTTCAATGAAGTGTTGGGGGGGGGGGGGGGGATGTAAGATCTTTTCTGCGCTCTTTCTAATGCTTTTTATAACTAGGTATTCATTTCTCTAAGGTTGTTCTGGGTACCAACACTACATTTATTTGCGCGGTCTTCTCCTTGCTGTGTAACCGTTATATTTATTCAAGGCGACTCTCCCGTCAGGGCTGCGTGCTGTCACCCTATTTGTTTAACCTGTATGCCGAAAATATAATGAGAAATGTAAGAGATGATATAAACTGGGAGACATATGATGCCCTAAATATCGGCGGTCATGACATACCAGAGATTCGATATGCTGATGATACAGTATTACTATCCACAACACAGAATGGCATAGAAAACCTAATAGCCTCAACACAATTGAATAGTGAAAATCACAACTTATATCTTAACATAGCAAAAACTAAGATGATGCATACAGATAAAACTACTATGGAGAAAGAAATATACATTAATGGGGGAAAATTGGAGGTGGTGGAAAATTTTGAATATCTTGGATCATTGATTACCAATAATGGTGACACAATGAAAGAAATTAAACGGCGACTATCCATTGCTCTTCAAAGACTAAAACAGATGAATAAATTATGGTGTGGGACATACAGAACTACAAAAATTAGATTTTTAAGAGCATGCATCTTTCCCATTGCAACATATGCCTGTGAGACATGGACACTTACTAAACAAGCTGAACAGCGCATACATGCCTTTGAATATAAATGTTATAGACGAGTTCTAAGAATATCTTGGGTAAAGAAAAGAACAAATGCATCCATACTTCAAGAGTTGAATATTGAGGAGGGATGGCTATTAAAGACGATAAAACAAAGAAAATTGAAGTATTTTGGTCACTTGAAACGTCACGACAGTTTGGAGAGAACAATAATGGAAGGGTATATGCCTGGGAAGAGAGGAAGAGGAAGGCCGAAAGAGAAGATGGGTGCAGGATGTGGCAGATTATCTCCAGATGGGTGTATCAGACGCGGGACATCTTGCTTGTGATCGAAAAGTTTTCCGGAAGGTTGTTATGGGAGCGAGGTTCTGCAAAGGACATGCTACTGAATGAATGACTCTCTGTGGCAGATGGTACCAGAGCATTCTTTTGAGGTGGCCAAACCATTTAATCTGCTGTTCTTTAATTACGTGAATGGCTGCCTTTGTACTGCTATCTTCTATCTCCATTTTGGTGAAGTTTGTTTAATATCGTGTATAAACGGGAGATGTTGGTCTACAATCTCACAGAAAGGTGTTCAATCATCACTCTAGACTCAACAATGTGAACCATCATGCAAATGTTAACTTTGACATGAAGTGTCTTAAAACGTTATTGGTTTCTCAAAATCTTACGTGCTACAGGTTCCTTTTCAATGACCAAGGGAACTTTGACTGACAAAGATGTTCCTAACGGATTGATGGCCCAACATTGGTACAGCCCATCTTCCCTGCTGCTGAAACTCTTGAAGTATAACGTTCCATTGCTGAAAGCTTTAATAAATTCTTGGCTATCTCCGAGCAATTGGTCGTCCTTTCTCCATTGGAAACTGAAGAACAGAAATGAGAAAATACACTGAAGGCTAGTAATTGATGTTCTACGGTGCACAAATGCAAGAAAATAGATTAACACATGGTAGTAAGGACATTAATTGATAGAAGTATGTATTCATTTTCTTTTACTCTTATCCTAAATTGAGTATAGGCCCTGAACACACTCGCGCCAAACCATCCTATTCTTACCTGTGTCTTTCAGCTCACACGTCCTCCCCAAACTGATGTACACTCCACCGCGGAGCAGGCAAGACAAGAAGCCACACATCCATCCATCCATTCATCCATGCACATATCCATCCACTCATCTATCCATCTATACATCAATCATTCCATCCATCCATTCACATATCCATACATCCATCCATCCATCCATCCTTCTACATACCCTTCTATCCACACACCCAGCCATCCACAAATCCGTCATTTATCCATCCACATATCCATCCATCCATCCATCCATCTACACATCCAACCATACACCGATACACATATATATTCCTCAATCACACATCAACACATCGATCCACACATCAACACATCAACCCATCCATCCATCCATCCATCCACACATCCAACCATACATCCATACACATATCAATACATCAATCCACACACACATCCACCCACCCATCCATCCATACAAACATCCATCATTCCACACATCCACGCATCCACACATCTATCCATCAACCCAAACATACATCCATCAATCCATAAAGCCATTCATTCATTTATTCACACTTCCATCCACACATCTTTCCACACATTCACCCATCCGCATATCCATTCATCCACACATCCACCAAATCACCCATCCATACACCCATCCGATCATCCATCCATACACCCATCCATTTACACATCCATCCATCCATCCATCCTTCTACATACCCTTCCATCCACACACCCAGCCATCCACAAATCCGTCATTTATCCATCCACACATCCATCCTTCCATCCATCCATCCACCCATCCATCCATCCACACATCCAACCATACACCGATACACATATATATTCTTCAATCACACATCAACATATCGATCCACACATCAACACATCAACCCATCCATCGATCCATCCACACATCCAACCATACATCCATACACATATCAATTCATCAATCCACACATCCATTGACACATCCACCCACCCACCCATCCATACAAACATCCATCATTCCACACATCCATGCATCCACACATCTATCCATCAACCCAAACATACATCCATCCATCCACACCGCCATTCATTCATTTATTCACACTTCCATCCACACATCCTTCCACACATTCACCCATCCGCATATCCATTCATCCACACATCCATCAAATCACCCATCCATACACCCATCCGATCATCCATCCATACACCCATCCATTTACACATCCATCCGTCCATCCATCCACACTTCCATCCACCCATTCATCAATCCATTCATCCATTGACACATCCATCCATACGTCCATCCATCCATCCATTCATCCACCGTCCACATATTCATCCACACATCAACTCAACCATACATCTATCTACCCACATATCCATCCAAGCATCCGCACATCTACACATACATTCATCCACGTATCCATCCATCCTTTTATTCGTCCACACATACATTCATCCATCCATGTATCCATCAATTGATCCAAATATTCAAATATCCATCCATACATCCATCCATCCAACTACACATTCATCCATCTACACAACCATCCATCCATTCATCTACATATCCATCAATCTATATACCCATCCATCACACATCCTTCATCAACGCATAAACACATCCACACATGTATTCATCCACATATTCATTCATACACACCTCCATACATCCATTCATCAATCCATACATCCACATATCCATCCATCCAGCCATACATCCATCCATCCATTCACACATCCATCTATCCACATATCCATCCTTCCACCCATCGACATATCCATTCAGTCATCCAACGACACATCCATTCATCCATAAGCACATTCATCCACCAATCTACACATCCATCTAAAAATCCACCCACACATCCATCCATTCATATATCCATCCATTCAACCATCAACACAACTATTCACACATCAATTCACGCATCCAGCCGTTCATCCACACATCAATCTTTCCACACATCCATCCATCCACACATCCATCAACATATCCATCCATTCACACATCTATCCACGTATCCATCTATCCATCCATACATTCATCTATCCACACATCCATCAGTTAATTCACAGAAACATGCACGCATTAAAACATCTTTCCATCCATCAATCCATCCATCCGCACATCCATCCATCCATACACCAATCTATCCATGCATCTACACATCCATCCACACATCATCACATACCTCTATCTATCCATATATCCACCCATCCATCCACACATCCATCCATCCACCCACACATCCATCAATCAACACATCCATCCATTCTTCTATTCATATATCCATCCATCCACACATCTATCCATTCACAAACATCCACCCATTTATCCACGTATCCTTCCATCGATCCACACATCCACTAATCCATCCACATATTCATCTATCTAACCATCCACAAATCCATGCATTCGTCCACTCCATCCATCCATCCATCAACATATCAATCAATCCACACGTAGATCCATCCACACATCCATCCATTCTCACATCCATCCTCATATCCACACATTCATCCATCCATCCATCCATCTGTCCATCCTCAAATGCATGCATCGACCTTAATTTGTTTATAACTTACTGTTCAGGACCTCTGGTGCTACACAACACCCTCAGTATTGTTATTGGGAGGGGGGGGGCAGCGGACTACTTACGTCGGAGTGGGATATCCTTCCGCCGTACAGTTGATCATGTAATTGTTCCCTTTCACTTGGCGGATTATGATCCTTTCCTGAGATTCTCTCCCCCACGTGACTCGGGGTGGCAGTTCCACTATGGAAGAAAACAAAAAGGTGATTTTTAGCAGGTGAACAAATCAATGAAACTAAATATTTCTCAGAAGTATAAACTTGTGCAGTTCACTCCACGCAAGTGTTCTTGGATTATTATGTGGAATTGTGCGTATAGTGCAAGAACAGGTAGATCATCATGGCTTGGAGAGAATTGTGCTGCAGGCAGTGACCAAAGGACATTTTTAAAAAAAAATTTGTTGCGTATCCCTTACGGGACGTTGCAATCAACACCAGCATTTTCAGCTGCTGTTGATGTACTAGGCAAGTGTTACGTTTAGTAGATTGTCATTGCTTTTTGAACGACCGGCCCCTATACCTTTTTCGAAAAAACCAGCACCGCCGTGTTTCGAACCCGGGTATACGGGCTCACAAACCGCGTTCGCAAGCCCTTAGCCACAGAGACCGGTCAAAGGACATAACCAACACTCAAATCGCAGAGGAAAAGCCAGACGGACATATAATCAGAATGCTACTGTTACCATTAGTATTAGGACTCTTCACTGGCTGTTGCAGATGAGGATGTAGCAGGAATGGGAATGCCCCAAGTTCTGTGATGTTGGTTCTTGACTCAACTCAACTATATTCTATTCGCTGACCAATTACAACCTGCGTGACAAAAGAACTAATCTTCCTTTAGAAAACATATCGTTCTTATTGATTTTGTTAATCGCTGTGGGGTTAGAGATTATATCGTGCTTAACCATATGCAGTGTATCTGCAAAAAGTTTCCCGAAAAGTCAAGTCTTGTTTAAATGATTGGTTTTGTTTCTGAAATTACAGTGATTTGCAACGTTGATAATGTAATCTGTATATTAACACTGGAAAGTGTTTGTTGATTTTGTGTGTAATATTGTCAGAGTTGAAATTTCCTGGATTGCTTGATTAACGGATTCAGTGGCAAACAAAAAGTAGGTTTGAACCTAACAAAAATGGATGGCGGAAAATGAGAAGTAAGGGCGTGTCACAGTTATGACTTAAAATTTGTTAATATGGTAGCAGACATGTTGTGTTATATATCAAATTAAAGGGGGTTGCATAAGGAAATCTACTGTATATGAGCCTATGGCAGATACGGGAAGTCGTTAAAGATGATTAATCGTCCCATGGCACATTAATCAGTTAACTAGAATCATCACCTTTCAGTAGGTCAGCATGGCCGAATGGATAAGAACGCGGGTTCTTAAACATCTGATGTGCTGATGCCAAGGTAAGGGGTTCAACCCCTACACCGGACAGTTGGACTGGAATGTTGGCCTATAGTTCTTGACTTGGAGACGTTAATTATAATTACTTCTGAAGTCGGAGTGGGTTCGCCTGATGGCGAGGGACGCTGTTAATAGGTAAAGCTAATCCACACGCAAAATTAAGACCAACACTTCTAGAAGTAGTGTATATATGGACTACGCTTGAGTTCAACGCGAGCGAGCGCCACACACACACACATACGCACACACACACACACACACACACACACACACACACACACAACACTTAAAACAATCACCTTTTCACCCAGGAACTCTCATACTTGTTCTATCTATACAATCAGCTGTCATAGTGTCAGGATAATTATGGTCCTCGTAGCGCAATGATCATGATTGTGTTTAGGTAGTTTCTGAATGTGAACAACCCATGTCTCAATAACGCAGAAATAACATATTGTATATATTGTATAAGTAGACACTCTTAGGGGCATTGCTCAGACAGCGGTGAAACGAAAAAAAAAAAAAATACACGTTTTTCAGTGGCATAAGCGTGTCCCGCAAAATGGGGACACAAGAGTTCTATTCTACTGCACGAAAATGTACAAGCACGTGGGTTACTAATATCCTGTTTCCCGGAAAATAACACCGGGTATTATATTAATTTTAGCTTTACAAAAATGCACTAGCGCTTATTTTCGGTGGATGTCTTTTTTTTTTTTTAACACAAAAACATTATTTATGCATTTATTCATGTACAAAATGTTACATTTGTTCAAATACATGACATCTTCTTCTGGAACATCGTCATAACTCTCCAAATCCCGATTTCCGGCCTGAATTTCTTGTGAATTCATTTCCTGTAGAACCGTTGGTCCCAAGTCTCTCATGTCCAGTAATAAAACTTTCCTTAAATTAGCATTTCTTTTCCATGTAGATTGTAGTGCATTGGTAATTTTATTTCATATGAGTGACGTATGAACCACATCCGTTCATTATCAACTGCGCACCAGTGGCGTCTGCACTCCGATTGGCCATTCGGCAACAAGTTTCTCATTCTAGCTGACGATCTTAACTAGGGCTTATCTTAGGGGTAGGTCTTATATTCAAAGCATCTTGAAAAATCGTGCTAGGGCTTATTATATGGGTAGGTCTTATTTTCGAGGAATCACGGTAGTGAAGTAGTGTCCAGTCGTAGAATATCCTCTACATTCTAATGACCTGGCACCGCTGACGACTTTCTTGTCCCTTGCCTTATAGGTCAAGTGAAGGACCCTTTAACACGTCTTGGGGAGTATTATGCTTATGGTTCTACCCCATCCTTCAAAGACCAACGGACACACGATGAATGTTGTGGTCAGTAGCACACCGGCTGCCTTTACATCCCATGCCATTTTCCAGTGGTCATTTTAGGCTGCGTCGACCTGGGAGCCCAGGTTAACTGATTCACTGTCGAAGGATATTATATCGCACAATGTGACCTCCAATTTGTGACTTCCCTTCGATAAACAGCCATACTAGCGTCATCGTGTTATTTGTTTTGTTTCGTATTATTCTTCCACAATTTCAATGCTCAGTGAACGGACATTTACCTAATAATACTTGTTCATTTAATTGTGTACCGAGTGTGGTCCAAACCTACTTTTTGTTTAGCACTGAACCAATTAATTTTTAAAATTTCCTATAGATGGCTTGGCCTTGTGGCATGGTCGAGACAGAAACATGGAGCTGATCCATGACTCTGGTGATCGAGTGAGATGGCAGAACATGACCGCCCACGCTTACCGGCATGGCACATGATGGATGGATGGATAGAAAGGCATTCGAATACAAGACCACCTGGCCAGAAGTGCGCAGTTTCAGCACCCCCTATCTGACATCGGTACTGAAGTTACAAATACGATAATGTATAGACATAGGCTTGGTGCTTTGGTAGCTACTGTGCCATTTTTGAAGCACAATGTAATAAACTATTGTCTGTCAAGACGGCAAGGTGCCATTAGCAGCAGCAGCAGCAGCTCAAGATCGCAGGCTCAAGACTACCCCCCCCCCCCCGCCCCTTTTTTTTGCCCTACACTATGGCAGAAGAAGACATTTTTTGTTGTGTGTGTGTGTGTTAGTGTGTGTGTGTGTTAGTGTGTGTGTGTGTGTGTGTGTGTGTGTGTGTGTGTGTGTGTGTGTGTGTGTGTGTGTGTGTGTGTGTGTGTGTGTGTTTGTTTGTTTTGGATCATTTCTGTTTTATTAATTTTTTTAAAATATATTATATTTGTTCACTGTCACGTTGTAGTTTCTGTTCACCTGGCCTGTGTCCTTGCAAGGTGTGTACATGTGTGTCTATTTGTTTGTTATTTTTCTCGTCTTCTTAGGATCTTAGAAATCAATGGCAAACTACTGAACGTAAACTTGCCAAGAAATCACAGACAGCAAATTGCTGGGGTTGACTGCGACTTCTTGTAAAGGGCATGCAGCCTAGGATGTTAACAGATCTTTTTGTTTAATGTTGTATAAACCAAGCTAACTAAACAATCTTAGTGTTGCCATTGTCTGTCGATACAATAATTTTGTGGAGATAATAAAATGGGGAGAAACAGGGGTGGGATATGCGGACTGGAAGGTAGTAAAAATATAAGTAAAGTTAATAAGGGAATAAAAAAAAAGGAAAGGGAAACGACAGCGGCAGCAGGCAGGCGGCCCGACGCAGCCCGACAGACAGACAGACAGACAGACAGACAGACAGACGACGACAGACAGGAAAAAAACAAGACAGACAGACAACAA
>JACEFZ010002086.1:0-23523 GCA_014155875.1 Cepaea nemoralis
TAGCCTATATTATTTAGTTCATTCCTACCATCTACGTGATATGGCTGGTTGTGTAGTCTCCCAGGTGTAGAAGACTGCAGCAAGTTGTTGCCCCTGCTGCCACTTAATGGAACACATGTAACAAAACTGTGGTCAGCTTCCGTGTGTGCTATAAAATAACAGATGAGACTCCAATGTCAGCAGTAACCTGAAGTTGAATGTCCTGCTGGAGGTTGGTTTGGTTCTGTGGCCAGAAGGCTGTGTCAGTCAATATTTCATTTGTTTACAGTCACATGGCAAAGGCAGTTTTAGATCATCACAGTTTTTCCTGCAGGTTTTTTACACTGTATTTGTCATTGTTTTATTCAGGTAATCAATGAGGATGTGGTATATGACAATCTGTTTCCTTCTGTGTAGAAAGAAACAGCAGCAACAGTTGTTGTCTGCAGATGTTCAAGCTGGGTAGCTGTTTGTATTGTTGCATACTTTAGCTGTTGCTTGCTTTCAATCTATTCACTCTTCTTGTTGAACATGATTGGTTGTACAGTAGTTGGTGTCTTGAATGTATTTCCTGAATGTCTATCATTTCCTGTTGTTTTGTCCTTTTAATCATTCACATTCCTGTGCATATTATTTCTGTCTAAGCATCCTATGGGGTCAGCTGTAAAAGAAAGATTGCTGTGAGTCTGTGTTATGTGTGAACATCTACCATTCACTGAACTACTGGGTTAGATATATATTCTTGTTATATATCTGGGGGAGGGGCAGATCTGCTCAAGCCAGTTTTCAGTTGTTGATTGTGTTGTCTGGAGGTAAACACAAACATAGTTGACAGTGATTATATTTATGTACACACCCTGAACTGATATAGCGTATACATCACCACAATGATGGAAAGAAGGAGAAACAAGTTATCAATGCTGTAGAGAGAAAACATAGGTTATCTTTCATGCTCAGTGCTTCTCATCATGGTTGACATCATTGTTAGAATGTCACTCTTTCCCTTCCCCTCACATTCACATTTGTCTGAGACTCTCCAGACTCTATAGACAACTGAATTCACAGGCCACATCCTTGGGAGTGACAACAATGACCAGGTTGATTCATGTAGTAATATCAGTAATCGAACATTTTGAGTTTATGTATTTGATATATTCTAGCTCATGTGGCCACATGTTGAAAGTCAAGAGTTTAGTAGCAACCTCTAACCATGTGGTCACATGTTGAAAGTAAGAAGTTTAGTAGCATGTTCACAATCATGAGTTTGTCTCAGGTTTTTCTTTAAATATAAATCAGAAACACAGTGACTTCAGTGTCTGTAAATAAGTGTGTTACAGCTCATATAAGTGTCATTTGATATTCTTGTTCATCTCAGTGACCATCGTTGATTGTGCTGCATCTTTTAGCTGACATGAAATAATATGTGCATGTAGAGCTTCCTTCCAGCGTGTGCTCCAGCTTTGTCGATTTATGTATGCAAAATTTTGATCTATCACAACTATGCAACATTTGGTTTGTTCTTATCAGTTGTGTTTCTAGTGTACTTGTGTTTGAATACTACCTGTTCTGTCTTGTAATGTTGTTTTCTTCTGTTTTTCCATGTCATGCATTTTCTCTTGCATGTGGATATTTTGTTACAATGTTAACTAATTTTCAGTTTGCTCATTCACTAGGATGTTTGAACTTATCAATTAAATGTTTTCTCAACATGAACGGTGCCATTGTCGTATGTTCTTTCAGTGCTGTCTGTGTGTGTTCTTTCTGTGCCATTTTCACATGTTCTTTCAGTACCGTCTTCATCTGTTCTTTCTGTACCATCTTCACATGTTCTTTCTGTGCTGTCTTTGTGTGTTCTTTCTGTGCTATCTTCATGTGTTCTTTCAGTGCCATCTTCATGTATTCTGTCATTGTCATCTTCATGTTCTGTCAGTGCCATCTTCATGTGTTCTGTCAGTACTGTATTCATGTGTTCTGTCAATGTCATTTTCATGTTCTTTCAGTGCCATCTTCATGTATTCTGTCACTGTCATCTTCCTGTTCTTTCAGTGCCATCTTCATTTCATTCTGTCACTGTCATCTTCATGTTCTGACAGTGCCATCTTAATGTGTTCTGTCAGTGCCGTCTTCCTGTGTTCTGTTAGTGCCATCTTCATGTTCTATCAGTACTGTCTTCATGTTCTGTTAGTGTCATCTTCATGTTCTGTCAGTGTCATCTCCATGTGTTCTGTCAATGTCATCTTCATATACTGTCAGTCCATCTTCATGTGCTCTTTCTGTTCTGTGTTCGTATGTTCTTTCTGTGCCTTATTCATGTGTTCATTCTGTGCTGTCTTCATGTTCTGTCAGTGCCGTCTTCATATGTTCTGTCAGTGCTGTCTTAATGCATTCTGTCAGTGTCATTTTCATGTTCTGTCAGTGCCATCTTCATGTGTTTGGTCAGTGCCATCTTCATGTGTTCTATCAGAGCCGTCTTTATGTGTTCTGTCAGTGCCATCTTTATGTTCTGTCAGTACCATCTTCATGTTCTGTCAGTGTCGTCTTCATGTTCTGTCAGTGTCGTCTTCATGTTCTGCAGTGCCGTCTTCATGTGTTCTATCAATGTCATCTTCATGTGTTCTGTCAGTGTCATCTTTATGTTCTGTCAGTGCCATTTTCATATGTTCTGTCTGTGCCATCTTTATGTTCTGTCAGTGTCATCTTCATGTTCTGTCCGTGACATCTTCATGTTCTGTCAGTTCCCTCTTCATGTGTTCTTTCTGTGCTGTCTTCATGTTCTGTCAGTGCTGTCTTCACGTCTTCTTTCTGTGCCACCTTGGTGTGTTCTTTCTGTGCCATCTTCATGTGTTCTTTCTGTGCTGTCTTTGTGTGTTCTTTCTGTGCTGTCTTTGTGTTTTCTTTCAGTGTTGTCTCCATGTGTTCTTTCAGTGCTATGTTGCTGTTGGTTCTATACACGGATGTGAAGCCAAGTACAGCAGCACTCGGTCACACATGGGAGTATAGAAGTCACACATGGGAGGTATATGTGTCACACATGGGAGTATAGAAGTCACACATGGGAGGTATATGTGTTGTACAGGAGTCAAACATGGGAGGTATAGGAGCTACACATAGGGATGTAGGAGTCACACTTAGGAGATATAGGAGTCACTCATGGGAGATACAGGAGCCACACATGGGAGATATAGGAATCACACAGGGGGGAAGGGGGGTATAGGAGTCAACACGCTAATATAGTTTAGTTTAGTTTAGTCGAAGGTTCAACATCACGGCACACGGGTATAACCCGTAAATGCTCCGTTCTACTCCCAACTCAAGCCTGAGTCTGGAGAATCTCAGCTCAGTGCACGGAATCCGTAGCACCGGCGAGGCTCCTTAAATACTTTGGGTAGATTTTTAACTCGAAATTTTGCCCAGGAAGCGCCGTTAGGCTACTCTTGTTCGATTTCCAACTGCCAAGGGATTTTTTACGTGCGCAACAGTACACACGGGTTTCCGGTCTCCCTACCCAGAGACCAGGGGAAATTTTTTTACTAGAAGTCCACGTGAAAAGATCCCGGCCCTCACTGGGGCTTGAACCCAGGATCTTCAGCACTCGAGGTGGACACCATACCTCGAGACCACTCACCCCCCCCCCCTCCCCCAACTAATACTAATATAGGCACCACGTAACCAGCAGATCGTTGCCGTCTCTGGCCAGACATGGACTAGCCACAGTTATATGCATCAGTGCACCTGACCTGTTCCGGTCTGACTTGTATCTGATATTTCTGACATCTTATGACGTGCTACGATGAAACTCTAAACAATATTTTAAATAATGTTTGCATGTCCTTTACAGCATCTTTTAGCTGATTGTTGATTTCTTGGCAAGATTACGCTCAGTAGTTTGCCATTGCTTTCTGAGCCGCCGGCTCACATACTACGTAAGTTACCGACGCGATTCGAACCACTGCTGATTCTCACCGTCGTCACGTTACTTACGAGAGTATACGAGATTACGAAGAAAAGTCGCTAACCTCTAGGCCAGGAAGCCGGCCTAAACAATATAAAATGACACAAAGTAGTAGCTTTACATAACAGAATTACGACACATACAGGACGTTGCGGCGATTAGCCTTCATCAGCAAACAAACACATACACAAAACACAATATAGCTCAGTTTAGTTCAGTCGCGGTTCCAACATCACAGCAACGGGTCGTCCCTATTATGCTCCGTTCCTGTGCCAGTGAATATCACATAAAGTGTTCCTCACTGCCCCATGTGAAAAGTGGAAAAGACAGGAGTCTCGACAAACAACAGCCCGCTCAGGCACACCTGTGCATAATGCCGCCACCAGAATGTCACCACAAAAGTCCTCCACGAAACATACTGTTCATCCTTGATGGAAGTGGCAGTCACTTTCCCAACCAGATGTTCACCTACAAAGTCTCGATGTTTCTAGATGTTGGTGTTCCGTTTCTAGATGTTTTCTAGCTAGCCACCCCATTTTATCTCCGAAATGCAGTTCACGCAATAAAACAACCTCGGACAGATGTAAAACCTTTCACTGTACATAATGCCGTCGCCAGAATGCCAACACAAAAGTCCTCTACGAAACATGCAGCTCATCCTTGATGGAATCGGCAGTCACTATCCCAGCCAGATGTTAGCCTACAAAGTCTCGATATTTCTAGACGTTGTTGTTCCGTTTCTAGATGTTTTCTAGCTAGCCATGCCATTATTTTTCTCCGAACATAGTTGCCATTCTAGATATTTTATATCCAGATCTAGAGGTTTTTGCCGGCATCTGGATACCGTTTTCTGACGTTTGGATGCTGGATGCAATTCTAGATACTTTTCATTTGGAGTCGGATATTTTGAATACTTTCTAGATTTTACTTTTCTTTCGGTGTCAATTACCCATTTTATGTTCGGTCTGGACGCGCGTAAATTATGGTACCTGCCATTAAACTTTGAACTGACTTTCGTCAACGCTCAACAATCTGGCAACCTCCCCCCCTCCCCCGGTAATGAGTAAAAGGGCGCATAAGGGCACTGAAGAAACTTTTGGTCAGTAAACATTTAAACTTAAAGAATTTGGCTGCAATTGGAACCGATAATGCATCGGTAATGGTCGGTATCAACCATGTCGTGTATGCAAAATTGAAGGAAGATATCCCATCTTTAATCCTTATGAAATGTGTATGTCATTCCTTGCAGCTAGCATTATCACATGCCTCAACAGTCAGAATGTTTACCAAGGAATTTGGAATTCCTTATTGCTGAAACACATAACTGGTTCTCCAAATCATCTGTCAGACAACAGCAATATAATACTTTATATAAAGCATTAAATGATAGTTCCTCACCACTAAAAATTCTGTCATATTGCAAAACTAGATGGTTATCAATTCAACCAGCTGTTGAAGTAATTGTGAACCGATTGTTGGAGTTGAAGACACACTTCGAAATTGATTGATTGATTTAGGAATCGACATCACAGCATTTGGGGCATTCCCATAAGTGCTCCGTCCCCATCCTCAGCAGCCAGCGAAGGACCGTCTCCACATGGTCCTTGAAGGATAGGCTCCTGTCAAATGGGATCCCCAGATACTTAAATTTGTTCTCTCTGCTGACATTTCTACCATCTATCGCGAGGCTTGGGACATCAGCTCTTACAATCCTGTTGTCCAGAGAGCACCACAAAACAGCCGCCTTTTCCGGGTGGATGACAGCACTCATTTCTGTGCACCAGTCAATCACTTTATCTACTGTCGCCTGTAACTCCTGGGCTGTTTGCTCCCTATCTATCCCCTGCCTATATGCAAGAATATCATCTGCAAATGTTAGTATTCTTCCAACCCCTTCTAGGTTTGCAATCTTGCTCGTATACACATTAAAGAGCACCGGTGAGACTGCAGATCCCTGTGGCAGTCCCGGGGTTAACATGTGGCTCTGAGGTCCATGCGCCCAGCCGGAGAGCAACCCGACGAGAGTGCAGGACGGTTGCTATCCAGTTCACCAACCAGGGATTGACCCCCTTCTCCATCAGTGCGGTCATCAAAATATCATATCGAACTCTATTCTACGCATCCTCGAGATCAAGCGCTACCGCCATCGTTTCCAGTCTACTCTGGAACCCCTTATAAACATCAAAGGCAAAAGTGGCTGCATTTGACCAGGTATCTTTTCCTGGCCTGTAGCTCCCCAGGGGTTTATATAATTGGCGTACCCAGGGCAATGAGGAATAAAAAGACAAAATGAAAAGTGCTACACAGATGAAATACTATATGGAATGTACAGTGATGAAAAAAAATTGGCATTCCTTCTCTTTTCACGACCCATTTTAAGTGAAGTGCAAAAAGTTAATAAACTATTTGAATCTCAAAATGTTGATTAAGTTAAATTACTTGACGACCTCACTTTGCTATTTCACTCAATTGGTAAAAGACTTATATTGCCAACTTGTAAAGCGGACTTGTACACTTGCACTATAGAGAGCTATTTGGCTCCCAAGCCGTACCTGGGATACCAAATCGAATCAAAAATTGATGGTTTAAAAACAAAAGGACTGTTAACAGAAAATGAAGAGAACAACTTAAGAAAGCGCTGTCAAGATGTTCTTGTCTCATTATTCAATCAACTGAAGCAGAGACTTCCTGAAAATTTAGATGTATTGAAAAATATTTCACTCTTTTCTATTAACAACATACCTCAGCCAGTAAAGGACATACCTAAATATTGTCAGGTTATTAAATTTTTAGGGGCTAGTGTGGCGGAAGCAGAATATTAGTTAACAAAAATAAATTTGGTTGACTGGACAAACAAAACAGAAACTGAAGCTTTTTGGAGTGAAGTAAGACAATTTAAAGATGTCTCAGGTAACAGTCCATTCTGTGACCTCTTTGAATGTGCGATGTCTGCCATGATACTATCCCATTCAAATGCTGATGCGGAAAGAGTTTTCAGTACTGTGAATTATACAAAATGTAAACTAAGAAATAGGATGAAACTTGATCTCGTAAATGCTATATTGACAATCAGATTTGGCCTGATGAGAGCAGGAAAATGCTGTTCAACTTATCAGCTCCATGATCATATAATAAAAGAAACTGGAACAGCTAAAGTACACCAGAGTCATTTTGAATGTGAAGCTTCAACTTCATCATCCAAGCTAAGTGCATCTTGTGAGACAGGCATCAGTGAAGATGAGGACATGATTCTATAGGTAAGTCACATCAATTTTCTTTTTAATGTTGCATATCCCTTACAGGATGGTGCAGTCAACATCAGAATTTTTCAGCTGCTGTTGATGTACAAGGGAAGATTACGCTCAGTAGTTTGCCATTGCTTTCTGAGCGACCGGTTCACATACCCCTGTAAGTTACCAGCGCGGCTCGAACCGCTGTCGGTTCGGGCGCAGCTGCGTTACTCACGAGAATATACGGGATAACGGCGACAGTCGTAAACTTTTCGCCAGGGAGAGTGGCAGTCACATCAATACATATGCAATTTCTTACTTTCTCAATCTGGATATTTTTCCTAGATACTTTCCAACGAAATCTAGATATTTATGGATGTTGTTTGGGCCGTTTCTAGATACTTTTGGTCAAAAAAAAAAGTGGCAACCCTGTCTCCGAAATGTAGTTCTCGCAACAATACAACAATGCCGTTTGCCAGAGTGCTAACACAAACGCTCTCTACGAAAATACAGGGAAAAATACAGAAAATACAAAAAAACACAATATATATATAGTCACGGAGAAGATCGGTGGCTACATTAAGACGTTACGACAGGGTGAGAAGAATAAAAAGATGAAAAAAAATGAAAGCAATGAAGATAAAATGAAAATTGGAAAAAATGTTCCTACTTACCTCAGAATTCCGAGCTGAATGTTACCGTTGTCTTTTATGCTTTACCGAGGGCGTGGGATATAGGATGATGATGATGATGACGGGGTGGTGGGTGTAACGGTTCAGTGAGCATCCCAGGTACTTGAGTGGAGTGGTACATTGAAAGAGGGGGGGGGGGGTGGAGGCAGGAAGGTAGGTCGGGAACCTGTGATAATTATCTGAGAATGGAATCTAGGGAATCCCAGTAGATGTAGTTACAAAGCATGAGTGGATGCCAGTGAATGGGTTGGCCCTAGTGGACGAATATTGAAGAGCAATGGAGTGTGCACCCAAGTATGATGGTGATACTAACAAAACTCACATTATGTACTCATTTATGTCATTGTGAGGCGAGTCCTAAAGTCTGGGTGGACTGATATGTGTGAGCGCACTTACTTACATCTACACCACTTAACAGAAAGTAATGAACATACACATGTGCAAGGTATATATGAGAAGAGAGAGAGAGAGAGAGAGAGAGAGAGAGAGAGAGAGAGAGAGAGAGAGAGAGAGAGAGAGAGAGAGAGAGAGAGAGAGGTTGGTATAGTTCCTGCGATATGCCACATGGGGTATGTGAAGTAGGTCGGTCTACAAATACGAGGCTTCGCTCATATTGTTCCCTATGAAATAGGGTCAGTAAGATTTATTGTTATACTACGTAGGCCTATTTTAGGATCGAATCACCCAATGCTTGTGTTATTGGGAATGTATAAGATCAGACCACTGGTAATACACATGATATGGGTAGGCACAGAGAAGCAAGATTGTTTTGCTGTGTGGTACTGGTGCGTGACCCACAGGTTTTCTCATGCTGTGTGAGTGCCCATTCCATAATAGGAATCAAGGAATGACGTGTAATAGAGTACGTAATTGCCTACGTTCAACATGATCATGTCATAGTCATATAAGTACTGACCAATGAATCAAAGAGCAAGTGCTTATCGTCCCGTGATGCATAGGTTCTATACACACACACACACACACACACACACACACACACACACACATAGACATATCTCGTACATACATATACATACACCACATACACATGCACACACACACACACACACACACACACACACACACACACATATATATATATATATATATATATATATATATATATATATATATATATATATACACTAGCTGACCCGGCCCGGCTTCGCCCAGTCCTTGGTGGGGAGCATCTCATTTAATTCATATAAGTAGTCATATAAGTTCCCGTTCCCGTTACCGACTGTCTGTCTGTCTGTCTGTCTGTCTGTCTGTCTGTCTGTCTGTCTGTCTGTCTGACCCGGCCCGGCATCGCCCAGTCCTTGGTGGGGAGCATCTCATTTAATTCATATAAGTAGTCATATAAGTTCCCGTTCCCGTTACCGACTATCTGTCTGTCTGTCTGTCTGTCTGTCTGTCTGTCTGTCTGTCTGTCTGTCTGTCTGTCTGACCCGGCCCGGCTTCGCCCAGTCCTTGGTGGGGAGCATCTCATTTAATTCATATAAGTAGTCATATAAGTTCCCGTTCCCGTTACCGACTATCTGTCTGTCTGTCTGTCTGTCTGTCTCTCTGTCTGTCTGTCTGTCTGTCTGACCCGGCCCGGCATCGCCCAGCTCCTGGTGTGGAGCATCTCATTTAATTCATATAAGTAGTCATATAAGCTCACGTTCCCGTTCCCGACTATCTATCTGTCTGTCTGTCTATCTGTCTGTCTATCTGTCTGATCCGGCCCGGCTTCGCCCAGCCCCTGATGGGGAGCATCTCATTTAATTCATATGAGTAGTCATATAAGTTCCCGTTCCCGACTGTCTGTCTGTCTGTCTGTCTGTCTGTCTGTCTGTCTGTCTGTCTGTCTGTCTGTCTGTCTGTCTGTCTGTCTGTCTGTCTGTCTGTCTGTCTGTCTGTCTGTCTGTCTGTCTAATCATTTATTGGTTGCAGTTAGAACAACCTTAGATAAACGAAGACCAACTTACAAAAAGCATTAGAAAGAGCACTTGAAAGATCTTTACATCTTCCCCAACAATTAACTTGGGTAAATGGAGCAGCGGCAGCAGCAGCAGAAGAAGAAGAAAAAGGAGGAGTAGGAGCTGGGAGGAGGAAGAGGGAGGAGGAGGGAGGAGGAGGAGAAAGAGAGAAGAGGAGGATGGAGGAGGGAGAGGGAGGAGGGGGAGGAGAAGAGGAAGAGGGTAGGAGGTGGAGGAGGGGAGAGGAGGAGGAGGAGGAATATAACGCATATGCCTGTAGATTTAATAATGGCTGAAGTTGTTCCATGTCTTCTTAGAGTTGGCGACAGTGTAAAGAAATATAAAATCTTCAAACTTGATAGAGATAAGGTAACTATTATTTATTCATTCTTTAAGCAAAAAAAGATGAGTTACAATGTTATGCATTATGCATTATTTTTATGAAAACTTTGAAAATGCCTTACAGATTGTATCATTATTTATTATAACTCATATGCCGGTACATAACTATGGACAAAGAGTTTATAAATCTTTGAAAACGATGCCACAATATGACTATAAGTTATACAGAAAAGTTATGCCCCTTGAAATAACTTTTACAGAGTTAAGTCCCCTGAGATATATGAAATTATAATGAAAAATGAAATAATATTGGGTAAGCAGCCGATTTCACACTAAAAAATATGACAGTGGGCTGCGCTTGAATGAAAGGAAGACGTGTAGAAAATTTCATCTCAATCGGATGGGCCGTTCGCGAGCGCATAAAGGACATAGGGACATACAGACAGACAGACAGACAGACGGACGGAGATCGCCTTTTATATATAAGATATATGGTCCTGTGTTCAGGTTTCTGTTCCAACCGCAGAGGGATTTTTCACATGTGCAACATGCGTACAGATCCTCCAGGTATTTCACCCTTATCTAATACAGTTAGATGTTCAATCCACTACCCCAGTGTATACTGACGTATAATGACGTACACATATGAACATGCATCAGTGGCCACCAGATCGCCGCAAAGAGCTGTAGATGCATTATTTGCATGGGCAAATAGATAGTGCATCAGCATAAACACTGACAAGTGCAGAACCACCCTATTTGCCCTCTCTCCAAAACAAATGGCAGGGATCCTCCAGATAAATGGAATACCCCTTTGACCTTTGAGAAGATAAAGAACCAACATACCTTGGAGTAACATTTGATGACAGGCTGACATGGAGAAAGTACATCAACAAAATAGTAGCAAAAGCCGGAAGTAAAATAGCCAGCATGAGGAAACTAAGTGGAACCACATGGGGAGCCATTGGGAAAATACTTAGCAAAGTTTATCAACAGAGCATACGACCACACCTGGAATATGGGTCAAATTAAAAAGCACACTACAAGAGCCGGACAAGGTGCAACATCAGGCAGTTAGAGTCACCACAGGAGTGATGAGATTAACCCCTATAGTGGAGATGGAAACTATTAGGAGGACACAAGCACTGAGAGAGCGCAAAGATACGTAAACGCTAATACAAGCAGAAAAGTTCCCCAGTTTGCCAGGCGGTTGAAAATAAGAAGTTTTATCCACCAAGCCAAACGACTCTGTAGAGAAACCACTGATCTGCCCACAGTTGGTATCCCCCTGAAAACTGTTCCAGAACGAACTCCACGGAAAGAGGAACATGGACTATCACTACAAATCCAGACAAACGTGAAAGGAATATTTGACAAGGAAGAAAAGAACAGTATACAGCGCAGAACAGCCACTGTCAGCTTCCGTGATGACGACCTCTGGATCCGAGTCTACACAGATGGGTCAGCGCAAAACGCTGTTCGAAATGGAGGACTGGGAGTTACATAGAATACCCAAATAATACTAGGGACACAGCCAGAGTACCGACAGGAAAGTACTGCCATAACTATGATGCAGAAATCCAGACAGTCAAGATAGAAACAGAAAAATTACTAAATATCAACCATGTTGTGCTACTGACAGATGCAAAATCAGTACTCGAGGCGCTCCTGTCTGAGAAATGGCCAGTACTAAGGATATTACTTTCTGAACTTAGCAGTCTGCATAAGGTCACTATACAGTTGATACTATCCCAGTGTGGAGTACCCGGAAACGAGAGCGCTGTTCGATTGGCTAAGGAATGAGCAATAGAAGAATAACCTGGTGTGCCTGTTACATACCACCAAAGAAAAGAATGATCAAATCCGCCAGAAAGCCACCAAAACCTGCTCAAGTTCACTACCACATTAAGGACATACAAGACAAATCATTATTCTGCGCCTCAGAACAGGACACAATAGATTAGACAACCACGTGTATAAAACATTTAAGATTGGCGAATACGCCATGTGCACATATGGATTGTCGCTGCAGACAGCAGATCACATACTCAAAGACTGCCCAAAAATGGCATATATAGGCAAACCTTCTGGCCTCGAGAAACAACAGTGGAAGATAAACTATATGGACTGTGGGGTGGTAAATATAATAAATTAGAATAAGGACAAGTTTCGCTAGGGGTAGTCAGTATGAATGGGGTCTAAATCCCAAACACGCCCTCTATAGGAAATAATATGTTGGCTCGTTAAACCCCCCAAGCATTGAACAAGGCAGAAAAGGGTGCCAAGTTCAACACTAACATAGAAGAAATGTTTCCCTATAGAAGGCTGGGAGATCCGGGAAGTTCTACCACAGACACCCGAGTACTAATCACTCTACCCATAAGGTGTGTCTATGTGTAAGTGCCCCGCCCCACATTTAATCTCCCATATATATATATATATATATATATATATATATATATATATATATATATATATATATATATATATATATATATATATATATATATATATATATAACAATGACAAGTATCCACTGTCATGCACATCCACAGTATTATACAACAGAGGGACAACAACCAATGTTAGACGCAACAACTGGATTACATGACAGAGGAAAACAGCCACTGTTAGACAAAAACAGTACAATAACTCACTGTATCACATAACAGTAACAATAACTGGACTATAAACATCAATTTTGGAACAACAGGTTAACATTGAAGTAACTTCAAGGCTTGGTTAAACCAAACAAACAAACAACTGTATTGTGAAAACATTTGGGTCTTGGACAAACCCTGTTGGCTACATTATGGTGACATATACATGAAATAAATTATATTCAGGTAATGCACACAAATTATACAACCATAACAGAAGTCCCCAAAAAGTCCCCCCCCCCCAAAAAAAAAAAGGTTTACAACAAATACATGTGTCAAACACAAGCAAAGTAATTAATCCATACAAAGAAATAGATAAAGAAAATCTATCTAATCTATCTCTAGAACTATCCTATGGGTCTGATGATGACTCCCTCTCCTTCAATATCCACTAGAAAAAAAGTCTGGCCATAATCACACTCTCTATAATCCAGGGAACAGCTGCTATATCTCCCTATTCAGAAAATTTTGGATTGCACACACACACACACGGAGCTTTCCTCTCCGGATCATATATCCAAAGCGAAAAACATGTAGGAGTAATCCATATGAATCCAAAGTGGATATACTGTAATTTCTCAAGTCCCAGCTGCTAAGTACTGGGCTAGGAGCATTCCGGATGGTATAACAGACTGCTATGAGTCTGAAGCGTTGCGGCATGGTGTAACAAACAGTATAAAACTTCAGCTGTCCATGCTATTAATTCAATCAGGATCAGGCACAAACACTTTCAGTATATCTTTGGATGAGGAGTGACATCACATTATCCATAGTATTTCCTGACAGAACTAACTTGAATTGGGCATGAATATTCCAGCCCTTTTCTGGGTTAAGATGTAGGTTATTCTTTCTTCAGCTGAATATACGACTTGATTGACCGGGAGTTGGTATAGTGCTTGATTGTCCATGTCTGGGATATGATGGATGAGAAGATTCAAAGGAAGCTGGGAGTCCACAAAAGCAGTTGGTAAATCCATACTGGTAAATGATGGTGAACCCCAGACTATCCATGACTCTGGTATATGACAGTTGAACGTGGAATCAGGCGGTGACTTTTAGAAGAGGGTATACGCTGAAAACCATCTAGGCCAGGCATGCCTCATGTCTTTGCAGACATTGAAAAGATTAACACCATCTGTAAGTTCCCAGAGGTAGGGAATCCACTTCAGCATATTCACAGTCCCTTAATTATCCAGGCATTGACATTCAGGTTCAGGGTGTGTAGCAGTAACCAGCACTCTTTGTAGAATATTAGGGGTAGGCTGATATCCCAGTTTCCTGCCTCTAAATCCAAATAAGTTGACTATAATTCCAGTGCCAAGCATGGTGACTAGTGCCAATACTCCACCGCCATCTCTAGCGCTGTATAGTGAAGAAGAACAGGGTCGATATAGATTAGTTATACAATCCAAACTTGGATAACAATGTATCATAATAAAACATACATTCTGATAACAATGTATCATAATAAACTATACATATATATGATGAATAACAGAAAAACTTGTTAGTCTTTTACTAAACATGGTATGAACTCTCTAGTGGGTATTACCCAACATCTCAAAGTAAAAACACAAGAGCATGGTGTCATTTCCCACTCACTTGAGATTATATATTATATATAGATATATCATACCAAATGACAATCTTATAACCGCATTAAGCAGTAACAATCATGAGCATAAAAGGTAAAATACTCATAGAAGAGAAATCATGGGAATCTTGTCCCATACACTTGAGATTATGTATATCATAAAAAATGAAAATCCCATAACATCATTTATGAAAAAGACTACAAGACAATCACACCTCTGTGTATTTACAACAATGTAAACAAAAGGTTAACTACTAAGTGCATGAAAAAGTCAAGCGAGAACATCTCTCTCTCTCTCTCTCTCTCTCTCTCTCTCTCTCTCTCTCTCTCTCTCTCTCTCTCTCTCTCTCTCTCTCTCTCTCTCTCTCTCTCTCTCTAACATACTATTCATGTTGTACACAGATAGGAATATTTCTCCCTCAAAGGGCAGAAATACAAAATATGCACTCAGAAAAAAAAAACACTTTATACCACAGAGACCAGTTGTGAAAAATAAGCATTTAGGAATAAACTAAGTTTCCCAACAGCGGATCAGAAAGGTGACTCATAGCAAGATTATATTGTAAGCTTTATGAAATCTGACTGGACAAAATGGCGGTGTCCAGACTGCGTGACGCAAACCAACTTTTCAAAGAAAGCGATTCTCATAATTTTCACACACACACAACTTCAATCATGCTATTAGTTCTATCAAAGCATTTATCCTAATACATAACATATGTTTTAAAATGCTCACCCGAAGCGCAGAGAATAAGTAGGCTATTAATTAACCCATTAACAATGGATCACCCGCTAACTTGAAGAAAACATGGCGATTGACGAGACCGCTTTGTCTACCAAGCCTTTGTCTCGCTTAAGAGCCTGTGTTTCCGGGCCTCGGCCAATCAATGGCCTTAATTCAAACCAAAGTTCGGTTCGTTAAGTATCCCGTCCGAACTTTTAATAGCCTCCACTTTTCAGGTAGCGCGTCCTAGCAACTGCTGGAAAGGACTGATGGATGATTAACATACGTCACATGGACCATTAAGCGAACTAGAAAAGACAGTGAAGTTCCTACAAGAAACAACATTGCAGTAATAGACAAATTTCAAGCGAACGGAAGATGAAGAAGACATCGTGAAGCTGTCAATACGATTTTAATCTGATAAACGTTATGTGGGATGTAAGTAACCGGTGAGGTGGTCTAAAGACGTGGTTGTAGGATGTAAGTAACAGGTGAGGTGGTCTAAAGACACGTGGATGTAGGATGTAAGTAACAGGTAGGGTGTTCTAAAGGCGTGGTTGTGGGGTGTACGTAAGGTGGAGGTGGTCTAAAGACGTGGTTGTAGGATGTAAGTAACAGATAGGGTGTTCTAAAAGTGTGGTTGTGGGATGTAAGTAACAGGTAGGGTGTTCTAAAGGCGTGGTTGTGGGGTGTAAGTAAGGTGGGGGTGGTCTAAAGATGTGGTTTTGAGGTGTAAGTAACAGGTGGGGTGATCTTAAGACGTGGTTGTGGGATGTAAGTAACAGGTGGGGTGATCTAAAGACGTGGTTTTGGGATGTAAGTAACAGGTGGGGTGGTCTAAAGACGTGGTTGTGGGATGTAAGTAACAGGTGAGGTGGTCTAAAGACGTTGTTGTGTGATGTAAGTAACAGGTGAGGTGATCTAAAGACGTTGTTGTGGGATGTAAGTAACAGGTGAGGTGGTCTAAAGACGTTGTTGTGGGATGTAAGTAACAGGTGAGGTGGTCTAAAGACGTGGTTGTGGGATGTAAGTAACAGGTGAGGTGGTCTAAAGACGTGGTTGTGGGATGTAAGTAACAGGTGAGGTGGTCTAAAAACGTGGTTGTGGGATGTAAGAAGCAGGTGAGGTGGTCTAAAGACGTGGTTGTGGGATGTAAGTAACAGGTGAGGTGGTCTAAAGACGTGGTTGTGGGATGTAAGTAACAGGTGAGGTGGTCTAAAGACGTGGTTGTGGGATGTAAGTAACAGGTGAGGTGATCTAAAGACGTGGTTGTGGGATGTAAGTAACAGGTGGGGTGGTCTAAAGACGTGGTTGTGGGATGTAAGTATCAGGTGGGGTGGTCTAAAGACGTGATTGTGGGATGTAAGTAACAGGTGAGGTGGTCTAAAGGCGTTGTTGTGGGGTGTAAGTAACAGGTGGGGTGATCTTAAGACGTGGTTGTGGGATGTAAGTAACAGGTGGGGTGATCTAAAGACGTGGTTTTGGGATGTAAGTAACAGGTGGGGTGGTCTAAAGACGTGGTTGTGGGATGTAAGTAACAGGTGAGGTGGTCTAAAGACACGTGGATGTAGGATGTAAGTAACAGGTAGGGTGTCTAAAGACGTGGTTGTGGGTGTAGTAAGGTGGAGGTGGTCTAAAGACGTGGTTGTGGATGTAAGTAACAGGTGAGGGGTCTAAAGACGTTGTTGTGGGATGTAAGTAACAGGTGAGGTGGTTTTAAAGACGTGGTTGTGGGGATGTAAGTAACAGGTGAGGTGGTCTAAAGACGTGGTTGTGAGGATGTAAGTAACAGGTGAGGTGGTCTAAAGGACGTGGTTGTGGGATGTAAGTAACAGGTGAGGTGGTCTAAAGACGTGGTTGTGGGATGTAAGTAACAGGTGGGGTGGTCTAAAGACGTGGTTGTGGGATGTAAGTAACAGGTGAGGTGGTCTAAAGACGTTGTTGTGTGATGTAAGTAACAGGTGAGGTGATCTAAAGACGTTGTTGTGGGATGTAAGTAACAGGTGAGGTGGTCTAAAGACGTTGTTGTGGGATGTAAGTAACAGGTGAGGTGGTCTAAAGACGTGGTTGTGGGATGTAAGTAACAGGTGAGGTGGTCTAAAGACGTGGTTGTGGGATGTAAGTAACAGGTGAGGTGGTCTAAAGACGTGGTTGTGGAATGTAAGTAACAGGTGGGGTGGTCTAAAGACGTGGTTGTGGGATGTAAGTATCAGGTGGGGTGGTCTAAAGACGTGATTGTGGGATGTAAGTAACAGGTGAGGTGGTCTAAAGGCGTTGTTGTGGGATGTAAGTAACAGGTGAGGTGGTCTAATGACGTGGTTATGGGATGTAAGTAACAGGTGACGTGGTCTAAAGACGTGGTTGTGGGATGTAAGTAACAGGTGAGGTGGTCTAAAGGCGTGGTTGTGGGATGTAAGTATCTGGTGAGGTGGTCTAAAGACGTTGTTGTGGGATGTAAGTAACATGTGAGGTGGTCTAAAGACGTGGTTGTGGGATGTAAGTAACAGGTGAGGTGGTCTAAAGGCGTGGTTTTCTAAAGACGTGATTGTGGGATGTAAGTAACAGGTGATGTGGTCTAAAGGCGTTGTTGTGGGATGTAAGTAACATGTGAGGTGGTCTAAAGACGTGGTTGTGGGATGTAAGTAACAGGTGAGGTGGTCTAAAGGCGTGGTTTTCTAAAGACGTGATTGTGGGATGTAAGTAACAGGTGATGTGGTCTAAAGGCGTGGTTGTGGGATGTAAGTAACAGGTGAGGTGGTCTAAAGGCGTGGTTGTGGGATGTAAGTAACAGGTGAGGTGGTCTAAAGGCGTGGTTGTGGGATGTAAGTAACAGGTGAGGTGGTCTAAAGACGTGGTTTTGTGATGTATATAACATCTGGGGTGGTCTGAAGACGTGATTGTGGGATGTAAGTAACAGGTTGGGTGGTCTAAAGACGTGGTTTTGGGATGTATATAACAGGTGGGGTGGTCTAAAGATGTGTTGTGGGGTGGAAGGTCACAACTATTATGACACAATTTTATTTATTGTTCGCACACAAGCATTGCATATTGATACGACATTCATTTTTAGGACGGGGTATATACTTTTGCAATATGATGATGAGTGTAATGTGGATCTGCGACTTTAAAGTTGTTCAGTGAAGTAACATGACATTGTTTGTCACATTTCTGAAATCAGAAAAGTGTCAAATTTGAGAGAGGGGATGGATGTCACAGCCCCATATGACACGTGCACCTAAATCAAGTTTAATCAAATTTAGTATTGGCTACTGGGACGTGTTTAATGTACACACAACTCCGCTGTCTAATATGGGAGACGGGAGTGGTCAGGGTTGTTGTTGGGGGTTAACGTGTAAGATGGCGAATAGTGAGGGTCGGGTTTTAGAACCATGTTAGTTACGGGGATGTTTTTATATAGACATTAATACGTAGAAGGGTTAGCAAGTATTTAGTTATTGTGTGATTCTCTTGGGATAAGGATTGTAATTCATTTGTGGTGTAACTAACGCTCGTAACCAATAAACATTGGTTTAGTGTTATCTCAGGTCGTTGGTTCTGTTGATTTCCATTACATTGTTTACAACCAGTTTGGGTCGGTTGGGGCATCATTAATAACAATGTTATGCTTGTGACAGAAAGTAATGTTATTAACATTACTTTTTGTCACAAGCCATAGGTTTATGACACCTAATAATGTCTCCACTTGCTCTTAAAAAGGTGTCCACTTGTGATTTCATGACTTCTTCACCTCATACAGAAGTATCCATGGCATCATGTTGCACAGAAATGTCCATCACAAAATAAAGAAGTGACCCTCATGGCTTACAACTGTGTCTCTCTTTGATAAGTTCCTGTTTTCGTCAGTTCATGTAAATTAATTTCTTCATTATAAAATTTTTGCAAGTTCATGTCGTCAGCAGCCAATTATTTATTTATTTATTTATTGCGTGAGTTCATTTCTTCGACAGTTCACGTTTTGGTAAGTTCAGGTGTTCGACAAATCATGTTTTGGTAAGTTCATTTCTTCACCATCAGATTTTTGTAAGAGTATGTCGTCATCGCCAATAATTGTTTGTTGCTGTAAATCTTAGTGTTAGGTAGCTCTTGTTTTAGTAAGCTCATTTCTTCAGCATCAGATTTTTGTATGTTTATACATCACATGTATTGTAACAGAATGAATAGTATCAGTTGGGTGTGCAAGCCTACAGCACGCTTGAGCATCAAGATAGAACAGATAGAAAGATGCTCAAGTCGTGACGTGGCTTGTTGTTGGGGTGGTCAGAAACCACCGAGGACTAGAAAAGAGAAGTCGCCATCTGAATCTCATTTTGATTATATAGAGGTTTTGTATCAACCTTCGCAAATAAAGCCTGTTCTACAATAATCTAACTAAACGTGTTGATCCACTGTATGCGCGCACCGTTACAGGAGGATTAAAATGGTGCCGTGGACCAGCACTTCGATTTTTGGATAATGCCGCGGTCACAATGCGAAGTATAGAAACCGGCAGGAGATTGTTACTACTCTTTTTAAGAAAAGAGAATTATGGACAACCAACAAGTTTTCTCTAGTTCCTTCGAGACAAGAGTATAAGACCGGACTATTCCCTTTTGGAAGACAAAAAGTTGAAAGTAAAATCAAGATGAAGATTATCCGATGGCTCTCGTAAACAAGAAGCCAGGTTACACCGATGAATAGAATGCCATCTGTACCACATAAGTACTAATGAAGCTGTTCCGCATTTTGCCACCTGAGTCGAAGTAATTTTCATCAAAATTTGCCATGACGCTCGATTTGTCATCTGTTCCAGCCGTTTGTTAACCTTACGTTTCAAGGTCAGCCAGACACATGCTAGGATTGTCCAGCTTCAGGAGCAAAGAAATTTCAAAACGAAAATAAACAACTTGACTCCAATGGAAACGTGGTTTTGAGGAAGCTGTCAAGAATACCTAAGACGAACTCAGGGCCGTTATTTTCACTGAACCGTGACCTTGGTTGGAAAGTAAGGAAAATTTCTACTCGTGTTGGCTCAAACAAATCGGAATGTTTTTTCTACCAAGGCGATACCGTTAGGGAACCCTCGGAGGTGGTTGGGCACACTGGGGTGCCGACCTGCTGAAGGGGGGACCCAAAGTCAAATCGCTTTATTGAGCTACACCAGTTTTCAAGACGTCGCTTTGATGTGCCCTGTTATCGGGTGAAAAGGTGAAAAGAAGGCTCAAATCTGGTAGGGGCCCAACCAGGGGCTGAAGGTACTGAAACTTGAGACGTTGGAAGAGGAAGAAACTCTTTCCTTATCGAGCCTTGTGGAGTCTTGTCGAGCCTTGTGGAGCCTTATTGAGTCTTATCGGGCCTTCTTGATCCTTATGGAGGACTGAAACCGCCTTATCGATCCTGGTTCAAGTACTCGGGTACCAGATACCGTGCTTCTCAGTCTCGGCATACAAGAGAATAGACGTCAAAGGGAAATTGTAAGACTTGATTTTCGATTGGACCAGTAGAAAGTTAGTTTCAACAAGAAAAGGGGTAATATAAATAACTTTTTCTGTTAGATAGAAAATTATTGAGTTTCAAGAGGAAGATAACGTCCTTTGGTTAATTTAAGAGTGTATATTAATAATTATTGATTGTTTTTTTGCTTGTATAAGTGTATAGCGAAATATTTCAGGATGGCGGAAGAACAAGCTTCACTGACACAAGTTCTGACCGGGGTAGGGTCAGTAATAGGTACACTTAACACAGTCATAAAACAACAAGGAATGGCAGCTGAAATTGTTAAGTTTAGCGGACAGGCGAAAGATTTTAAGAAGTGGATAACTTCAATAGAGAAATATGCATATTTGGTGTCAGCGTCGGATGAAGAGAAAATGAAACTTGCTTATCAGGCAGCAACACAACCGGTTTCTGATCATATCAGAAGGAAATTAGAGGCTAGGGTAGATGAGACATGGGAGCAGTTCAAAGATGACTTAGCTCATAAATACGCTGAAATAACGGACCCACAACATGCGTTTTCGGTGTTGAGACAGTCCAAACAAAACACTGAAGAGACTGTACAATTATTCAGCGATAGGTTGATTAACCTGGCGGAAGAAGCATTCTTAGGACAGAACGTACGAGGAGAAGAGGTGGAGAGAATGTTGGTCGGGATGTTTGTAGATGGTATAAAATCCGATGGACTGAAGTTTAAGCCGATGAGAGAAAACCCTGAGAGGTTATCACAAGCTGTAGATATTTCGGTACAGGAGGAGAATTTGAGACGTAGATTCAGATTGAGAGTAGGAAGAGAAATAGGAACTAGTCGAGAAGACAGGATTGAGGAGCCTTTGGAGATAGGACAAACAAGGTTCGGATGGAATAGGAGAGGAGGTATACACACATTACAAGGTAGTGATAGAAATGCCTATAATGGAAGAAGACAAGTTAGAAATCCTACAAATGAGACGGTAAGTAACACAAATAACACAAATATAGTTTGTTGGTCTTGTGGTCAACGTGGACACATTTTTCGCTTTTGTGGTAACAGGCGTGTCCAGTCGAATACACAAAGTAGAAATGACAATAGCAGATTAAATAGGAATGTTGAAGAGAGACACAGAAGTTTTACAATTACAAGAACGCAGGAAAACCGGCGCCCTACCTATTAAATAGGACCTGTGGTAGGAGGGAAAATAACAAGGTCCCAAGATTTAAAGAATATTTTAATAACAGGTATAGCAGGACGAGTAGAGAATGCTCTCAATTAGATGAAATCAAACAGTTCACAGTGAATACAACAGATCCCAGCTCATGTATAATAGAAATAGGGAAGTATAGAGTTCGTACATTAATTGATTCGGGAGCTCAGGTTAGTGTGGTCAAAGAAAGTTTTCTATACAAAATAATGAGAAATTGCAAAATATTCAGAAGTCATAATAATCTTCACTCTGTTACAGGACAGAATTTACAGATAGTTGGACAAACAATAATGAATTTTAAGTTAGGAGGGATAAACGTAAGACATCTTTTTCAAATAGTGAAAGATTTAAATAGAAACATGCTTATAGGAAGAGATTTTCTAATAAAAAATGGTGTAAAACTTATGTTTGATCTACATAAATTAAAATTCAAGGACGTGTACGTAGATTTAGAAGAAGACATGCACATTTCATCACTGGTTAGAGTTAAAATGTCTACGACGTTAAAACCACAGACGGTTAATTTGATACAGGCAAAGGTAAAAAGAAATCCGTATTACGAAGTAGGACACACAGTTAGAATCACTGAGTTGCAAAGGGAGGTAATTGATGAGCCTGGTCTAGAAGTTCCGGATGGAATAATATCATTAGATAAACACTTAACTTTTCCAGTTATGATTATTAACAACACAGGTAGAGAAATTAAATTATATAGAGGATGTGTAATAGCCAAAGTGGATCATAACATTAATGACATATTAGCAACAGATAAAGTAGAAATGCAGGGAATAAATTATTCAGAAACTCCTAGTGAAAAAATTAATAACAGACGCAGACGCGGAAGAAAAGGGAACATGCAGAAGGATGAATTGATCCATCCATTCAGAAGAAATACAGCCAAAATACATTCACTAGACAAAATGACAAGAGAGCAAGAATTGTTGGCACAGTGAAAAACTCCACCGGAAAATAAGAAAATATTAGAACAACTTATAAAAGAAAATCAGGATGTATTTGCAATTAATGATTTAGAATTGGGAAGGACAAAAACAGTTACAATGGAAATAGATACGGGAGATCATCCACCAATTAGTTTAAAACCGTATAGAACTCCCTTAAGGAATAGAGAAATTGTTGAAAAGGCGATAGAAGATATGTTGAAAGCAGGAATAATAACAAGATCAAAGTCGGAATGGTCATCTCCAATTGTCATCGTGACCAAAGCTGATGGTTCACATCGATTCTGTTGCGACTACAGGGCGTTGAACAAGATCACTAAGAATGTAGCGTACCCATTGCCGGTGATTGATGGCATTTTGGGTTTACTCAATGGCTCTACATTCTTCACGACACTAGATGCAAGATCAGGATTCTGGTGTATCCCGATGTCAGAAGATGCTCAAAAGAAAAGTGCTTTCTGTACTCATATGGGTTCTTAGAATTCTTACGAATGCCTTTTGGGGTTCGAACGGCTCCTTCTCACTACATACTGTTAATAAATGAAGTATTAGAGGGTATGCAAAAGTTTGCGTTGGCATACATAGATGATATTCTAATCTATACAGCAGGGGATGTGGATGATCACTTAAAACATGTAAGATTAGTATTCGACAGATTAAGAATACATGATGTTAAATTGAAGCTCAGCAAATGCGAATTTTTAAAAACAGAAACAAAGTATTTGGGGTATATTATTAATAGAGACGGAATAA
>JACEFZ010002087.1:0-20872 GCA_014155875.1 Cepaea nemoralis
GAAAATAAAATTAATTTGGGGCCCAGTCTGCCCCTGCCTTCCCTTGAGGGCTGACCAGGATGTCTTTGAACAAAATATTGTAATAGGGACACACGCACAGGAATAATCACGTGACCTACTTCGATTGCGAATATAATTTTTCTCTATTCGCAATGGAATTGCGAATAGTGCCTCCCTTCCCAAATGGCTGTCACGTAACATTTACTACCGCTGTCTGCTAGTCTGTCTTTTGTTTTCAAGTTCTTTTTGGAACTTTAACTACATACATTAGTTTATTCCATAAAACTGTAATGTTCCTATCTTAGTTAATGCCTAGATATATTTAGTTACTTACTTCTTAACGCTGAATTTGCGTACACATTAGATGAAAGTAAGACTGTAGTTGACATTGCAACATTTTTTTTTTTTTTTTTTTATGAACTCCGAATGTGAGTGTGGCATAATCGCTAACCACCATTATTCAGCTGCCAAGAATACACGCCAAAAACAGAAGAAAATAGATCAATTGACAGCACCAACTCAAAACTGAAACTAGAACTTAAAACCAACGCAACATCAAACTGAACAAGTGACAAATGACGTGGATTCTTAGAAAGATTTCATCAGCCAAAGCTTAAAAGACCATTGGATAGGAACAGACATGTGACAACGCCTCCATTCAAATATTTCATCAGAATATGTTAATCAGTGCACTCTTCTACAAACCCGCCTGATGACCAGACGTGAAAGGCTTGTGTGACCGATTTTCAAACATGGGACTGCAGAGTGTCTAGATCCGAGGTAAGCTTGTAATTCCCAAGATTAGACTAAGAACCAGATGTATAAGTATCAAGTACTAGTATCCAGTGTTTGTAATGTCAATTGAAATGTATTATTATTAATTAAAACTTCTGAAATGTAAAATGCTCGACTGTAGATTTTGACGACGCAGACCCGATTCCCGGGCAAAATGACAATCTAATACTCTCTTCAATAAAACTGCAATCTCTGATATTCTTAAAGATAATTATCAACTTTAAGAAGTGCATAATACTACTACATTCTATTCTGGACAACTGTACAAAGTGATGATTCTAAAGCAATCTTGTGCATTCCACCAGAAACACTGCTAAATTGCTATCACTATCTACAGCTAAAATGACAGTTCGTGTACTAGAATAAGTGCTTCATTTTAAAACAGACTTATCTATGTCTATTTTCAATTTAGAAAGCTGAGAGAGAAATCAAATCTTCCCTTTCTCCTTCATCTATTGAATAAATAGGGTTTGATGGAATAAATATTTATATTTATGTCAAATGTTAATTAGATAAGAGCACTTATGAACTGCATTACATGAGAAAGTTGTGCTTCGCGGAACTCCACCACCAGAAGTTAACTTAACTCATTACTCAACACCACACAACTCAACACCACACAACTCAACACCCCAACAACAACAGATAATAGGAGAGGAGTTATTATACAAAGAAGAAGAAGAAGTTGGTTAATTGGGAAAACACAGAGAATCATTTATACACACTACAAACCCAATTGAGTGATAGAAATGTTATAAATGTATGTTATTTATTTACATGCATCTTGACACCTTCTCACTCTTGTCACTGTCTTACTGTACACGCCTCACTGACCCCAGGTCCAATGAGAACTTACATACAGCGGGAGCCAGCTGATGCAGGGCGTACACAGTGTGATAAGCTCTGACCACCCCAAATTAACCCAACACTAGATTGGAGAGGGGAGGGGAGGGGGGGGGGGGGAACTAGTTCCTACTTCAGGAATTTAGGTTTCTTCCGACCTATTCTGGATTATTGCATTGGTAGGATTGTATATGTTTATGTGAATTTTACAACAGTGAAGTCTTGGTGGCAACCCATTGGCATCCAACTGGCAACCAACCGAACCAGACCACAGAGAGAGGAGATGAACCACACTTGAGATGGAGGATGACTTGGCCATGAGCAGAGTATGGGGAGGCCTTCAGAGGAGCTATACGGGCAGACCTGAAGAGGATCCATCAGTCAATGGACCCAGGCAAATCCTAATTCCCCAATCATAAGGTTTACCTTTCTTAGAAAGAAAACACACAACACACAGGTTCAAAGAATGATACCTAAATATAGATTCATCATTGTCACACTTAACATGTACAACATTCAAATGTATACCATGTTTCTACTCTGTTGACATCTCATATATTGATGCTTGTTTATTGATGGTCTGTACAATTGGGCCTATATGTATTTTTCTAGTTTGTCTTGTACACCACAAGAGAAAGTGGAATTAACAGGCCAAAAGACACAGGCCCATATAATAAATAAGTAACTGTCAATTATCTTATGTTCATTTGTCGGTTCAACCTATCTGTGATTTACCATCTTCTGTGTACATCATGTTGTCAAGATCTATTGTGATTTGGTTATGTGTTTAATTGTTTTAAAACAAATTAACTCATCATGACTTACTGAATGGGGAAATAAAAAGACTCTAGGTCAATCAACTGCTCAACATCCATGCTTTCTTAACATAAATCAGGCTGAGAGAATTCTCCGGACTTTCCTCAGATTTGATCAACAAAAAGGGGGGCTCAGAGCTATAAGATCCTTGGAGTAGGGGCAGAATCCCAGTTAGTATTTATTATTCTCACCAGGGCCACAATCTACATCTCCTAGACTAAATTAGATAACGAGGCCTGCAGATAACTCGAGGGTCATATTCTGGGGTTATTGAAGATAGAAGAGGATGGGGCCCAACTTCTTTGATTAGAAATGGGGCATGCACTAAAGTGATCTCGCACTCCCTTCAGAATATATGACAGTGAGGATTCAAAGATGACAAAGTTCACACAGGGTAAAATTTACATATCACGTGAAATAGTTAATCCTAATTGTTTGTACTCTTCTTTTTTAGGACATTGCAGTCAACACCAGCATTTTTCAGCTGCTGTTGTGGCAAGTTTTACGTTCAGTAGTTTGATATTGCTTTCTAAACGACCGGCTCATATACCTCCATAAGTAACCAGCGTGACACGATCCGCTGCCTATCTCACCCAGGTTGGTTTATTCTCTTCGATCTTGCCAGTTGTCACCAAGTTCTCCAATAATCCAATTCATTTCCTCTCATAACATGCCCAAAAAATGTTCACTTTCTATGTCTAATTTCTCTAATCAGTTTACGATCTTCATTTAGTTTAGTCGTTGGATCAACATCACGGCAAACGGTTTAACCCTTTCAGGACGGAACAACATTTGGGCCAAATTTAGGTTTCCCTCTGAAGAAGACGGAGCCATTTTTTTGGAGTACAGAAATGACTGAAGTGACAATTTTATAAATTCAAAATAAAATATTAGAACCCTATATAGATATATACAAGTATATATATTCTTAAAGAGGATATAGTAAAGCTTATTTCTGTGTATGATTGACGTTGTTTTGCTCGTTTACGCAAATTTGATAACCTCATTTGTATTTTGTTAAAAATAAAATATTTCATACCACTATGTATGAATTGGTACTAAATATTTTTTTTAAATGGTACTCACCTAAAATTTCCTCATTGAATACCTACACCACTTTAGAATAATTTTAAACACTTATGGTTAAATAAACAACAACTATGAAGTCCCTATTGACATTTGTAATAGGTTGGCTATCAACTGGTGACATGTTTTTTGGTCCGGCCATTGCCATGAAAGGGTATAGATAAAACGATCTTCTTATTCCCAGCACACAAAACTACAGGGACACGAGGTTGAAATCCTCATGGGCACTTTCTGTATCACTAAAGTCATTATCTGACAGTCTTGAACTGACAAAATCGCTACTATCAGAGCTAGTCAATGCTAGTACGTCTTCAGGTTCAAAGCTGGCCATTTTAGAACTCAAAAATCCACGAAAAAATGGGTTACTTCGGGAAAAACTGCACAAAATATTGCCCACTTGTCTGAATCACGCTAGAAACCGAAATGTGGCGGCTAAAATGGCTGACGATTGCAAGGAATCATTTGATGGGTCTGTACTATTAAAAGCAAACCAATCAAAGCAGTTCTTACAACGGGATCGGCCGAACCGGGTATTTCACTATGACCGTGTCGTGACGTCAGGGCCAGTATATCGGCCTCATCGTCCTAAAAGGGTTAACCCATAAGTGCTTCGTTTTCCTCCTAACTCAAACCTGAGTCTGTGCATGAACTCCGTTGCATCAGCGAGGATCCTGAAATACTTTGGGTAGATTTTTAACTTGAAATTTTGCCCGGGCAGCGCCGTTAGGCTACTCTTTTTCGATTTCCAGCTGCCAAGGGATTTTTTACGTGCGCAACAATACACACGGGCGTCCGATCTCACTACCCAGAGACCAGGGGAAATTTACTGGAAGTCCAGGTGGATTTTTTAAATAAATCCTGGTCCTCACCAGGGCCTGAACCCGGGACCTCCAGCACTCGAAGGCTGGACACCAGCCATAAGATGTTTTTCAGCTTGACTGCTCATTGTCCAAGCTTCACATCCATACAAAGGTACAGGTTCTATGTAGCACTTCAACAATTTTTTTCTCGTTTCAATTGACATCTTTTTATTGGTCAGTATATTTTTCATCTTGCTAAAGTCTACTTTTGCCATGGCGATTCTTGTTCAAGCTTCGAGTTTCTCAGTTCTTCTTCTTCTTATCGTTCATCCGGAGTGTTTTTTCAGATGTGATTGCGGTGTGTCTGTTATGCACCCTTGGGCCGAAACCCGTAGGCCAACACATCGACTTTAGCGTGCTTTTTTGACCAGGTAGCATTCCTGGGAGTTTCTCAGTTCTATATTGTAGTTCGTAATGTTTAATATTTTATTTATTAAAAATTAAAAAAAAAAAAAATTGCCGGCAGAGAGACGAACCCCAATTTCTACAGTAACAGACCTAAACACTAACCACTACACCACCGAGGACACAATAATAATTCCACAGACATTAATAATGTGGTAAAACCTAGGTCACGTGACCACACATGACCGCGAATAATCACGTGACCACACATGACCGCGAATAATCACGTGACCAGCCGTTTGGGAACAATGAGAGATTATATTACCAAACACTTGGTGCATCCGCGAATAATCACGTGACCAGCTGTTTGGAAATAATGAGAGATTTTATTACCAAACGAAATTCTTTGGACATGTTATGAGAAGAAATGGATTGGAGAACTTAGTGACAACTGGCAAGATTGAAGGGAACAGACCAAGAGAAAAATACCTGGATGGCTTGGCCACATAGCTTGGACGAGACAGGAACACTGAGCTGATCCACGACGTTGGTGATCGAGTGAAATGGCGAGTAATGACCGCCCACGCTTTCCAGCATGGCACATGATTGATTGAATTAGGTCACAGCACATCCTATCGAAGTCTTAAAAGTCAAGTGCATTTTTCTGAGAGACTTGGAGACTCGTGCTTTGTGCAATGCTTTCGGCAGGTCACCCTGTGGAAAACACAGAGCCATATGGGATAAAGCCCAATGCAATGAAGTCGATCATCTCGATCCTGTCGACCTTCTATTGAAAGAGGCAGAAATGCGACTTTTACTTTCCTGTGACCAAAATGCACAATAAAGTATACATCTTGTCAGGTTTGTTAGCGATTTAATGGATAATAAACAATTGGTGGCCATTTTTAATTGCTAATTAGGTCACAGCATATCCTGTCGAAAAATAAATATGTCAAGTTAGGCCTCGCCACCCCGGACGCAATGATATATTATATGGTACTACGTTGTCTGTTTAAAAATAAACAAGCCACAGTAATAGAAGGCAGAATTTCTCAGCTTCCAATTTAATGAGTCGCGATAAAATCTCCCTTATCTCTTAGGACATCACTACATTTCCTGGTTCTAAATTACGACACAAAAGTATTCATAACTCCACTTAGAATTAACTACACTGTTCGTTGAGTGAGATCAGATACCGTTGGATTCGTCTTGTCAAGCTGTATCGTATCCAACTGTCATGATTTCATAATTAAAAACCCAATTTTAAAACCAATCAACCATGTGCCATGCCGGAAAGCGTGGGCGGTCATGACTCGCCATTTCACTCGATCACCAGCGTTGTGGATCAGCTCAGTGTTCCTGTCTCGTCCATGCCATGTGGCCAAGCCATCCAGGTATTTTCCTCTCCTCTAGTCTAGTCTCTATCTTTCTCTTGGTTTTTTATACTCAGCTGACCAAAGTTGCTACTCATATTGTTAAAGGTTATTTTAACCATATAAGATAACCAGTAAACTGCATACATACCTAGGACAATCCAAAGACGCTCATGAAAATGTTTATACGAAGATAGCGAAATCAGGACAACAGAGAGATTCACGTGGTGTTGTTTACACCTGGGCAGGTTGGTGGCGTCTTCGGTAAACAGTGGTTTGACAGCGGTGTTACCAGGTTAATTTTGAATTTAAAGCCAAACGCAAATAAAAACAAGCCAAATAAATTTATGTGTGTTTCATACTCATTGGCATGGACCGACTTTTATGCCATTTCTTCATCTCATTTCTACTTGTTATCGTTCTGTCAGCAAGTTCGACTCATGATGGGCATTCACTCAAGGTGATACGTTTGTGCTCCGTATTTGAATATCTAAAGTTCGACACCACAAGTCTAACTAACGTACATGACAGAAGTCCACGCTCGTTTCTATCATTAAATATACAGTTTCGCATATAGCGTCAAATCATCATGCAAAGTTCGTGGCACAGTTATAATCAAATAAAATAAGTATTACAAACACTTTTCTAAAACATATCATACACAAAGGCAATAGACGGATGCCATTCTCGCACTTCTTAAACACGTCTAACATCGACGATGTCTAAAGCCGTAATCCTCGTTCAAACACGAGAATTCTCTCTCCCTGACACTCACAAACCGTGTTTCACGTATTCTCCAAACACTCGTGTAAGTGTAACTTCCACTCGTACCAAACCGACCCCTTGACGACACCCCTCCCCTCCCCAAACCCCCCCAAAAAAAAATAGTTTGCATATTTTTTTTCCTAAGATTTTTTCTGACTGTCATTTATCCCCTCACGTCATATCACATTGTAAATTTAATATCAAATTTTATTTTCAACTATCTAACTAATTCTGTGAGATTTATGTGACTTGTGACAGTCTGAAATTAAAAGGAATCTATTATATTCATATCTATAAGTTTGACCATGTGTATCAAATTTCAAACATTCTATTTGTCAATGTCTTGTATGTTCTTGGTTTAAGTAATAAGAATTTAACTATCTCAAGTGTATATCCTCGCATGACTTGTGGCTTCCATATTTGAGTACTCTGGCTTTTATTTTCATTTGATTATAACAATCATTCAATCAACACTATAACCATGTAGTAGGTCAATCATTTTCATGACGATTATGGTTGTACATAATTTGCGTTTCAGAGGAGGTTACTTTGGACATTTCACGTTGCATATTTGACACACCTTGTATAGTGAGACTAAGCATGGCCCGAAGGTTAGGTCGACTTACGCAATCTTTCAAACTACATCCTATACTATAATGTAAATTTCCGTTCACTGAGCATTGAAATTGCTGAAAATACCACGAAATAGAGCCAGAAACACGATGACCATAGTATGGCGATATATCCTCCTTGTGCCCAAACAGAATGTCACATTTGATAATATATTATCCTTTGGCACTGAATCACTTAATTGCTTTTATTTACCTGTGCTTTACACACCCCCCCCCCCCCTTTTGGGTCTGTGTTTAGTCCAATCCAATCCGATCCAATCATTGGTACGAATACCCCCATTCAGCCTTCGAGTTTTCGACTTGGCTGTAATTGGGGTGTTTATGGTGTGTCTTGTAGTTTGTCTTTCGTACACTGGGCTGCTTTTTTCAGCTTCCCGGCTTCTGGTGGGTTGATTGTGTTCATTCATTTCTTCTTCAGATTTTACATGCCTGGACAGAGTGGCGCTCTTGTTAAAGCCTGGAGTAATTGTGATCCCACCCCATCATATGGTGCTGTTTCCTTCAGGGAGTTTTACCAGTTGTCATCTTTTCTGGCGTTCCTCCTATTTCCCCGCCGTGGGTTGCCTTCGAATCTTCTCGGTGTTCGCCAGTCCGATCTTGGTGGTGAGCGATATCGCTCTTCCTCTGTTGCCTCTTCTTCTGTCTGTGTTCTTGCATCTTCTGGTTCGGTCTCAGCCTTGAGCAGCTCTGCTATCCGTTTTAGTGTTGCTTCTATCTTGTCTCTCGCTTGATGTATTTGTGATAGCTTTTCTTCAATCTCAGCCTGTACAGCATCCATCCGAGCGACATCCTGCACAATCCTCTGCTGGACTTGCTTCAGCTCACCCGGTGATTCTATTTGTGCTCTTTCTTCTTTCTTCTTGTATCTGCTTGAGAGTGTCTTCTGTCTTTTCTCTTTCTTCGTTCATTTTCTTGTATCTTGTCTTTGTCTTCCTCCTCCATGCTTTTGAACTGTGATCTTAGGTCCTTCAGTTGGTCTTCCAGTTGCGCTTTGTCGCTTTTTGTCAGTCGATTGGTAGTCTCGTACTGCCCCCTAGCTCTGCATAGGGCAGGTTAAATTTGATGGCGATCTTCATGGTTTTCTTGCTGTCTTGGTGGCAGGGGCAGCCGAGGTACCTGGCGCCGTGGTTGCTGAGGCAGTTGGCGCATTTTCTATTATTGTTGGGCCTCCTGAAGTCCTTGTCGCTCTTTGCATGCTGGTATTGACTATATGGATGAGGTCCAGAGCAGTACTTGCATACCTCCACCTTACTCTTACAGGTGGCACAGGTGTGCCAAAATTTCTGGCACTTCGAACACTGCAGCACTCTCGGTATGTTGTGCTCTGGAACTTGGTCTCTCTTTTCCCATCTGATGTACTGAGGGATCACTCGGCCCTCCGATGTTACGATGACGACTGTGGAGGGGATGTTATTCTTGCCGATGATCCTCTCAGCACTGGTGATCTTGAGTTTGCGGTTTTCCCGGGTCAGCATCTCCCTGATCTGGTCGTTGGTGAGATGAGTCTTGACTCGCTTAATGACCCATCGTTTACTTGTGCGGTGCCGGGTGGCTTCCAATAAGATGTCTTGTTTAAGGGTTTCCAGCGTTATTTATCTGTATGCTTTCTTTACTTTTTATTTTTATTTTAATGCGCAATACACTTCAGATGCTTTTAGCCTGCTGCCAGAAGTCTTCCGTTCTTTGTATGCTAACTACTACAGCACCTAGTTCTAATTTAGAATTATGATCTTAAATTGTTCCTTAGTTTCTGGTTCCCTGAAAGCTTTGCAGTTGTGGTTTTATAGAAGAACACTGAAAATTCCTTGGACAGCCAAAAAGAGTAATCTGCACATTTTTGAGGAAGTCTGAGTCGCAAAGACAAGTCATCAGAAACATCAGAAAGAGGCAGCCTAATTCTTTGGCCACATTATGAAGACAAAAACTGAAACAGGTTGTGACAACTGGAAATATTTGTAGAAAGATAGATAGAGGAAGAAAGCCAGAGAAAATTCTGGATAGTCAACACGCGGATTTATTAATGACGTTTGAGATCGCAAGATGTAGGGAAGCATGATCGCTCCAGTTTGTAGGCAAGTCACTTGATAATGATGAGTCTCTATACTCCTGAGATATCCTACATTATACTGATTAGTTTAGTTTAGTCGATAGATCAACATCACGGCACACGGGTGCAACCCATAAGTGCTCCGTTCTCCTCCTAACTCAAACCTGAGCCTGGAGAAACTCAGCTCAGTGCACGAACTCCGTAGTACCGGCGAAGATCCTGAAATATTTTGGGTAGATTTTTAACTGGACATTTTGCCTGGGCAGCGCCGTTAGGCTACTCTTTTCGATTTCCAACTGCCAGGGATTTTTTACGTGCGCAACAATACACATGGGCGTCCGATCTCACTACCCAGAGACCAGGGGACATTTTATTACTAGAAGTCCACGAGAAAAAATCCCGGTCATCACCGGGGCTTGAACCCGGGACCTCCAGCACTCGAGGCGGACACCATACCTCGAGACCACGCAGCCCCACATTATTGGGTACTGATTCTGTCATTGCTGCCTACAGTACCTTTCGGTGTAGGATGGCCTAGTGGCTAGAACGCCAGGATTCCATTGGGGCGACCCGGATTCGAATCCTCGGTAAGGTGGTGGATTTTTGTTTTCTGTCGGGGGAAAAAAAGAAAACCCTAACAAGGACAGTCGCCGCGAATTGTCGAATAGCTATCCAGTTTCTTTCATTACCGCATAACCCATGACCTTCATTATCTTATCCGATTCTATTTTGGAATTCAGATAACCCATCACAATATTTATGTTTACATCTCTTTCACTATATGTAATTCTTTGGAGTTTCATGTTGATTAATCTGTTTTCATTTTGAATGCCTAACACTGAATTGCATTTATGTTTACTTTCCGTTTGTGGTTCTAAATGTTGCTGTTATTATTCTCGAACTCACAACCTCGTATCCTTTTAGCGCTTTCTCCACCTCCTTAGCATTAGATTAGCACCAATATCCTTAGCTATTCCGTGCAGCTCCGTCCATGTCCTTCCTGTATTATTCATTTATCCCTCTACTTTCCCATGTCTTTTTAATTGTTCCTCTATTTCTTTTACCCTCTAGATTCCAAAGGCCTTTCTAGTTAAATTATTCTCATGTTTTCTCAAAATGCTTGTTCCGCCAGCTTGTAGCGCCAGCGACTTTTCTTCACCCCTGTTGGTTCATCTGTATTTGTCTAGTTCTCTCTATTATCTCTACACTGGAGATTCTGTCCTACCATTTTATTCCTTCTACTTTGCGCAGGCCCCAATTAGTTTTTGTTTGTTTTTCTTTTTGCCGCTCGCTCGCTTTGAACTCAAACGTAGTCCATACATACTTCTCCCTGTAGTGCTAGACCGAATTTTACGTGTGAATTAGCTTTCCCTATTACCAGTGTCCCTCGCCATCAGGTGAACTCACCCCTACTTCAGAAGTACTTGTAATGTATGTCCCCAAGTCAAGGACTACAGGTCAACATTTTAGTCCATCTACCCGGTGTAGGGGCTGAACCCTTTATCTCGGCATCAGCACACTGCACAGCGGAAAGAAACTGAAACATAAGGGATAAAAACCCGGTGGAATAAAAGCGACCCTGTCGACTTTTAAGACACCGGATGTTTAAGAACGCGCGTTCTTATCCATTCGGTCATGCTGACCTACTAACCAAGTAGTGAATGATTTTAGTTTATCTGTAATCGTGTTAGTCGCTCTACTCCAGGTTTCCGATCCATTCAGCATTACTGGTTTAGCGTTAGGCTGTACTCCCAGCATTGTGACGACGACAATGTTGCATGTCTTTTGCATTCAACTCCATGTTGATTTTCTAAAACATGTACGTTCAGTACAGGAACAGACCAAGAGGAAGACCTAGAAGCAAATACCTGGATGGCCTGGCCTCGAGGCATGGTCGAGACAGAAACACTGAGCTGATCCACGACTCTGGTGATCGAGTGAGATGGCAGAACATGACCGCCCACGCTTACCGGCATGGTACATGATGGATGATGGATGGATGGTACGTTCAGTAGTTTGCAATTGATTTATGAACAAGAAGTCAATGTTTAAGTCAAACTTAATGCTGGTGTTAGGATTGACGCGCCTGCCTCACCATCAGCCTACGTGACGCTTAATAGCGAATGCTTTTAACATTTTGATATGTTGAAGTGTAGTATGAGGGCAGAAGGAACGTGTTCTCCCATACATCTCTGGAGTTGACCAGCCTCATCAAATGGCTGCCAAATAATGGTAAGGGACTTTTCTTAGGCTTGACTGGGAATGAAGGGCAGCGAGAAAGGGAAATGGTTGCCTCATCTCATTATGCCACGGTCTGAAATATATGAAGGCTCCTCACTCCAATGCTAGTTTCACACACAGGACTAATTTTAGATTTTACTTCCAAGGGATGCAATCCTGTCTAATAATCTGCCACTGCTGTTTCTCATCTTTCAATTGATTGCTTCTCATTTTTCTTTTTCTTGTGTCTCATCTGTCAGTCATTTTCTTGTTTTTTAACTGTCATTTTTTTTTGTTTCTGACCTGTCATTTTGAACCATGAGAAGATGTGTATTGTAGTGCTCTTTATATAACAACATTGGGAAAACGGACTTTCCTTCTTTTCACCATCACACCTGCCGTATTCAATCTCAAAAGAGAAGTTATAATTAGGGCCCATCCGAGCCTCAGATTAACAATCCTGTTATCGAATCAGCCACATTTTGGATATTAATCTGAAAGGAATTGTCGTCCATAGGAATACAACAATTGATAAGAGCAGATCTGGCTGGAATATCTGTTTAAAGGATGAGTACTGAAAGAAGCAACAGTGTAAAATATTTGTGTTTGGCATTTAATCCCAGCATGTGATCTGAATACCATATAGCACGGACTATTATCAAATGCAGATATGGCCAGACAACACTGAAGACTAGGTGGCAGCACACAATGACCAAAGACTGCTTGTTTCATTGTTCAGCTACATGGTTCTCTCTGTAGTTGATTACGGCTTGGAGATTTTCACATTATCTGCTTCTTGTTTCATCTCGTTCCTTTTGTACCTTATAGTGTCAAGGTGAAGCATAAACAGCTGGAGTGTCCATCCATCATCTCATCTTGTTCCTCTTGTACTTTGTAGTGTCAAGGTGAAGCATAAACAGCTGGAGTGTCCATCCATCATCTCATCTTGTTCCTTTTGTACCTCGTAGTGTCAAGGTGAAGCATAAACAGCTGGAGTGTCCATCCATAATCTCATCTTGTTTCTTTTGTACCTTGCAGTGTCAAGGTGAAGCATAAACAGCTGGAGTGTCCATCCATCATCTCATCTTGTTCCTTTTGTACCTTGCAGTGCCAAGGTGAAGCATAAACAGCTGGAGTGTCCATCCATCATTTCATCTTGTTCCTTTTGTACCTTGCAGTGTCAAGGTGAAGCATAAACAGCTGGAGTGTCCATCCATCATACTCATCTTGTTCCTTTTGTACCTTGTAGTGTCAAGGTGAAGCATAAACAGCTGGAGTGTCCATCCATCATCTCATCTTGTTCCTTTTGTACCTTGCAGTGTCAAGGTGAAGCATAAACAGCTGGAGTGTCCATCATCATCTCATCTTGTTCCTTTTGTACTTTGCAGTGTCAAGGTGAAGCATAAACAGCTGGTAGTGTCCATCCATCATCTCATCTTGTTCCTTTTGTACCTTGCAGTGTCAAGGTGAAGCATAAACAGCTGGAGTGTCCATCCATCATCTCATCTTGTTCCTTTTGTACCTTGTAGTGTCAAGGTGAAGCATAAACAGCTGGAGTGTCCATCCATCATCTCATCTTGTTCCTTTTGTACCTTGCAGTGTCAAGGTGAAGCATAAACAGCTGGAGTGTCCATCCATCATCTCATCTTGTTCCTTTTGTACCTTGCAGTGTCAAGGTGAAGCATAAACAGTTGGAGTGTCCATCCATCATCTCATCTTGTTCCTTTTGTACCTGTAGTGTCAAGGTGAAACATAAACAGCTGAGTGTCCATCCATCATCTCATCTTGTTCCTTTTGTACCTTGCAGTGTCAAGGTGAAGCATAAACAGCTGGAGTGTCCATCCATCATCTCATCTTGTTCCTTTTGTACCTTGCAGTGTCAAGGTGAAGCATAAACAGCTGGAGTGTCCATCCATCATCTCATCTCTGTTCCTTTTGTACCTTGCAGTGTCAAGGTGAAGCATAAACAGCTGAGTGTCCATCCATCATCTCATCTTGTTCCTTTTGTACCTCGTAGTGTCAAGGTGAAGCATAAACAGCTGGAGTGGCCATCCATAATCTCATCTTGTTTCTTTTGTACCTTGCAGTGTCAAGGTGAAGCATAAACAACTGGAGTGTCCGTCCGTCATCTCATCTTGTTCCTTTTGTACCTTGCAGTGTCAAGGTGACCTTGCAGTGTCAAGGTGAAGCATAAACAGCTGGAGTGTCCATCCATTATCTCATCTTGTTCCTTTTGTACCTTGCAGTGTCAAGGTGAAGCATAAAAAGCTGGAGTGTCACAGTGTCTATCCATCATCTCATCTTGTTCCTTTTGTACCTTGCAGTGTCAAGGTGAAGCATAAACAGCTGGAGTGTCCATCCATCATCTCATCTTGTTCCTTTTGTACCTTGCAGTGTCAAGGTGAAGCATAAAAAGCCGGAGTGTCTATCCATCATCTCATCTTGTTCCTTTTGTACCTTGCAGTGTCAAGGTGAAGCATAAACAGCTGGAGTGTCAATCCATCATCTCATCTTGTTCCTTTTGTACCTTGCAGTGTCAAGGTGAAGCATAAACAGCTGGAGTGTCCATCCATTATCTCATCTTGTTCCTTTTGTACCTTGCAGTGTCAAGGTGAAGCATAAACAGCTGGAGTGTCCATCCAAGATCTCATCTTGTTCCTTTTTTACCTTGCAGTGTCAAGGTGAAACATAAACAGCTGGAGTGTCCATCCATCATCTCATCTTGTTTTTTTTTGTACCTTGCAGTGTCAAGGTGAAGCATAAACAGCTGGAGTGTCCATCCATCATTTCATCTTGTTCCTTTTGTACCTTGCAGTGTCAAGGTGAAGCATAAACAGCTGGAGTGTCCATCCATCATCTCATCTTGTTCCTTTTGTACCTTGTAGTGTCAAGGTGAAGCAAAAAAAGCTGGAGTGTCCATCCATCATCTCATCTTGTTCCTTTTGTACCATGCAGTGTCAAGGTGAAGCATAAACAGCTGGAGTGTCCATCCATCATCTCATCTTGTTCCTTTTTGTACTTTATAGTGTCAAGGTGAAGCATAAACAGCTGGAGTCTCCATCCATCATCTCATCTTGTTCCTTTTGTACCTTACAGTGTCAAGGTGAAGCATAAACAGCTGGCGTGTCCATCCATCATCTCATCATGTTCCTTTTGTACGTTACAGTGTCAAGGTGAAGCATAAACAGCTGGAGTGTCCATCCATCATCTCATCTTGTTCCTTTTGTACCTTGCAGTGTCAAGGTGAAAGCATAAACAGCTGGAGTGTCCATCCATCATCTCATCTTGTTCCTCTTGTACTTTGTAGTGTCAAGGTGAAGCATAACAGCTGGGTGTCCATCCAATCATCTCATCTTGTCTCGTGTACTTTGTAGTGTCGAGGTGAAGCATAAACAGCTGGAGTGTCCATCCATCATCTCATCTTGTTCCTTTTGTACCTACAGTGTCAAGGTGTGAAGCATAAACAGCTAAAGTGGTCATCCATCAGTCTCATCTTGTTCCTCTTGTACTTTGTAGTGTCGAGGTGAAGCATAAACAGCTGGAGTGTCCATCCATCATCTCATCTTGTTTTTATTGTACCTTGCAGTGTCAAGGTGAAGCATAACAGCTGGAGTGTCCATTCCATCATTTCATCTTGTTCCTTTTGTACCTTGCAGTGCTCAAGGTGAAGCATAACAGCTGGAGTGTCCAATCCAGTCATCTCATATTGTTCCTTTTGTACCTTGTAGTGTCAAGGTGAAGCATAAACAACTGGAGTGTCCATCCATCCTCTCATCTTGTTCCTTTTGTACCTTGCAGTGTCAAGGTGAAGCATAAACAACTGTAGTGTCCATCCATCATCTCATCTTGTTCCTCTTGTACTTTGTAGTGTCGAGGTGAAGCATAAACAGCAGGAGTGTCCATCCATCATCTCATCTTGTTCCTCTTGTACTTTGTAGTGTCAAGGTGAAGCATAAACAGCTGGAGTGTCCATCTATCATCTCATCTTGTTCCTCTTGTACTTTGTAGTGTCGAGGTGAAGCATAAACAGCAGGAGTGTCCATCCATCATCTCATCTTGTTCCTCTTGTACTTTGTAGTGTCAAGGTGAAGCATAAAAAACTGGAGTGTCCATCCATCATCTCATCTTGTTCCTTTTGTACCTTGCAGTGTCAAGGTGACCTTGCAGTGTCAAGGTGAAGCATAAACAGCTGGAGTGTCCATCCATTATCTCATCTTGTTCCTTTTGTACCTTGCAGTGTCAAGGTGAAGCATAAAAAGCTGGGTGTCTATCCATCATCTCATCTTGTTCCTTTTGTACCTTGCAGTGTCAAGGTGAAGCATAAACAGCTGGGAGTGTCCATCCATCATCTCATCTTGTTCCTTTGTACCTTGCAGTGTCAAGGTGAAGCATAAACAGCTGGAGTGTCCATCCATCATCTCATCTTGTTCCTTTTGTACCTTGCTAGTGTCAAGGTGAAGCATAAACAGCTGGAGTGTCCATCCATCATCTCATTTTGTTCCTTTTGTACCTTGCTAGTGTCGAGGTGAAGCATAAACAGCTGGAGTGTCCATCCATCATCTCATCTTGTTCCCTTTTGTACCTTGCAGTGTCCAGGTGAAGCATAAACAGCTGGGAGTGTCCATCCATCATCTCATCTTGTTCCTTTTGTACCTTGCTAGTGTCAAGGTGAAGCATAAACAGCTGGAGTGTCCATCCATCATCTCATCTTGTTCTTATTGTACCTTGCAGTGTCAAGGTGAAGCATAAACAGCTGGAGTGTCCATCCATCATTTCATCTTGTTCCTTTTGTACCTTGCAGTGTCAAGGTGAAGCATAAACAGCTGGAGTGTCCATCCATCATCTCATCTTGTTCCTTTTGTACTTGCAGTGTCAAGGTGAAGCATTAAAACAGCTGGAGTGTCAATCCATCATCTCATCTTGTTCCTTTTGTACCTTGCAGTGTCAAGGGTGAAGCATAAACAGCTGGAGTGTCCATGCCATCATCTCATCTGTTCCTCTTGTACTTTTGTAGTGTCTAATGGTGAAGCATAAACAGCTGGAGTGGCTCCATCCCTCTCATCTTGTTCCTCGTGTACTTTTGTAGTGCGGGTGAAGCATAAACAGCTGGAGTGTCCATCCATCATCTCATCTTGTTTCCTTTTGTACCTTACAGTGTCAAGGTGAAGCATAAACCAGTCTAAAGTGTCCCATCCCATCATCTCATCTTGTGCCTCTTGTACTTTGTAGTGTCGAGGTGAAGCATAAACAGCTGGAGTGTCCATCCAATCATCCTACATCTTGTTTTCTTGTACCTTTGCGAGTGTCCAGGTGAAGCATAACCAGCTGGAGTGTCCATCCATCATTTCATCTTGTTCCTTTTGTACCGTGCAGTGTCAAGGGTGAAGCATAAACAGCTGGAGTGTCCATCCATCATCTCATATTGTTCCTTTGTACCTTGTAGTGTCAAGGTGAAGCATAACAACTGGAGTGTCCATCCATCATCTCATCTTGTTCCTTCTTGTACCTTGCAGTGTCAAGGTGAAGCATAAACAGCTGGAGTGTCCATCCATCATCTCATCTTGTTCCTCTTGTACTTTGTAGTGTCGAGGTGAAGCATAACAGCAGGAGTGTCCCATCCATCATCTCATCTGTTCCTCTTGTACTTTGTAGTGTCAAGTGAAGCATAAAAAAGCTGGATGTCCTCTATCATCTCATCTTGTTCCTCTTGTACTTTGTAGTGTCGAGGTGAAGCATAAACGCAGGGAGTGCCAGTTTATGGGCTTCCTATATCGAGAAGGGATGTTATCTGCTTCACGGTGTGAAAAAAGGAACAAACGCAAATAATCTTGGATTGCACGTTGACATACCCATTTAGATGAGAATATACTATATTATGCGCTTGCTCCTTTGAACTCAAGCGTAGTCCACACACACTATTTATAGTGGTGATGACTGAATTTTGTGTGTGGGTTAGCTTTCCCTATTACACTATTTATAGGGGGATAGACTGAATTTTGTGTGTGGGTTAGCTTTCCCTATTAACACTATTTATAGTGGTGATGACTGGATTTTGTGTGTGGGTTAGCTTTCCCTATTAACACTATTTTAGTGGTGATAGCGAATTTTGTGTGTGGGGTTGCTTTCCCTATTAAAACTATTATAGTGGTGATAGACTGAATTTTGTGTGTGGTTGCTTTCCCTATTAACTATATTTAAGTTGTGATTAGACTGAATTTTGTGTGTGGTTGCTTTCCCTATTTTAAAACCCATTTATAGTGGTGATAGACTGAATTTTGTGTTGGGTTTGCTTTCCCCATTAAAACTATTTAAGTGGGGATAGACTGAAATTTGTGTGTGGGTTAGCTTTCCCTATTAACACTATTTATAGTGGTGATAGACTGAATTTTGTGTGTGGGTTAGCTTTCCCTATTAACACTATTTATAGTGGTGATAGACTGAATTTTGTGTGTGGGTTAGCTTTCCCTATTAAAACCCATTTATAGTGGTGTAGACTGAATTTTTTGTGTGGGTTAGCTTTCCCCCCATTTAAAACTATTTATTGGTGAAGACCGAATTTTGTGTGTGGGGTTTGCTTTCCCCTATTACCTATTTATAGTGGGATAGACTGAAATTTTTTTGTGGGGTTTGCTTTCCCTATTAACACTATTTATAGTGGGGATAGACTGAATTTTGTGTGTGGGTTAGCTTTCCCTATTAACACTATTTATAGTGGTTAACTGAAATTTTTTGTGTGGGTTAGCTTTCCCTATTAACCTATTTAAGTGTGATAGACGACTTTTGGGGTGTGGGTTAGCTTTCCCCATTACACTATTTATAGTGGTGATAGACTGACTTTTGTGTGTGGTTTTGCTTTCCCTATTAACACTTTATAGTGGTTTAGACTGAATTGTGTGTGGGTTAGCTTTCCTATTAACACTATTATAGTGGGGATGACTAAAATTTTGTGTGTGGGTTACTTTCCCCATTTAAAACTTTTATAGTGGTGATAGACTGAATTTTTGTGTGTGGGTTAGCTTTCCCTATTTAACACTATTTATATTTGGGGAAACTGAATTTTGTGTGTGGGGTTTCTTTCCCTATTACACTATTTTTAGTGGTGTAGACTGAATTTTTTTGGTTGGGGTTAGCTTTCCCTATTAACACTATTTATAGTGGTGATAGACTGAATTTTTGTTGTGGGTTAGCTTTCCCTATTAAACTATTTATAGTGGTGATAGACTAATTTTTTGTGTGGGTTAGCTTTCCCTATTAACCTATTTATATGGGGATAGACTGAATTTTGGTGGGATTCTTTCCCTATTAAAACTATTTATAGTGGTGATAGACTGAATTTTGTGTGTGGGTTAGCTTTCCCCATTAACACTATTTATAGTGGTGATAGACTTTAATTTTGTGTGTGGTTTGCTTTCCCTATTAACACTATTTTAGTGGTGATAGACTGAAATTTTTTGTGTGGGTTAGCTTTCCCTATTACACTATTATATTTGGGGATAGACTGAATTTTGTGTGTGGGTTGCTTTCCCTATTAACACTATTTATAGTGGGGATAACTGAATTTTGTGTGTGGATTAGTTTTTCCCCATTAACACTATTTATGTGGGGATAGACTGAATTTTGTGTGTGGATTAGCTTTCCCTATTAACACTATTTATAGTGGTGATAGACTGAATTTTGTGTGGGTTAGCTTTCCCTTTAACACTATTTATAGTGGTGATAGACTGAATTTTGTGTGTGGATTAGCTTTCCCTATAACACTATTTTTTAGTGGTGATAGACGAATTTTGGTTGGGTTAGCTTTCCCTATTAAAACCCATTTATAGTGGTGATAGACTGAATTTTGTGTGTGGGTTAGCTTTCCCTATTAACACTTTTTTAGTGGTGTAGACTGAATTTTTGTGTTGGATTAGCTTTCCCTATTAACACTATTTATAGTGGTGATAGCGAATTTTGTGTGTGGTTAGCTTTTCCCCATTAACACTATTTATATGGTGATAGACTGAATTTTGTGTGGGATTAGCTTTCCCTTTAAAATAATTTTTTTAATGGGGATAGACTGAATTTTGTGTTTGGATTAGCTTTCCCCATTAACACTATTTATAGTGGTGATAGACTAATTTTGTGTGTGTGGATTGCTTTCCCTATTACACTATTTATAGTGGTGATAGACTGAATTTTGTGTGTGGATTAGCTTTCCCTATTAACACTATTTATAGTGGTTGATAGACTGAACTTTGTGTGTGGGTTAGCTTTCCCTATTAAACTATTTATAGTGGTGAAGACTGAATTTTTTGTGTGGGTTAGCTTTCCCCATTAACACTATTTAATGGTGATAGACTGGATTTTGTGTTTTGGGGGTTTGCTTTTCCCCATTAACACTATTTATAGTGGTGATGACTGAATTTTGTGTGTGGGTTAGCTTTCCCTATTAACACTATTTATAGTGGTGATAGACTGAATTTTGTGTGTGGGTTAGCTTTCCCTATTAACACTATTTATAGTGGTGATAGACTGAATTTTGTGTGTGGGTTAGCTTTCCCTATTAACACTATTTATAGTGGTGATAGACTGAATTTTGTGTGTGGATTAGCTTTCCCTATTAACACTATTTATAGTGGTGATAGACTGAATTTTGTGTGTGGATTAGCTTTCCCTATTAACACTTTTTTTTAGTGGTGTAGACCTGAATTTTTTTGGTGGATTAGCTTTTCCCCATTAAAAATATTTATAGTGGTGATGACTGAATTTTGTGTGTGGATTCTTTCCCCATTAACACTATTTATAGTGGTGATAGACTGAAATTTTTTGTGTGGTTAGCTTTCCCCATTAACACTATTTTTTAGTGGTGATAGACTGATTTTGTGTGTGGGTTAGCTTTTCCCCATTAACACTATTTATAGTGGTGATAGACTGAATTTTTTTGTGTGGTTAGCTTTCCCTTTAACACTATTTATAGTGGGGATAGACTGAATTTTGTGTGTGGGTTAGCTTTCCCTATTAAAACTATTTATAGTGGTGATAGACTTTTTTTTTTTTTAAAAAATTTTTATGTGAAGGGGGGGTTAAAGCTTTCCCTTTTTATTTTTTTTT
>JACEFZ010002088.1:0-59242 GCA_014155875.1 Cepaea nemoralis
AAAAAATTACTCCACAGCACATAGAGAGTTTGCAGATTTATATGCATTGATAATGAGATATATTCACAACGCATACAAGAGTTTTAATCATAGCTAAATGAAATTTCAAGCACAGGGGAACCATGTTGAACAGACCTGTCGGTCCTGCAGACAATGAAACTGCGGCCACTTTTCAATGAAACATTAATCTCACAGTTTCTCAGTTCGCATACGGAAATAAAGGCATGGTTGTAACATACATAATGAATGTATATGCTCACCACAGGCGCAGAAAGTGCACATTTTGGGTCCCACTAAAAGAACTCCCTGAACTGGGAAACGACTTGACTTCGTGACACTATATTTTAAAGTGAGGGCTATCCTTTCGTTCGGTCCCGCTCGAACCTATTCAGAATGTAGCTATCTCACGTTAATCACCCAATCACCGAGCTTGCCTGCCGCTGTGTACATTCCAATTACGATGTCCTTTATTCGAAATATATCGTAGCCTGTCCTTTTATGGTCATCCATACTTGAGACCACGTTCCTGGAAATCTTGGAGGACGCGATTACCATGTCACAAACACCAATAACAATAACAACAAAAATACACCGTGCAGCAATATACAGCGACTGACTGTTGTCTGCTGGAGTAATTCTTTGAACTCCAAATACCTATTATGACAATTCTTCATTGATACTTTCCAGCTTCTCCACTGCCACGGAGTTGTTGCTGTGGCTCATCTAATAACAACACCAGGCAATTTAAAGACAACTCAACAATAGACTTGACAGGAAACTTTTGCGTCCTCAGTTTGACAAATAAAGTTTATTGCAGAACAGCCTACAGCGTGGCTCCCACCCACTGCCGACCTTCAGTCGTTATCGCATACTGCGGGTGGGCCGCACACGCCCTGCCGTGCATGATTATTGTACAAATGCCTGATCGTCCAGAAAATCTCCTGTCTAACTATCTATCACATTCTTAAACCTAATTAAGTTGTTTACTCACTGCAACCTACAAATCACCGCAACCAACCATCACTTGTCACTGCGTGAAGCTGACCGCCATTCTGGTCGAGTGTGTTGTCAAACAGTGTTGAATGTCAAACTGTCACTTGCCGGCTTTCGCGGCCTTATCATCAGGCCTCGGCTTCAGAATGTTGATTCATTATCAACAAATTCCATAAAGGGAATATAAATTGACTTGTACATCAGTCTCGGATGCTGTTATCGCTGACTGTTTTTGCTTAGTCGAACTGTCCCTAACCACGTCTCGGCCTTCAATGTCAAAAACATGTCTGCCGTTTTTAGCCAGAGCGCAGTCATGTGACAGCGTGAGCTCCGCCCACTCACGTCACCGTTGTTTCCTCACTTTTCCCTAACCGTGTATGGGCGGCACTTGTCTGCTCTCCTCATTTGACACATGTACTAGATTACCTGTATCCATCTCATGGCATCCACAATAGCGTTAGACGATGGTAGTGTCTTTAGTTAATTTAATTAATGTTTTAGCACATTTTTAATGACATAATGTACTTCATTTTTCAAATGTGCGCTACATACCAAGTGTAGTGAAAATTTACAAACTCCCGGCAATATATTTGCATATTGTGTAGGTTATAGGCATTGAGAATCATGACGTATGGGAATGTCCTGAGTGCAGTGATGATAGTTCTTAGCTCACCTCTACTCTATTCAGCTCAACTCATTGTAATGTTTCGTAGGTAAAAATGTAGAAATCTGTATACTATGAATTCATGGTATCAAAGGAAATAAAATGAAATTATGTTTTAAAGGAACACAGGAGACAAGAAAAATAATTTTTTTTTTTGAAGTATAAATAAAGGCTGTGTAATGCAAAGACTTAGTTTGAAGAACGTGGGGCATAATATCTAAGGAACTATATTGCCACTCTGATCAAAAGCTACTAAAATAAATTTTAAGTTATTGCTATATATTTGATGTCCAGTATGTGACCTCATGTGGTAGATAATATCACAATATATTTGGTGTCCAGTATGTGAGCTCATGTGGTAGATAATATCACAGTATATTTGATGTCCAGTATGTGACCTCATGTGGTAGATAATATCTCAATATATTTGATGTCCAGTATGTGACCTCATGTGGTAGATAATATCTCAATATATTTGATGTCCAGTATGTGACCTCATGTGGTAGATAATATCACAAAGAAAATGCATTCTACCTACGGGATAATATATCTACTGCAATATCCGCTTAAACCCACTAGTATGTGTGCTTTCTTAATTAATATTTTTTTGGCGGGCACATGTGCATGTGCCTCATAATGATAGTAAATATTATCACAGAGACTTTGTATGGCCCGATGAAACAGATAATATCGATGTCCGTCTTTGATACACAAGTGGATTACGACAGTCGCTGATGTTTGCCTGGAGTTATATTTGATCCTAGACAAGATAAGTCGCCATTTGATGTGTTCAGCTGGAATGACTGTCAGTCGTCGAACATGTAACATATCATATCTTAATTTTCTTTCTAATTTGAGAATTTGGTGACAAAACACATCTCTTGATCTGCTCATTCCTGTCTCGGCATTAAGTCATAACTGTGACAAAACCTTCCTACTTACCATTTCCCGCTATCAATTTTTATTATGTACAAACCTACTGTTTGGAACTGAATCTGTTAAAAGTCAAAAAGGTCCAGCGACAAGCCCCAGGCTTTCTCCCAGAAAATTGCACTCGTGAACCAAACGACGTACGCTGGAATCGAACCTTCTGAACGCGCGGCATGGGGTGTAACCACTTCGCTTGTCCTGTCTAGAAATTTACTCCCATAACAGTCTATTTAAATGTCACTCCATTGTAAGCCTCTGTTACTGTCATGTGTAAACTACCTATCATATCCTGAATCCATCTATGTTGTGGTCTTCCTCTTTTCCAATTCCTTTGTACACTATATGAGAGGAATCATCATCGAGGGACGTAACATCAATAACATAAGATGTGAGAGGAATAATCCTTGAAGGACGAAACATCATTAACAATAGATACGAGAGGAATCATCATCGGGGGTCGTAATATCAGTAACATTAGATATGAGAGGAATCATCATTTACTGACGTAACATCGATAAAATTAGATATGAGCGCAATCATCATTGGCGGACGTAACATCAATAACATTAGATATGCGGATGATACAGTGTTCATTGCAGACAATAGGCATAATCTACAACATTCTGTAGATGCAATTGTCGCACATAGGAATCATCACGTCCTGCACATTGCTTCTTAGCCTCACATCCGTATATTGGACATTTCGTTCGCCACAGGCCGCTCCCCACGCAAACCAGGAGAGGTCAGTCTGCAGATGACCTCCACTTAGCGAGCTATTGGTTCAGACTTTCCACAAACTAGGTTTGCAAGCCAAGTAATATTCTCATTTGTGCCACTGCGACGCTTTTTCCACCTTTTTGTGAAGCCCACACAATGAATCTTTGGTGCTGACATTCCACGTAATGGATTTACTGTTTGAGGTATTCAGCTACAATAACTCACAGTCGAAAAAACATGTAATATGTGTTACCTTAGTTTTCTGTCTATTACAAGAATTTGGTGACAAAACACTCCCGTGTCTTACCACTTACTTGGCCGGCTCATCACTGTTTCGGCATTATGACATAACTGAGACAAATCCTCCCTGCTTATCATTTACCGCCATCCATATTTGTTAGATCCAAACCAATCTTTTGTTTGGAACTGAATCTGTTAAAAGGTGAAAGGATCGACTTCATTGCACCGAGTTGTATCCCATATGGCCCAGTATCATTCCGCAGGCCGGCTTGCCAAACGCGTCGTACAAAGTACGAACTACGCAACTCTAACAACAAACCCCAGGGTTTCTCCGAGTAAACTGCACTCGTGAACCAAACGATTTACGTCGGATTCGAACCCACAACCTTCAGAACGCGAGACAGGTGGCGTAACCACTTCGCTTATCCTGTGAAGTACTTTACTCCCATAACGGTCTATTTATCTGTCTCTCCACTGTAAGCCTCTGTTGTGTCGTGTGTAAACAACCTATCACATCTTGAATCCATCTTCGTTGTGGTCTTCTTCTTGTCCACCTCCATGGCACACGACATGAGAGGAATCACCATTGGGGGACGTGACATCAATACCATTAGATACGAGACGAATCACCATTAGGGGGCGGGACATCAATACCATTAGATACGAGAGGAATCACCATTAGGGGACATGACATCGATACCATTAGATATGAGAGGAATCACCATTGGGGGACGTGACATCAATACCATTAGATATGAGAGGAATCACCATTGGGGGACGTGACATAAATACCATTAGATATGAGAGGAATCACCATTGGGTGACATGACATCGATACCATTAGATACTAGAGGAGTCTCCATTGGGGGACGGGACATCAATACCATTAGATATGAGAGGAATCACCATTGGGGGACGTGACATCAATACCATTAGATACGAGAGGAATCACCATTGGGGGACGGGACATCAATACCATTAGATATGAGAGGAATCACTATTGGGGGACGTGACATCAATACCATTAGATACGAGAGGAGTCACCATTGGGGGACGTGACATCAATACCATTAGATACGAGAGGAATCACCATTGGGGGACGGGACATTAATACCATTAGATACGAGAGGAATCACCATTGGGGGACGGGACATCAATACCATTAGATATGAGATGAGTCACCATTGGGGGACGGGACATCAATACCATTAGATATGAGAGGAATCACTATTGGGTGACGTGACATCAATACCATTAGATACGAGAGGAATCACCATTGGGGGACGGGACATCAATACCATTAGATATGAGATGAATCACTATTGGGGGACGTGACATCAATACCATTAGATATGAGAGGAATCACCATTGGGGGACGTGACATCAATACCATTAGATACGAGAGGAGTCACCATTGGGGGACGGGACATCAATACCATTAGATATGAGAGAATCACCATTGGGGGACGTGACATCAATACCATTAGATACGAGAGGAGTCACCATTGGGGGACGTGACATCAATACCATCAGATACGAGAGGAATCACCATTGGGGGACGGGACATTAATACCATTAGATACGAGAGGAATCACCATTGGGGGATGGGACATCAATACCATTAGATATGAGATGAGTCACCATTGGGGGACGGGACATCAATACCATTAGATACGAGAGGAATCACCATTGGGGGACGTGACATCAATACCATTAGATACGAGAGGAATCACCATTGGGGGACGGAACATCAATACCATTAGATATGAGAGGAATCACCATTGGGGGACGTGACATCAATAGCATTATATATGCTCAGGCTTGTCCATGGGACATATTTTTCAGTCCCATCCCATCCCATGGTAATTTATGCCTGACACATCCCATCCCATCCCATGGGGCCGTTTCCTCATGGGATTCCCATGGGAATAACATTCCAATGGCCAAGCCTGGCAGGCTTGTCCAAGGGACATTTTTTTCTGTCCCATCGCATCCCATGGCCCATGCCTGGCCCATCCCGTCCCATCCCGTGGGACCTTTCATGACATTCTCATGGCAAAGCCTGGATATGCGGATGAGACATTGTTAATTGCATACAATTAGTAGTTTCTGCAACAATTAGTAGATGCGGTTTCTGCACACAGTGAACAAATGTATGAAGACACAGATTATGGTCGTCACTAGGAAAAAGGAAATACCATAATGTAATGTACAAGTAAATGGGAATATTCCTAAACAAGTGAATTGGTACAGCTATCTCGGAACAGTCATAACATATGATGGGAGTTGCCTTGACGAGGTGCTACATAGAACCTGTAATTTTGTATGGATGTGAAGCGTGGATAATTAATTATTAGACACACTGAAAAAAAAAAATATCTTATGGATGTGGAAATTCGGTTTCTGGGGGAAAATGCCAGGGACAGACAGAAAAACCAATGTCCAAGCCGTACAAGAAGCACACAAACACCGTAAATTGATTAGAGAAATTAGACGTAGACCGTCACAATGTTTTGGACATGTTATTTTCATTTTCTATGTTTTATATTTTACTACCCCCCGCCCCTCTTTTTTATTTTAAATTTATGTTCACCATTGTAGAGTTGTTGTAAGGTAGTAAGGTATGTACACTGTGTCTGTGTTTAGTATATGACATGTTTGCAGGAGTTACACGTACCAAACCGTGTTTATTTCCTTTTGTTAGATCCCACTGCAACCGTTACTTGTCTTATGAATATTGCAGCTCGTTTCGATCAATGTAATGTTTCACAGGTAAAAATGTAGAAATCTGTTACATAGGTATCAAGGGAAATAAATTGAAATGATGTTTTGAGGTGTAAGGGAGACAAGAAAAGTGAATTTATTGACATGTAAGTGAAGGTTTTGAAATGCAAATGGTTAGTTTCAAGAACGTACTGCATAATATCTAATGAAATATATTGCCACTCTGATCATAAACTACTAAAATAAATTAAAGAAATTTCGACATCTTAGATTTCCAGTATGTGACCTCATGTGGTAGATAATATATCAAACCAAAGGCATTCTACATAGGCAATAATATATCCGTTGCTATAAGCAATTAGAGACGTCATTTTGTTCTTCTCTAATATTTTTGACAGGCACATGTGCTTGTGCCTCATAATGATATCAAATATGGCTGTAGAGACTTGTAATGGAGCGAAAGAACAGATAATATCGATGTTTGTCTTTGATACACAAGTGGATTACAGCAGTCGCTGATGTTTGCCGTAACGCTGGAGTTATATTTGATTCTAGCAAAGACAAGTCGCCATTTGAGATGTTCATTTGCATGCAATAAAGCCTCAGTCGCCGAACATGTAGCATGTTTTACCTTAGTTTTCTTTCTAATACGAGAATTTGGTGACAAAACACACCCGTCTCTTACCCTTTACTCGTCACTGTCTCTGGAGAGCTCGAGCATACTTAAAAATATATGCAGATGAGCGGCACTCTCTGCATGAAGCTATATTCAGAGAAAAGGGTGACAGGCTAAAGAGGGGCAAATCTTCGATGGGTCGGGCATAAGATGTCGTCAGACAGGTGTGCAGTCTTACCAGTATCAAGATGTTAGAGATTACCTGCACACGTTGCGACATGAGATATGTCGGGGAGACAGGATTACGTCTTGGGGACAGATTTCGACAACATCTTTCTGACATCACCAGCGGCGCCCAGAAACCAGTATCCATGCATTTCAACAGTCCTGACCACCATGGCGTAGCCGACATACAGGTCACGGCCATCAAATCATGCGCATCCCACGAACGGGATCGGAAGACATTGGAAAACCGTCTCATCTTCCAGTTGGGCACACTCTCCCCTCACGGCCTTAATGTCCAACACAGCTTCATTTAACTTCCCACCCCACCCCTCCCACCCCTAGCTTACAGTCCACCATCTGGGTACGTGCAGATCCTTTGTATGACATCACAGTCAACTCTCTTGGCGGATTTACGTTCGGTGTTTTGCCATCATTTTCTGAACGACCGCCACTCATGCCTCTCTGTGTGTACTAACACTATATAGGTTTCCGCAGCTGTGTTTCGAGCGCTTAACGATAATTGCCAATTGTCATCTGCGTCCGTAACATCTTTGCCGGTCTCTAATTTTACTTTTCCGCACACATGGGCGCGTCTCCACCCCACTCCCTTCCCGCTTGACCTTTGACCCGTGTACCATACATCCGGTCTATTGATCCACTGGCGCCCTACGTGTATCAGACCTTCCAAGCTAGGACACAGTATTCAGATGAGTACATTTTATTTTAATTAGTTTAATAGTTGAATATTGTCATAGTGTGTTTCATGTAGTTTTGTGTTGGTTTGTATTTGTTTGTCCTGTGCTGACGAAGGCTTTGGCCGCAACGTCCAATTTGTCTCTTGTAGTCGTGTTTTAGTAAAGCTCACAATCTACTTCTCGTTTATTTGGGTGATTCATTCATTACCAGTATCAACCGCGGCAAGAAATGGGTGCCGGTTCCCCCAGCTTTTAAGTGCACTTTCTCCTGCATTATCACACTCGGCAGACGGTGCAGAGAGCAAGACCCTGCCGCTGTCCACGCAGAGGTCAACGCGCTCATCTATGAACACTCAGATAGCCCCGAAGTGCTCATCTATACAGATGGATCTGTTGTAAAGCAGCAGATAAGTGCATGGGCATTTACAGCCCGTTCAGCGGGCCGAACCGTTCAAGAATCCAGTGGTGCCCACTCCATGACCACGAGCAGCATGACGATGGAGGTGATAGCAGTAACACAGACATTCATATTGTTGGAATGACAACATTACAGCAACGTGTGTGTACTAAGTGATTCACTGAGCATGATATTGAAGGTCGAAGCTGGATCTGTACGTAGACAGTGGGCTGAGTCGCTGCGGAAGTCTGTTGTCCATAAAGTCACCTTCATCTTCGTCCCAGGACATGCGGGAGTCGAGGGAAATGAACGAGCTGATAAACTGGCTGGCTCTGCACCCCGTGCAGATGGCCAGCCCATGGATCGTGCCGATGTTATTAACGCCCTTAAAGATATGTTGAGAACAGAGGACTTTGCCGTAAGTGAATCCGCATCGCTGTCCAGGATGAAAGACTTGGGAGTAAGAAATGGCACGGCCAGACACGAGAGGTAATTCGGGAAAACGAGATGCCTCGTCAACCAGCACAGAACTGGCACTATTAGCAACAGGGCGCTGATGCAAATGCTGGGGGGGGGGGGGGGGGGGGGGGGGTCTGAGCATCTATGGACCTATCCGGAGTGCAGTGAAGATGCCCCAACTGATAACTGATAACTGATCGCTGCCTCAGCATTAAGTCATAACTGTGACAACACCTTCCTACTTACAATTTTTCGCCATCCATGATTTGTGAGGTCAAAACCTACTCTTTGTTTGGACCTGAATCTGTTAAAAGGCAAGATAATCGACTTCACTGCTCCGGGTTTTATGCAATATGGCGACGTATCTTTCCGTGGGACAGGTTACCGAAAGCGTCGCACAAAGTACGAACTACGCAACTCTAGCGACAAGCCGCAAGGTTTCTCCGAGAAACCTTCACTAGTGAACCGAACGAAGTAAGCCGGAATTGAACCCACACCATTCGGAACTCGCGGCAGGTGGCGTAACAACTTCGATTGCCCTGGCTATAACTTTACACCCATATAAGTCTATTTAAATGTCTCTCCATCATGCTAGTAAAAGTCAAAATAAGATTCTCCAATCAACAATGCAGGTAATGCTATCAACTGAACTTTAAATTAACCATGAAGTAAAATCAAGTCATGCTTCAAAACAACAATCTGCAAATCATAATGCTTACCATGTTGTCCATCCATCCATCATGTGCCATGCCGGTAAGCGTGGGCGGTAATGTTTTGCCATCTCACTCGATCACCAGAGTCGTGGATCAGCTCCGTGTTTCTGTCTCGGCCATGCCACGTGGCTAAGCCATCCAGGCATTTGCTTCTAGATCTTCCCCTTGGTCTGTTCCCCTCGATCTTGCCAGTTGTCACTAAGTTCTCCAATTCATTTCTTCTCATAACATGCCCAAAAAATTTTGACTGTCTGCGTCTAATGTCTCTAATCAGTTTACGATCTTCATTTGTTTCTTGAAGGACTTGTTCGTTGGTCTTTCTGGCTGTCCATTGTATTCTTTGCATTTTCCTCAGAAACGACATTTCTACAGCCATCAGATGTTTTTCAGCTTGACTACTCATTGTCCAAGCTTCACATCCATATAAAAGAACAGGTTCTATGTAGCACCTCAACACTCTTTTTTTTCTCGTTTCAATTGACATCTTTTTATTGGTCAGTATGTTTTTTATCTTGCTAAATGCTACTTTTGCCATGGCGATTCTTGTTCTAATTTCTTCAAGGCATCTCCCATCAGATGTTATTACTGTTCCGAGATAATTGTACCTATTCACTTGTTGTAGAATATTCTCATTTACTTGTATATTACATTGTGGTATTTCGTTCTTCCTAGTGACGACCATAATCTGTGTCATTTTACAATTTAATTCTAACCCGCATTGTTCACTGTGTGTAACAACCGCATCTATTAAATGTTGCAGATCCTGTTCATTGTCTGCAATCAAGACTGTATCATCTGCATATCTAATGTTATTGATGCATCGTCCCCCAATGTTGATTCCTTCCATATCTTCAATATTTCTGAATATACTTTCACTGTATCTGTATAACAGATCTGGAGACATTACACATCCCTGTGTCACACCTCTCTTAATAGGCTGATATTGGCCTACTTCATTATCAACTCTTATGGCAGCTTGTTGTTTCCAATATATGTTTTTTACAGGTCTAAGGTCTTTTCCATCAATTTGTAGATATTTAAGCATCATTATCATGTCGACATGTCTCACTTTATCGAAAGCTTTTGTGTAGTCAATAAAGCAAAGGTGTAGATCTTTGTTTACTTCTATAGATCGTTCGATTACGGTTCTCAGTATATACACAGCATTTACTGTACCCTTTCCTTCTACAAACCCACATTGTTCTTCTCCTATTTCAGGTTGTATTTTCCTCCTAATTCTTTGCATGATAATTCTTAGCAAAATCTTCGTGATGTGACGCATTATACTAATTGTTCGATGTTGATCACATTCCAAGGCTCCTGATTTCTTTGGTATTGCAATCATCATCATCATCTTCCACTTCTGCCGTCAAGCGTCGTGGGTTGCAAAAATCTCTTTTCTATTTGAAGTGTGTCGAAATTTAGCAGTTGTTAGTCGCTTGTTGTGTCGCTTCGGTGTGTAGTTTCCGGCGTGAACGCTGATAGAGCTGCGTTTTTCTCTCAATTTCCTCCAGAATTCTCGAGCAATAGTTCTTGAACAAATAAATTCCCTACCGGTTTGCTGGACCTGTCGTAGGTTCATCCTTATTTGAACAAATTGATGTTAAGAAACACGCACAGAACACATAATTAATCTCCGAATCGAGCGACGCGGTTTACACCGCCATCTTGGATACTTGCCTATATTGTATTAAGCAGACTGGTAACTTTATCTATTCCATATTCTTCTAAAGCATTAATCATTTCTGTTGTGACGCTGTCTGAACTGGGGGTCTTGCCAGATTTCATATGGTTAAGAGCATTCTGAACCTCCATCTTCAAAATTGCTGGTCCTTCATTATTATTTTAAACATCGTAGTGTTCGTCTCTGTTGTCGTCATAAAGGTTTTTCACGTAATCTGACCATACATGTAAGATCTGATCTTTTTCTATTATGACTCTTCTATCTTTTGTCTTTAGGCAGCCTGCTGATGTACGTGTTCTTTGATTAGTAAGCTCCTGGATTCTTTTGTGCATTAGTTTCGAATTGTTACTGTTGTGTTGTTTTTCAATTTCTCCGCAATTTTTCTCAAGCCATGTTTCTTTTGCCTAAGGTTCTGACTTTTCTGTGATTTTCTTCATGTTTGGCAGGATTATTTTTGTTCTGTCTTCTTGTTTCCATTAGTTGTTCAGTCATCCATGTCTTACGGCTGCACAACTGATTGAATTCTTCAGCATTTCCCATTGATCATCTACATCTTGAAATAGGATCTCTAGATCAGACAATAAATCAAATTTGTTCTTTACTTCTATGTTAAAATTCTTGTATTTCTTTGTCAGTTTTCAATTTGCACAAGTCATATTTAGGGTTTCCTGCTATATACTTGACTTTCTTTAACTTTACCCTCAATGTACCAGTAATTAATCTGTGATCACTGTAACAGTCTGCATTTGGAACTGTTTTTACGATTGTTAACGCATTTCGAAACCTTCTGTTAATCAGGATGTAATCTAACTGGTTTTTAATCCTGCTGTCTGGACTCCTCCATGTCCATAATCTTCTAGGATGCTGTTTAAACCAGGTGTTTCATACAACTATTTCTTGTTCTTTCGCCCATTCTACAAGTCTGTATCCTCTTTCATTTCTCTCTCCCAAACCATGGTTGCCTACACTGCATCCATCGCCTTGCTTTCCTAGTTTTGCGTTGAAATCACCCATTATGATATTTATTTCTGATTTTTTGCAGTTCTTCAAAGCAGACTCCATGTCATTATCTATGAGTCCACACAACATGATTTTCTTGCCATCTATAAAGAAGGTAGTTTGTCATTGCTTTCCTTCCCAGCAGTGATCATACTGGTCAGTGACCGTAGCCATTGTCTCCTAAAAAAAGAGATCCTCTGCCTACCGTCGTGAAGGTGGAGACCATAACCTACAACTATCTGTCGGCTGCTCTCTATCTTCATCCACCACCTGCACCTCATGGCTTCACGTAACCCTGATCGGGGGGCTAAACGGGTACTCCACCTTGCCCAAGGGTGTCCCGTAGGCTAGCGGAGGGAAGGAGGCGCCTTACTTCTCCTTAGATAGCGGATACCCCTACCCCGCTACCCCTCTCAACAAGATGACAACCATGTTGTTATCAAACTTCAATTTAATAACGAAGACAGTGAGAGTCATGCTTCAACAGAAGAGTATTACAAACAACAATATTGGTTAGTATAGTTTCCAACAATTGATTCCATTATTCTCTAAAGCATGCAGTAAATAATTTAATTCTCATGCTGTTATAATAATTCAACTATATCATGGTTGTTAGTAAACATCATAATCAATTTAAATACGTATCTTAGTTTATTTGTAGTATTAATTGTCTATTTTATTCAAGCGTGGTAACTATTTTTGCATTGAAGTCTCCCAGCACAATCAGGATGTCCTGTTTGGGGGTTTCTTCTATGACATCTTCCAGATCATTATAAAAGTCTTCTTTAATATCATCTTCTTTCTCTTCAGTAGGTGCATGTACATTAATCATCGTTATATTTTTCCATTTACCTTTTATTCGTAATTTACTAATCCTGTCATTAAAAGCTTTAAAGTTTAAAACGTTCCCCCATAACTCTTGTTTGATGACAAATCCTGTTCCTAATTCATGTTTATTTTATGTTTCCTCCATATATTATAATCATTCCATTTTGTACCCTCTCCTGGCCACCTTATTTCTTGAATTGCTGTTATATCTATTTGATATTCAACCAGCTCCCGGGTTAGTTCTTCGGCCGCTCCAGCTCGATATAGTGTCCGTACATTCCATTTCCAAATCTCAAAAGTCTTTTAACGTTCCAAGGTCGTTGTCCAGATAAGTCAGTCCGATATCGAAGCTCATGTATTTGTTTTGTAACAAAGAAAGGTTTTTACAAAGGAGGGGATGTTAACCCCACGCTTCAACCCCCAACCTGGAGGACCAGGGTGTTGTGGTTTGCTGTTGACTGGTAACCTACTTGCATGGCCAAACCATTTGACTTGCTGTTTTCTAATAAAATCTAGTGCTGCTTTAATCCCCATTAAGTCCTGGTTTCTTCATTTCTGATCTTATCACTTCTTGATACGTTGAGTATTCTTCTCAGGAACCTCATTTCTGTTGTTCTGATTTTTCTTTTCTCTTTTTCTGTCATATTCTAGGTTTGGTATTGGTATATGCTTTCTTAGTAGTTATTGATACATGTTTGTTCTTTAGCATTGGTGCCATTTTGTCCCATCAGTTGATTTGCCTTATTGCACTTTTTTTTTGATCTCGTCTTCTGATCTGCCATTTGATGATATTATACTTCCTAGGTACTTGAAACTCTTTACTTGTTTCAAGGCATGTTCGTTTAGGTGAATTGTTGTTGTTTGTGCCTCTTTAGTTATAGTCATTACCTCTGGTCTGCTTGTGCTAATTTTCATGTTATACTCCCTACACATTTCGTTTAGACTATTCATGTGATCTTGTAATTCAGCTTCTGATTTTTCTATTAGTGCTTTGTCGTCTGCAAACAGGAGTTCTCTAATGGTTAGATTTGCAGATGGTTCTTCTTCTATGTTGTCGTCATGCGGCATTCTTGCTGTTTCTGCTTAGTTGGTTTCTTTACATATGTTGTATATATATGTTATTAAGCAGTCAAGCAGGGAAAAAATATGCTATTTCTCAGATGACATTTTTTATCAAAATAACTACACAGTTTCATGTTTCACACATCTCGCTTTAGTAATCGATTACGGTTATGTTTACAATGTTTGTCTAGTCACGGTTACAAACTGCCATAGCACTAATTTCACTCGATGATCCAGCGGTGAAATAATTTACACACAAAAGAATGTCGATTCACTACTTTAATACAGTGTTAACTTATTCTCTTTAGCACATTTTTTTTCATAATTGGTGATGTTCTCATTTACATTGGCCTATACATTTCTTAACCTTGAGACTGTAAACATTAGTTCAGCACACTTATCCCCTTAGTCGTTCACTGCAGCACGCTTCACAAACTGGGAATCCCCCTCTTATGGTATGACGCAGTTATATTGTCTTGCCTAAAATTAGGATCCCCCTGTGTTATATTTTGGAAGTTGTCTGGCATACGGATCTTGTTCCCAATGTCATTGTTTTCGTTCAGTACCTATATTCGCCACTCCTTTCGTATTTTGATGTTGTTAGAATCATCAATTGTCTCTATAATTGCAGAATTTACGTTGATTATCATCTCAACTTTTGGTATAGAAACGCCTTAAGACACTTTGTCTCGACAATTCAGTGCTGGGCCAAACCCGAATTTTACATTAGCGTACTTTAAACACATTGGAACCATTATTTGCTGGTAATTAGTAAACACAGTTCTGATACTTTAAACACATTGGAACCATTATTTGCTGGTAATTAGTAAACACAGTTCTGATACTTTAAATACATTGGAACCATTATTTGCTGGTAATTAGTAAACACAGTTCTGATACTTTAAATACATTGGAACCATTATTTGCTGGTAATTAGTAAACACAGTTCTGATACTTTAAATACAAGTTCTGCAAGATTTTTTCAAGGCTTGTCCTGTTGATCATCTAATTTTAATCTTACGAATTTCATGTTTGAGAGAAGCCAAATTGTCCATGTCATGCTGACCTCTGTGGCAGCCGTTGACCTTTGACACTACTGACCTTTCGTGGTGGTGGTGGCATGCTGACACTTCTCTCCATTACCTCTGACAAAGTACAGGATGAATTATGGCTTCTAATATTTCTTTTACACCAGTTAACTCTGACAAAAAGTACAGGATCAATTCTGGCTTCTAATATTCTTTTACACAATTTTACCTCTGACAAAGTACAGGATGAATTCTGGCTTCTAATATTCTTTTACACCATTTACCTCTGACAAAAGTACAGGATGAATTCTGGCTTCTAATATTTCTTTTACACCATTTACCTCTGACAAAAGTACAGGATGAATTCTGGCTTCTAATATTTCTTTTACACCATTTACCTCTGACAAAAGTACAGGATGAATTCTGGCTTCTAATATTTCTTTTACACCATTTACCTCTGACAAAAGTACAGGATGAATTCTGGCTTCTAATATTTCTTTTACACCATTTACCTCTGACAAAAGTACAGGATGAATTCTGGCTTCTAATATTTCTTTTACACCATTTACCTCTGACAAAAGTACAGGATGAATTCTGGCTTCTAATATTTCTTTTACACCATTTACCTCTGACAAAAGTACAGGATGAATTCTGGCTTCTAATATTTCTTTTACACCATTTACCTCTGACAAAAGTACAGGATGAATTCTGGCTTCTAATATTTCTTTTACACCATTTACCTCTGACAAAAGTACAGGATGAATTCTGGCTTCTAATATTTCTTTTACACCATTTACCTCTGACAAAAGTACAGGATGAATTCTGGCTTCTAATATTTCTTTTACACCATTTACCTCTGACAAAAGTACAGGATGAATTCTGGCTTCTAATATTTCTTTTACACCATTTACCTCTGACAAAAGTACAGGATGAATTCTGGCTTCTAATATTTCTTTACACCATTTACCTCTGACAAAAGTACAGGATTAATTCTGGCTTCTAATATTTCTTTTACACCATTTACCTCTGACAAAAGTACAGGATAATTCTGGCTTCTAATATTTCTTTTACACCATTTACCTTTGGTCGGTTGGGAATTTCTTTAAATTTTTTAACCATTTTCCTTGGGGTCGGTTAAATTTTGGCTTCTAAATTTCTTTTTCCCATTTACCCTTTTGAACCCAAAAGTCAGGGTTTTTTTTTTGGTTCAATTTTTTTTTTTCCCTTTACCCCTTTTGGGGCCCCCTTGGAAACCTTTCCTTTTTGTACCCTTTGCCGGGGGGCGGTTTCTTGGAAAAAAAAGAAAATTTAACTGTTTTTCGGGGAAAAGGGGGGGGAGATTTTAACCAAAAGGGGGAGAAAAAATTTTTTTTTGGTTGAATAGGTTCAAGGTTTTTTTTGAAATTTGTGCTTAAATTTTAAGGGGCCCCTATGGGGGCCTCTCTTAAAAAAATTTTAAAGGGGGGCTTTAATTTGGGAAAAAGTGAAATTTGTATAAACATAATTAAATTTGTATCAAAGGGGAATAAATTAAGTGAAATGTTTAAACCCCAAGGGAGGCAAAAAATAATTTTTGGAAAAAATGTGGGGTTTTAAGCAAATAATTTTAGAAAATTTGGGGAAACAAAAAAGGGAATATCACCACTTTGATCAAAATTTTAAAAATAAAAATTTTTCGAAGTCTTATTTTTCCTAAGTGGGGTTATAGATCCCAAAAAAAGGTTTTGGGGCAGTCTACATACGAAAATTAACATCTTTTTCCGTTTTTTCAAACGGGAATTTTTGGCAAAACAAAATTGGTTTTTTTTTTGGACACTGTCCCCTAAAATTAACAAAATGTGAAAAACCCCCTTTTCTTAAACCCAAAATTTTTTTGTTTGGGCCCTTTTTATACAAAGAAAAAAGAAAAAAAGGGAAATGTTATTTTTCCCAATTTTTCCTGGGGTTATAATTTTAAAACCTTAAGGCCCAAAAGGGAAACCACCTTTTTGGGGGAAAACCGGAAGACCCCAAGGGGCCAAGGAAAAATTTTAAAATAATTTACCTTAGTTTTCCCTTTTTTTTCGGGTTTGATAAAAAAATTTCCGGGGGGTTTTTTTAAAATCTTGCTGGAACACTTTTGGAAATTAATAAAAATTGGGGGAAAAAAATTCCCCATTAAACTTTCCAACCAAAAAAATTTTTTTTTAATTCCCGTCAACAAAAAAAATTCAAAAAAAGGATTTTTAAAAACCTTTAAATTCATTTTTCCCAATTTACCCTTTTAACCCCATAATTTTAATAATTAATTTAATTTTTTCTTAAACTAAACCCTTAATCCAGGGGCCGGGACCCCAAAGGGCAAAAAAATTTCCCTTTAATAAAAAAATTGGGCCCTGTAAATTTTTGTTTTGGTTCAGGTAAAAAATTAAAGTCCAGGGTTTTTTAATGGTTTAACTAAAAGCCCCTTTTAACATTTAAAGGGAATTTAGCTTTAGTGGAAAAAGGGAAAAAAACCCTTTAATTTTCCAAAATAGGGGTTTTTTTTGCCCAATTCCCCAACCCCCACCCCAAAAACCCCCAAATTCAAAAACATGGGCCAAAAGTATTTTCATTAAAAAAAAATTAAACCCCCTTTTAAAAAAAAAAAATTAACCCCAAAAAATTTACCCCCGGGAAAAATAAAAAAATAAAAAACTGTTGGGAATTAAAAAAATTTTAACTCCTTCTCCAAACCTCCCACTCCCTGGTTGGGTTTTGGAAACCCTAAATGTTTCCCAAAAGCCCGTAATAAATTAAATTGGGTTTTCCTTATTAATTTGGTTTTTTCCTGGGTTCCAAAGGTAAAAATTTTTTTCAGGTTCCTTCCAATCAAAATAAAAGGTCCCCATTGGTTTAAATTTATTCAAAATGAAAGGTACCGCTTTATTTTTGGAACTCCCCTGCTTAAGGGTTTTTCCAAAATTTAAAATTTTTCATCTCTCCCCCAGGAAGCCTTTTCCCCCAAAACCCAAAATTCCATAAACTAAACAAAAAAATTGCCAATTAAAAAGAAACCTATTTGGCATTGGGAAATGGAAAAAGGTCCCTAAAAAAAAGGGAAAAATTACCCAAAAGGAAAGGACATTTCCCCGGGGAAAAATAAATAAATAAAGAACTTAGGTGAAGAAGTTATCAAACCCCTTGTACCCTCTCCTCCTTTCCCACAATATTCAAGGGTTTTTTTAAAAAGAAAAAAAGTGCCATTTGATGTTCAAATTTTAGCTCAAATTTGAAAAATAAAATTCCCTTGAAATTGAATTTAAAATTTAAAAAACCCATGTTTTTAATAAACCCCGGTTTTGTAAAAAATAATTTTTTTTAAAATAATTCCCCAAATTTTAAAATTTTTAAAACCTCCCAAAATTAAGCTCTTAAAAATTTTTTCACCAAAATGAAAAATTTTCCACCAAATTTAAAATTTTTCAAAAATTCCCGGAAAGCTTCCTGCATTTAAATTCATGGTTTTTTTTTACTCCAAATTTAAAAACCCCCCTTTTTGGGGAACCCTTCACCTTCTTCAAAAAGTATTATAATGCCTTTTCCCCAAAAAATTTTTTAAGGGTTAAAAACATTTTCATAACCCTCAAGGGAAAAATTGGACAATTAAAAACAAACCAAAAGGGGCTTTTAACATAGTGAAAATTTTTAAAGGTTGGGGTCGCAGGAGGCCCACTAAATTTATTTTTAATTGTTCTTTTTACCCGCTTCCTTTTTCTTTCCCCCTTTAATTTAGAAAAGGAAAAATATTACAAAGCCCAACCTTTTTCCCGGTTTAATGTTTGATTTGACATTTAATTTTTCCTTGTAACCTTTCCTCCTTACCCTTTTTACTCTTTTTTGTTTTTAAAAGAAAAAAACCGGTTTCTTGCCTGGATGTGAATTATACATAATTTTAAAATGACTTCCCCAAAATAAGGTTTTTAAAAGATTAAAATTTTTTTTAAAAACCCTTGAACCACCCTTTGAAGTTTACCCTTTTTTAAATACCACAAATTTTTCAATTTTGGGAAAACCCCCAGGGTTTCTTGATAAACACTTTGAACGAACACCCCCGGGGAAAGGCCCCCTAAATTTTTAGGGCCCAATTGTAAAAATTTTTCCCCCTAAAATTTTTGAAAAAAATCAAATTTAAAATTTCCTTGCTCTGAAAAATAAATCTTTTCCACCTTAAAAATTTTAAAAATTTTTCTCCTTTTTTGAATTAGGTTTCCTGTTAGGGGAAAATACATTAAGGGGTAAAATTCTTTATTGGGTACATGAAACGAAAAATAAAAACCCTTTTTTATGGGAATCCATTGAAGGGGCTAACTAAAACTTTGTATCAGAAAGGTTTTCTTCCTAAATAATTTCTTAAGGGTTAATAACCTTTTAAAGTACACCAAAAACTTAATATTTCCTTGGGGGAAAAAGGGCTCTAAAATTTAAATAAAAATCAAAAATTTTTGGGGGTTACCTTTAAATTTTTTGGAAATTTCCTTTAAACCCTTTGCGGTGTCAAATTTAGGCCCCGGCGGTTTGACTTTCAAGGATTGGTTTAATTTTTAAAAAGGGCCCGGTTTTTGGTTTTCCCGTGGGAAGGTTTCCCAAGAAATACAGAAAAGAAAATTCGAAACAAGGGAAATTGGGTTTTATTGGAAACCCTTCCCCTTTGGGGGTTCCTGACAGTTAAAAAAATTTTTTCCCTAAAAACGCCTTTAACGGCTTTCCTTTAAAGGAAAATTTTGTTTTTTGGTTTTTTTTTTGTTTGCCTTTATGGTTCCCCCAAAGGGATTCCGGATTGAAGGTGAAATTTTGAAAATTTTTTCACTTCCCCCCAAAAAAACCCGAAATTTTGTTGTTTAAAACCTATTTTTTTTAACTGAAAAAAGGGATTACGGGGATTCCCCGTTTTACGACAACCCGGGGGGGCAGAACGGGGGGCCAAAAACCCCGAATTTGCAACTCCCCGGGCTTGAGAAAGTTATTTGAAAAAGACCCACCCAATGAACCCAAAAACCTTCCCGGCCGGGCCGGGACGGAACCGGGGGGGGGGGGGGGTTTCGTTTCAAAAAAAACCCCAAGTAAAAAAAATAAAAACAATTGGGTTTTAAAATTTTTTCAAAACTTAGGAAAAAATGTTGTTGGTAATTTTGGGGTAACCTAAAAAATGGCCAATTCTGTTCTTTTGGGTAAAAAGGGGGGTGTTGAAAAGGGCGGGTTTTGGAATTAAATTAAAAAACCAAGGGGGCAAGGCCTTTTTAAAAAAACATCAAAAAAACCCCAAAAAAGGCTTTTTTTATTAAATAAAATTTTTATCCCGGGGAAAAAAAAATTGGGAAAAAAAAAAAAAATTTAAGGCCAAAAAAAGGACCCCCTCCCAAAAAAGAAAAAAAATTTTTTTAAAAGAAAAAAAAGTTTCCCCAACAAAGAAACAAACCAAAATCTTGGTTAAAAATTTTAATTTAAGAAAAAAATTAAACCCCCAGAAAAAAAAGTTTCCAAAAAAAAGGGTTTTTATTTGGAAAAAAAAAGGCAAAATTAAAAAAATTTTTAAACCCCCTTTGTAAAAGTTTTTAAATTTTTTTTTTATTTTTATTTTTATTCCCCCTCCCGGCCTTTTTTGGTTTAAATTTATGTTTACCTTTGTGGAGTTCATTATAACGTGTATACACTGCGTCCGTTTTTAGTACACATCACTTTTTTCGCTCTTTTTTTTTTTATTATTTCCTTTTGTTGCATAGTTCTGCAGTCGTTATTTTTCTTATTATTATAGCAACTCGTTTCAATAATTTTAATGTTTCATAGGTACAAATATAGAAATCATAATAATAGAAATTCATAGTTTCAAGGGAAATACATTGAAATAAAATGTTTATGTACCAATGGAGACAAGACAAATAATTTATTAGGGTTTACATTAATGCTGTTTAATGCAGATAGTTAGTTTGAAGAACGTAGAGCATAATATCTAAAGAAATATATTGCCACTCTGATAAATAGATACTAAAATAAATTTAAATAATTGCGTTATCTTAGATGTCCAGTATGTGACCTCATGTGGTAGATAATATCACAAATGAAGGGCAGTCTACCTACGGGATCATATATCTAGTGCAATATCCCTGTAATCGCACTTTTTGATGTGCACATTAAACTAATATATGTGGCATTCATATGTGCATGTGCCTCATAATGATAGCAATATGGTCGTAGAGACTTGTAATGGCCCGAAGAAACAGATTATATCAATTTTCGTTTTTGATACACAAGTGAATCACTGCAGTCGCTGATGTTTGCCTCATCGCTGGAGTTATAATTGATCCAAGGAAAGACAAGCCGCCGTTTGAGGTGCTCAGTCGTAAAAACAAGTAACACGTGTTATCTTTATTTTCTTTCTAATACAAAAATTTGGTGACGACACACATCCGAGTCTTATCCCTTATTTGGTCTCTTCATCACCGTCTCTGTAGTAAGTCACAAGTGTGACAAAACCTCTCTACTTATCATTTTTCGCCATCCATTTTCGTTGGGTCCAAACCTACTTTTAATTTGGTAAATGTCATTAGGATTGATTTCATTGCACAATGTTAACCAAATATGACCCAGTATCTTTCCACAGGGCGGCTTGCCGAACGAGTCACACAAAGTACGAACTACGTATTTCCATCAAAAGTCCACCGTATTTTTCCGGAAAAAAACTGCACTCGTGAAAAAAATAACGAAGTACGCAGGAATCGAACCCTCAAACCTTCGGAGCGCGAGTTAGGTGGCGTAAACCACTTCGCGTGTCCAGTCTAGAACCGTACTCCATTACAGTCTATGTAAATGTCTCTCCATTGTAAGCCTCTGTCGCTGTCATGTGTAAACTACCGATGATATCTTGAATCCATCTACGGTGTGGTCTCCCTTATTTCCACCTTCCTGATACACAGTATGAGAGGAATCATAATTGGGTGACGTAACACAAATATCAATAGCATTAGATATATAATTAATCGTTATGGGGTTGGGTGGGGGAAGGCGGTAGGGGGGGGGGGGGTAGATAAACGGACGACCTGACATCAATAACATTAGATATGAGAGAAATCACCATTGGAGGACATTACATTAATAACATTAGAAATTCGAGGTATCACCAATTAGGGACGTAACATCAATAACATCAGATATTAGAGGTATCATTATTGAAGGACGTTACATCATTAACATTAGATATGAGAGGAATGATCATTGGAGGACGTAACATCAATGACATTAGATATGAGAGGAGTCACCATTTGGGGGGGGGGGGTGTAACATCAATAGAATTTGATATGTGGATGATACAGTGTTTATTGCAGACAGTTAGCAGGTTCTGAAACATGTAATAGATGCGGTTGTTGCACACAATGAACAACTGTGGTTGCAATTACATTGTATGAAGTCACTTATAATGGTCGTCACTAGGAAAAAGGAAATACCACAAAGTTATGTACAAGTAATTGGGAATATTCTTAAACAAGTGATTTGGTACAATTATCTCGGAACAGTCATAACATCTGACGGGAGGTGCCTTGACGAGATTCGAACAAGAATCACCATGTCGAAGGTAGCCTTTTTCAAGACGGAAAACATACCGACCAATAAAAAGATTGGATCAACTGTAACGAGAAAAAGAGTATTAATGTGCAACATAGATCTTATACTTTTCTATGGACGTGAAGCGTGAATAATTAGCAGACAAGCTGAAAAACATCTAATGGCTGTGGAAATTTGGTTTCTGAGGAAAATGCAAAAAATACCATGGACAGACAGAAAAACCAAAGATCATGTCCAACAATAAACAAACAAAAACCGTAAATTGTTTAGAGAAATTAGGCGTATACAGTCATAATATCTTGGCAACACTGAGAAAAGAAATAAACTTGGTAACAACTGGCAAAGAACAAGGGGGAGGCAGAGAAATAAATACCTGGATGGCTTGGCCACGTGGCATGGTCGAGACAAGAATACAGAGCTGATTCTCGACTCTGCTGATCGTGTGAGATGGCGAAACATGACCACTCACGCTTATCGGCAAGGCACATGATGATGATGATGATGATGATGATGATGATGATGATGATGATGATGATGATGATGATGATGATGATGGCAAACTTTCCTCCGTGGTTTCTTTTCTAGACATTCATGTTTAAATAGAATATGTGGCGTTTGCAGGACATTGCGATCAATCCCAAACTCAGATCGTTTTTGTATACAAGTTTACATTCAGTAGTTTGCCATTGTTTCCTGAACGGGTTGTCTGATACTACATTAACGACATTTAACCCTAGAACTACCATGGGGTTCAAAGCTGGTCCAGTATCAACTTTCGCGTCTGTCGTTGTATCGTAGTGTACTTATTATTATTTTTTTTTATATTTTATTATACCCCCAGCCTCTTACCATTGTGGAGTTCGTTGTAAGGTATGTATGTACACTCTGTCCGTGTTTAGTGTATCTCACTTGTTCGCAAAAGTTACACATACCTAACTGTTTTTAGTTTCCTATTGTTACATCCTGCTGCAGCCGTTATTTCTCATATGAATATTGCAACTCGTTTCGATCATTGTAATATTTCAGAGGTAAAAATGTAGACAAATGTATAATTGAAATACTTAGTCCCAAGGGAAATAAATTGAAACGATGGTTTTAAGGAACAAGGGAGACAAGAAGAACTAATTTATTTGAGTATAAAAGAAGGTAACTTAATGCAAATGGTTAGTTTCATGAACTGTTAGCATATTACATAAACAAAGATATGACTACCCTGATCAAAACCTACTAAAATAAATTTAAATAATTGTGAAATCTTAGATTCCCAGTATATGACCTCATGTGGTAGATAATATTACAAAGAAGTGCAGTCTGCCTACGGGATAATATATGAAGTGTAATGTCTGTTTAATAGCGACTTGCGTAGGATTCCATGATTAGTATTTTTGGCAGGCACATGTTCATGTGCTTTATAATGATAGCAAATATGGTCGTTGAGACCCCCAATAGCGCGAAGAAACACACGAGATCCATGTTCATCTTAGATACACAGGCTGGATTACGATAGTCGCTGATGTTTACCTTAACGCTGCAGTTATATTTGAAACTAGCAAAGACAAATATGTTCATATGTTCATCGTCTGCTGCGTCCATTTGCAGTCTTTTTTCGGACATGATCGTGTTGTGCCTGTTTACAGCGGAGCTGCGATACTGCGCCTGTTGGCTGACACATCCGACTTCAGCGGGCGTTTGTTGACCGGGTTAAACTTCCTAGGTTTTTTTCGAAGGACCTTTTGGCTCCGACTCGGAGGTAATTGTGTTGTGCCTGTTTACAGCAGAGCTGCGATACTGCGCCTTTAGGCCGACAAATGCGACTTATGCGAACATTTGTGGACCGGGTTAACCTTCCTGAGAATTTCGACGGATTTCGACTCTCACTTTTGTGGTGTCACCTACATCCCAGCTGGTCCAGTTAGGACAGCCGAAGGCATCCCGGTCAGCCCTCAGGGGAAGGCAGGGGCTAAACCATGGGAAAAGTCCGCCATCCAAGGAGGCTTCCATAATTGCAGAGCCAACATATAGAGTTCTGGTGCCGGGCTCACCCAAGGAATCATCACGTCCTGCACATGGCTGCTTAGCCTCACACTCGTATATTGGGCATTTCTTTTGCCACAGGCCGCTCCCCATGCAAATCAGGAGAGGTCAGTCTGCAGATGACATCCACTTAGCGAGCTCTCGGTTTGAACATTTCACAAAATGGATTTTCTAGCAAAGCAATATTCCAATTCGTGCCACTGGGACTGTTTTTCTACCTTTTGGTGAAGCCCACGCAGTGAATCTTTGATGCTGACATTCCACATAATGGATTTGCTGTTTGAGGTGTTCAGCTGCAATAACTCAGTCGAAAAAAAAATGCATCATGTTATCTTAGTTTTCTTTTTAATACACGAATTTGGTGACAAAACACACCAGTGCCTTACCGATCTTTGTCTGCTCACCACTGTCTCGGCGTTAAGTCATAAATAGATTGCGTAACCAGTTCGCTTTTCCTGTCCGGAACTTTACTCTCATAACTATCTATTTAAATGTCTCTCCATTGTAAGCCCCTGTCGCTGTCATGTGTAATCTACCTATCACATCTTGAATCCATCTACGTTGTGGTCTTCCTCTTTTCCAACTTAATGGCACACTATATGAGATAAATTATCATTGAGGTACGTAACATCAATTACATTTGATATGAGAGGAATCATCATTGAGAGGACGTAACATCAATAACATTAGATATGAGAGGAATCATCATTGAGAGGACGTAACATCAATAACATTAGATATGAGAGGAATCATCATTGAGAGGACGTAACATCAATAACATTAGATATGAGAGGAATCATCATTGAGAGGACGTAACATCAATAACATTAGATATGAGAGGAATCATCATTGAGAGGACGTAACATCAATAACATTAGATATGAGAGGAATCATCATTGAGAGGACGTAACATCAATAACATTAGATATGAGAGGAATCATCATTGAGAGGACGTAACATCAATAACATTAGATATGAGAGGAATCATCATTGAGAGGACGTAACATCAATAACATTAGATATGAGAGGAATCATCATTGAGAGGACGTAACATCAATAACATTAGATATGAGAGGAATCATCATTGAGAGGACGTAACATCAATAACATTAGATATGCGGACGATACAGTGTTCATTGCAGACAATGGGCAGGATCTGCAACATTTAGTAGATGCCTTTGTTGCACACTATGAACAAATATGGTTAGAATTAAATTGTATGAAAGTCACACATTGTGGTCCTCACCAACAAGGAAGAAATACAGCAATGTAATATTCAGGTAAATGGGAATATTCTTAAACAAGTGAATCGGTACAACTATCTCATCTCATCTCATCATGTTCCTCTTGTACCTTGCGGTGTCGAGATGAAGTATACACATCGTGAGAGTGCCCGATTATGGGCATCATATATCGGTATTCCGATGGACTCTGCTATTCCCTCCGTCCAACGGAACAGTCATAACATCTGATGGGGGGGGGGGGGTGTCTTGACGAGATTAGAACATGAATCTCCATGGCAAAGGTAGCCTTTTGCAAGATGAAAAACTTACTGACGAATAAACAGATGTCAATTGCAACGAGAAAAAGTGTTGAGGTGCTATATAGAATATGTGCTTTTGTATGGATGTGAGACGTCGATGATGAGCAGACAATCTGAAAAACATCTGATGGCTGTGGAAATGTGGTTTCTGATGAAAATTAAAAGAATACCACGGACAGACAAAAAAAACCCAATGAGAAAGTCATAGAAGAAAGAAATGAAAACCGTAAACTGATTATAGAAATTAGATGATTAGAGAAATTAGAATTAGACAGTTACATATTTTGGACACGTTATGGGAAGAAATAAATTGGAGAACTTGATGGCAACTGGCAAGATTGAGGAGGAAAAGAACAAAGGGAAGGCAGAAAAATAAATACCTGAATGGCTTGGCCACGTAGTATGGTTGAGACAAGAACACAGAGCGGATCCACGACTCTGGTGATCGTGTGAGTTGTGAAACATGACTTATCGATATGACACATGTTATTGATGGAACAATATATAGTTTCCTACATAGTTATCTTTTCTAGACTTTCATGTTTAACAAAAATTAATGTTATGTTACATGTCTTTTGCAGGATGTTGCGATAAAATCCATCCTCAGGTTGATCTTGTGTAGAAGTTTCCATTCTGTAGTTTCTCATTGTTTTCTGAACGGGAAATCAACGTTGAAGCCCGACTAGCCCGTGTACTGAACGATTTTCCCACCCCGAATCAGGCGCATTGGAAGTTCAAGCGCAAGCTGTCAGAGTCTAATGTATTGCCAGCAGAGATGCAGGGACATCGTTACGCCCGCCAGGCGAATAGTCCCTAGCGGGGATGCTGTAACATCGTTACGCCCGCCAGGCAAGTATTAGTTACCTGCCTGCGAGGTTGCCGGCTGACGAGACAGCCAGCGGTCAGGCAAGGACAAAGCAGGACGCACACAGGCCGCGTGAAGCCACTTCAGGAGGGCAGGCGCGTTGCGTGAAATAGGCAGGCAGCTCTGGGACGCGGACTGGACTGGACGTATGATGGGAGAAAGGCTTGTGTAGTTCTGTGGCCCGAAAGTCGAGTGCTTGTACATCTTGTGAGACTGATTGTAAGCTGTGGGTTGCTTGTAAGTGTATTGTTATAACTTATGTATTGTGATGATCATCTCTAGATCGTGATCTGTGAATAAATCCATCGAAACTTCGTGTCGTTGAGTCTCAAGTCAAATCACGTTGTATTTGTACTGTCTCACATGTGTTAGGTTAACGAGCCAGGTTTAAGACCCTGACAAAGCGTCTTAAGCCCCACGATCACGAATACTGCCCATGTTTTTATGCATCCTCATATCAATTTATTTTCTTTTACAGAAGCCATAAACAATATGTTACACGATTTAATGCCTGATATATTTCCCCGCACCTCGTCTCGTCACTAGACGAGATGCAGCTAAATATGCGAGGCAATCAATCGCGTAACATATTGTTTGCGCTTTTGCGTTAAAATTCACTAAGAGAATACCTTGTTTTGACTATCATTTCTCCATTTTGTTTGTCTTAATAGCCAATCTTTTACAATTATAAGTTCTAGTTGGATAGACATATTTGTTCACTGTTCCATTCAATTAAAGTATAGTGTACATTTTGTATGTGTCTTCTTCTTCCTATAATCCATGCAGTATGCTGTTGGAGACCATGTTTGTCCACAACCTTCTGTCTAGAGTACCCCCTGTCAGGATCTTGCGATTCAATCACACAGGCTCGTAACAACTAACAGATGTGATACAAACACTGTCACAGAATGACTATACGTAACACATGGCGCATACAATGATACACACTTTATTCGCACTTCTCATTGGCCACCAATGTTACAGGCATTGCGCAATCACAATATCGATGCCATTATACAATAAATACAATCAATATATACATTCAATGCATTAATACTTCACTCACAATCTACGACTCAGGTGCACAGTCTACTATATCCAAACAGGCGTTCTCTCTCTCTCTTAGCGTCCACTCACACAAGTAATACAAGCACACCTTCCATCCACGTCTGTCCAGTACTACCGCCCGACGCCGTCTGCCTTCAAACCGTCGTGAGTTCTCATTGGTCAGGTTGTCTCCATGCGTGGACTCCGTGTGCCACGAGTGTCACAACTGACCGCTCCCGTCACTGCGCAGTTAGTGTCGCTCACAGGCGTACCTGGCCGTAATTTACAGGCGTCGATGATGAAGACGCGGCATATTTTACCTTAGTTTTCTTTCTAATACGATAATTTGGGGACAAAACACACCCGTGTCTTAACCCTTACTTGGTCTGTTCATCACTGTCTCGGCGTTAAGTCGTAACTGTGACAAAACCTATCTGCTTATCATTTTCTGCCATCCATTTTTGCTAGGTCCAAACCTACTGTTTATTTGTAACTGAATCTGTTAAAAGTCACGGGGATCGACTTTATTCTACCGGGTTTTATAACATCTGGCCCAGTATCTTTCTGCAGGGCGGATTGCCGAAAGCGTAGCGACTCCAGCGATAAACCCCTGGGATTTTTTCGAAAAAACCTTCACTCGAGAAATGAAAGACGTAAGCAGGAATCGAACCTACAACCTTCAGAGTGCGAGACAGGTGGAGTGACCACTTCGCTTTTCCTTAGACGAAATTTACTCCCATAACAGTCTATTCAAATGTATGTCCATTGTAAGCCTCTGTTGCTATCATTTGTAAACTACATATCACATCTTGAATCTATCTAGATTGTGGTCTTCCTCTTTTCCGACGCCTTTGTACATTATATGAGAGGAATCATCATTTAGGGACCTCACGTTCATAACATTAGATATGAGAGGCATTATCATTGAGGGACGTAACATCAGTAAAATAGGATATGAGAGGAATCATCATTGAGGGACCTAACATCAATAACATTGGAATTGAGAGGCATCATAGAGGTGGGGACCGTGACATCATTAACACTGAATATTAGAGTAATTAGCATTGGGGAACGTGACATCAATAACATTAGATATGCGAGGAATCACCATTGGGCGACGCGACATCAATAACATAAGATATGAGAGGAATCATTATTGGGGGATGTAACATAAATAACCTTCAATATGAGAGGAATCACCAATGGGGGACTTTACATCAATACATTAGATATGAGGGGAATCACCATTGGGGTACGTAACATCAATAGCATTATATATGAGAGAAATCACAATTGGGTGACGTAATATCAATAACATTAGATATAAGAGAAATTACCAGAGGGTGCGTGACATAAATGACATTAGATATGATGGGAATCACTATTGTGAGACATAACATCAATAGCATTAGATATGCGTATGATACAGTGGTGACTGCAGACAATTAGCAGCATCTTCAGTATTTAGTAGATGCTGTTGTTGCACATAGTGAACGACTAGGGTTAGTATTAAATTGTATGAATGTACAGATTATCATCGTCACTACGAAGAAAGAAATACCACCATGTAATATAAGGTAAATGCGAATATTCTTATATAACTGAATTGGTACAACCATCTTGGAACTGTCATAACATCTGATGGGAGGTGGCTTGACGAGATTAGAACAAGAATCACCATTGGGAAGGTAGCTTTTTGCCAGACGAAATAAATATACTGACCAATAAAATGATGTCAAATGCAACGAGATAAAAATGAGTGTTGATGTGCTACATAGAACCTATACTTTTGCATGGATGTGAAGCATGTATAATTAGCAGACAAGCTGAAGAGCATCTAATAGCTCTGGAAATTTGGTTTCTGAGGACAATGTAAAGAATACTATGGACGGACATGAAAACCAATGACCAAGTTCTGCAAGAAACAAACACAAGGAAAAAAACCGGAAACTGATTAGAAAAATAAGTAGACAATCACAATGTGTTGGACACGTTATGAGATGAAATAAAAGGAAAGCAGAGAAGTACATACCTGGATGCCTTGGCCACGCGGCATGGACGAGTCAAGAAAACAGAGCTGATCCACGAATCTCGTGATCGTGTGAGATTGGGACACATGACTCCCCACTTATCGGCATTTCACATCATGATGATGATGGTACACTTTCCTCCATAGTTATCTTTTCTAGACCTTTATGTTTAGAAAAGTGTTCTATGTCTTTTGTAGGACTTTACGATATAGTGTACAGAGGGGTCGGAAAACAGGAAGACCACAACATAGATGGATTGAAGACGTGATAGATAGTTTACAAATGACATGACCCCTTGTTGATTTTGTATACACATTTACATTCAGTAGTTTGCCATTGTTTTCTGAACGGAAATCAACGTTGAATCCCGACTGGCCCGTGTACTGAACAATCCTCCATCCCAAAATCGGAGCACTGGAAGTTGAAGCGCAAGCGTTTATAACCCCGCGATCACATAAGCTGCGTATGATTTTATACATGTCTAACACATTTCATTTTCTTTAACCACAGGTTTTCGATAAAGTGAGACATGTCGACATGATAGGGATGCTTGGAGACATGTCGACATGATAAGGGTGCTTTTTCCCTGTACAGTGAAAATATATTCAGAAATATAGAAGATATGGAAGGAATCAACATTCGGGGACGATACATTAATAACATTAGATATGCAGATGATACAGTCTTGATTGCAGACAATGAACAGGACCTGCACAATTTAGTAGATGCGGTTGTTGCACACAATGAAAAACTATGGTTAGAGCTGAACATTAAGAAGACACAGATTATGGTCGTCACTGGGAAGAAGGGAATACCACAATGTGATATACGAGTAGATATGCATATTCTTAAACAAGTGAATCGATACTGTTATATCGGCACAGTCATAACATCTGATGGGAGATGCCTTGAAGAGATTAGAACAAGAATTGCCATTGCGAAGGTAGCCTTTTGCAAGATGAAAAACATACTGACGAAGTAAAAGATATCAGTTGAAACGAGAAAAAGAGTGTTGAGGTGCTACATAGAACCTATACTTTTGTATGGATGTGAAGCGTGGACAAGAAGCAGTCAAGCTGAAATACAGCTGATGGCTGTGGAAATGTGGTTTCTGAGGAAAATGCAAAGAATACCATGGACAGACAGAAAAACCAATGAACAAGTTCTTTAAGAAACAAATGAAGATCGTAAACTGATTAGAGACATTAGACGTAGATAGTCAAATTTTTTTGGGCATATTATGAGAAGAAATGAATTGGAGAACTTGGTGACAACTGTCAAGATCGAATAGAAGAGACCAAGGGGAAGATCGAGAAGTAAATACCTGGATGGCTTGGCCACATGGCATGGTCGAGACAGGAACACGGAGCTCATCCACCACTCTCGTGATCGAGTGTGATGGTAGAACATGACCGCAAACGTTTACCGGCATGACACATGATGGATGGATGACCAAGTACTACAGGATACAAAAGAAAATCGTAAATTGATTAGAGAAATTAGACGTAGACAGTGAAAATTTTTTGGACATGTTATGAGAAGAAATGGATTGGAGAACTTAGTGACAACTGGCAAGATCGAAGGGAACAGACCAAGAGGAAGGATGAGAGGCAAATACTTGGATGGCTTGGCCACGTGGCATGGACGAGACAGGAACACTGAGCTGATCCACGACACTGGTGATCGAGTGAAATGGCGAGTCATGACCGCCCACGCTATCCGGTATGGCACATGATTGATTGATTGAAACACAGAAGCCACAAACAATATGTGAGACGATTTATTTCCCCCCCCACCCCCCCCCCCCCCCCCCCCCATCTCGTCTCGTCACTTGACAAGATACAGCGAAATATGCCAGGCAATCAGTCGTGCAACATATTGTTTTTTCGCAAATTATCTCAGAAACCCTTGCTGTGATACTAACATGAATTGTACCTTGATACTCTCATATAGACATCCATAGGAGTCTTAAAGGTCATGGGGACAGCGGTAAGGGATGGTAAAGTTTCAGTGAAGATCCAGGTAAATGAGTAAAAGTGGGAAATGTAAAAGGGAGAGGAAGGTAAGGCGCGAAACTGGAAGCAATAGGGATGTGATGGTGGTCCGAATGTGAAAACTAAGAAGGTGTCCCGGTGGATGTCCGTACTGCTGGACCGTTCTCGTTTGTTCTAGCCTCGAATTGTGTCTTGTGAATAGTTTCCTGACCCCCATCATTCATTGGCACCTTGCCGTCTTGACAGACGATAGTTTGTGCTTTAAAAAGGCATAATAACTTTTACCTATGGCGGTAGCGAGTGTGACTGATAAGGCCAATTTGCGCTGTAAATGTCCGTTCACAGTGGGTGCATGTGAACACGTGGTCATTTCCACCATCATGCACCATCTTACGTCTCAAACGCTTGGTGTGTGACTTTTCTGCAATAATTTTCTCCTTTGACTTTATTCCATTTCTGATATTTGCCCTCCATGCAACACCTTCAGCTGCGACTTGCTCCCAATGTGCATTATCAATGCCTGTATCAATCATGTCCCGCTTACACACATCTTTGTATCGTAGTAGAGGCCGACCCTGAGATCTCTTACCCATCTGTAATTCACCAAAAAAGATATCCTTTGGTATTCTACCATCATCCATCCTCCTAAGATGTCCTATCCATCTAAGTCTACGAAGACTGAGCATGGAATAAACTGTCACACAACCTGATCTTTCCAATACTTCAGTATATGTGATTTTGTCTTGCCACTTAATACCAAGAATTCTTCGCAGACACCGCATATGAAAGCTGTTTAAGTTGTTCTCTTGGTGTGAGTAAGTTGTCCAGGTTTCACTGCCATAGAGAAGAGTACTAAGGACACAGGCTTGATAGACAAGGACTTTTGTTTTGGCAGTAAGCTTCCTGTTCTCCCAGACTCTTTTTCTTAACCTGTTCATTGTTGTTGCTGCCTTACCAATCCGGATGTTGATTTCCTGATCTAGGGATAATTTGCTATTTACCACTGATCCTAGATATGTAAAATGGTCTACTATCTCTAGTTCGGCGTCGTCAATAAAGATTGATGGTACCCCATGTGCACCTTGTGACATAATCTGTGTCTTCTTTTTGCTAATTGTTAAACCAAATTCAGAACAAGCATTGGAGAATGCAGATAGTAGACATTGCAATTCTTCCTCAGAGTGGGTCGTAACTGCAGCATCATCTGCAAAAAGCAACTCTCTGATCAGTACCCTCCTAATTTTGGTCTTAGCCTTCAATCTCTGAGCATTGTAGAGGCCGCCATCTGAGCGTGAGTGAATGTATATACCACCATCCTGATCATGAAATGCATATTTCAGTAGAAGTGAAAAGTATATTCCAAAGAGGGTGGGAGCTAGTACACAACCTTGCTTAACTCCACTCTTGATTTCAAATTCTTCAGAAGTTGCACCATCAAACTTGATTATACCCTTCATGCCTGTGTGGAATGATTCCACAATGGACAGAAGAGTTGGTGGGCAGCCAATCTTCTTTAGTGCCTTGAACAGACCCTCACGACTGACCAAATCAAATGCCTTTGTGAGGTCGATGAAGGCAATAAACAGTGGTTGATTCTGTTCACGGCATTTTTCTTGCATTTGTCGCAATGAGAATATCATATCAGTGGTAGACCGGTTCTGTCGAAAGCCACACTGTGATTCGGGGTAGACTTGATCTCCTAGGACTTGAAGTCTGCGCAGAACAATTCTGGCAAATACTTTTCCAACAATACATAGAAGTGAGATACCCCTATAGTTGTTGCAGTCGCTCCGATCGCCCTTGTTCTTGTACAGTGTTATGATGCTTGAATCTTTGAAATCCTGTGGGACTTGTCCTTCACGCCAGCATAGCTCTATTAGCTGGTGGATCTGTATAGTGAGTGACATTTGAAGCAGGCAGGCTGCGGCGGATCAGCACCCAATTGGCTGGGGGCTGCCCAGCTTGAGGCGGGCGTTAGCTGATCAGTGACACCTATAGGTGTCTCCCACCGTCAGAGGCAACGCGTGGCGCCCCATGTCTACGCCAACTGACAAGGACTTATAACCCGTAACAGTTGCCTCTCGCTTTGATTCCGAGACCAGTTAAGACCAGGGATGGAGTTATTGCCTCTCCATAGCACAAAGCCTGGGCTAAAATATAGAGATCATGTGTTGCCCATGCAGCATGATCCCTCTCTCGGCCTGCCTAGTTTACTCCAGAGGAAAGGTAACACCCCTACATCTGGAACAAGACAAGCTGCAGAAGCTGCCGGATCAGCAAAGCAATGCTCTAACTGTCCGCCTGTCGGAGCTTCGATCCTAGACCAGTCGCCAACCAAGGCTTAGGGCCTGGTCTGCCCTGCCATGACATTTTGTCTTTAGCTTGCATTTCCTCGCACCAGGGTAAGGCTTGTACCCTCCCAATTGCGCTCTTCCGCCCGAAGCCGTTCGAAGTTTCCTGACCAGACCTGTCCTTATTTTGTATAATTCAAGATGACCTTTCAATTCTGATTTAGTGTTATATTATTACATTTTCATATTGTGTAGGTTCTGTGAAATGAGAATCATGATGGAAAGAAAGCAAGAGAAGGCAGAAAAATATATATTCGGATGGCTAGGCAATATGGAATAACTGGGCCAAGAACACAGACCTGATCCAAGAATGGTGATCGTGTAGTCTCCGTTGTAAAGCGGTGATGACACAGTCGGCATCATCATCTCCGGCGTCAATAAGCGTGGGCGGTCATGGTTGCTATCTCACGCGATCGTCACCGCTTTAATTACTGATTAAGTGTCATGGGATGATTAATTGTCTTAAACGACTTCCCGATCTGCCATGGGCTTTTATGCAGTAGTTTTCCTTATGTATCGATCTTTAATTTGATATATATAATACAACGTGTCTGCTACCATATTAACAAGTGTTAACCCTACAACTACTTTGGGGATCAAATGGACCCCTTTGTCAACTTTCGCGATTGTCGTTGTTTCGTAGTATACTTATTTTTATTTTTCATGTTGTTATATTCTTCTATCCACCCCCCTTCCCCCCTCCCCCTCCCCCGTCTTTAAAAATGTATATTCACGATAGTGGACCTCGTTGTAAGGGATATACACTGCGTCCGTGTTTAGTATATCTCACTTTTTTTTTTTCCTTTTTTTTTTTAAGGAGTTTTTTTTTTTCAACCCTTTAACTTCAGTATATGTGATTTTGTCTTGCCACTTAATACCAAGAATTCTTCGCAGACACCGCATATGAAAGCTGTTTAAGTTGTTCTCTTGGTGTGAGTAAGTTGTCCAGGTTTCACTGCCATAGAGAAGAGTACTAAGGACACAGGCTTGATAGACAAGGACTTTTGTTTTGGCAGTAAGCTTCCTGTTCTCCCAGACTCTTTTTCTTAACCTGTTCATTGTTGTTGCTGCCTTACCAATCCGGATGTTGATTTCCTGATCTAGGGATAATTTGCTATTTACCACTGATCCTAGATATGTAAAATGGTCTACTATCTCTAGTTCGGCGTCGTCAATAAAGATTGATGGTACCCCATGTGCACCTTGTGACATAATCTGTGTCTTCTTTTTGCTAATTGTTAAACCAAATTCAGAACAAGCATTGGAGAATGCAGATAGTAGACATTGCAATTCTTCCTCAGAGTGGGTCGTAACTGCAGCATCATCTGCAAAAAGCAACTCTCTGATCAGTACCCTCCTAATTTTGGTCTTAGCCTTCAATCTCTGAGCATTGTAGAGGCCGCCATCTGAGCGTGAGTGAATGTATATACCACCATCCTGATCATGAAATGCATATTTCAGTAGAAGTGAAAAGTATATTCCAAAGAGGGTGGGAGCTAGTACACAACCTTGCTTAACTCCACTCTTGATTTCAAATTCTTCAGAAGTTGCACCATCAAACTTGATTATACCCTTCATGCCTGTGTGGAATGATTCCACAATGGACAGAAGAGTTGGTGGGCAGCCAATCTTCTTTAGTGCCTTGAACAGACCCTCACGACTGACCAAATCAAATGCCTTTGTGAGGTCGATGAAGGCAATAAACAGTGGTTGATTCTGTTCACGGCATTTTTCTTGCATTTGTCGCAATGAGAATATCATATCAGTGGTAGACCGGTTCTGTCGAAAGCCACACTGTGATTCGGGGTAGACTTGATCTCCTAGGACTTGAAGTCTGCGCAGAACAATTCTGGCAAATACTTTTCCAACAATACACAGAAGTGAGATACCCCTATAGTTGTTGCAGTCGCTCCGATCGCCCTTGTTCTTGTACAGTGTTATGATGCTTGAATCTTTGAAATCCTGTGGGACTTGTCCTTCACGCCAGCATAGCTCTATTAGCTGGTGGATCTGTATAGTGAGTGACATTTGAAGCAGGCAGGCTGCGGCGGATCAGCACCCAATTGGCTGGGGGCTGCCCAGCTTGAGGCGGGCGTTAGCTGATCAGTGACACCTATAGGTGTCTCCCACCGTCAGAGGCAACGCGTGGCGCCCCATGTCTACGCCAACTGACAAGGACTTATAACCCGTAACAGTTGCCTCTCGCTTTGATTCCGAGACCAGTTAAGACCAGGGATGGAGTTATTGCCTCTCCATAGCACAAAGCCTGGGCTAAAATATAGAGATCATGTGTTGCCCATGCAGCATGATCCCTCTCTCGGCCTGCCTAGTTTACTCCAGAGGAAAGGTAACACCCCTACATCTGGAACAAGACAAGCTGCAGAAGCTGCCGGATCAGCAAAGCAATGCTCTAACTGTCCGCCTGTCGGAGCTTCGATCCTAGACCAGTCGCCAACCAAGGCTTAGGGCCTGGTCTGCCCTGCCATGACATTTTGTCTTTAGCTTGCATTTCCTCGCACCAGGGTAAGGCTTGCACCCTCCCAATTGCGCTCTTCCGCCCGAAGCCGTTCGAAGTTTCCTGACCAGACCTGTCCTTATTTGTATAATTCAAGATGACCTTTCAATTCTGATTTAGTGTTATACTATTACATTTTCATATTGTGTAGGTTCTGTGAATTGAGAATCATGACGGAAAGAAAGCAAGAGAAGGCAGAAAAATATATATTCGGATGGCTAAGGTGCATATGGAATAACTAGGCCAAGAACACAGACCTGATCCAAGAATGGTGATCGTGTAGTCTCCGTTGTAGAGCGGTGATGACACAGTCGGCATCATCATCTCCGGCGTCAATAAGCGTGGGCGGTCATGGTTGCTATCTCACGCGATCATCAACGCTTTAACTACTGATTAATTGCCATGGGATGATTAAGCGACTTAAACGACTTCCCGATCTGCCATAGGCTTTTATGCAGTAGTTTTCCTTATGTATCGATCTTTTAATTTGATATATATAATACAACGTGATCTGCTACCATATTAACAAGTGTTAACCCTAGAACTACCTTGGGGGTTAAATGGACTCCATTTGTCAACTTTCGCGATTGTCGTTGTTTCGTAGTATACTTATTTTTATTTTTCATGTTTCTTATATTCTTTATCCCCCCCTTCCCTCCTCCCCCTCCCCGTCTTTAAACATGTATGTTCACGATAGTGGACCTCGTTGTAAGGTATGTACACTGCTTCCGTGTTTAGTATATCTCACTTGTTTTTCTCAGGAGTTACACATACCTAAATGATTTTATTACCTATTGTTACTTCCTGCTGTATCCGTTATTTCTCTTATGAATATTGCAACTCATTTAAATCATTGTAATGTTTTATATTTAAAAAATATAGAAATCTGTATAATAAGAATTCCCAGTCTTAAGGGAAATAACTTGAAATGAAATGTTTAAGAACAAGGGAGACAAGAATCATAATTTATTCGATTATAAATGGAGGCCATGTAATGCACACAGTTAGTTTAAAGAAAGTATAGCATAATATTTAAAAGATAAAATGTCTACTCTGATCAAGCGGTACGAAAAAAATTTTTAGTTACTGAGATATCTTAGATGTCCATTATGTGACCTCATGTGCTAGATAATATCACAAATGAAGGGCAGTCTACTTACGTGAGTATATATCTAGTGCCATATCCTTTTGATGGTAACAGTTCACGGTATTTCTGAAATAATATTTTTGGCAGGCACATGTGCATGTGCCTTATAATGATAGAAAATAGGGTCTTAGATACTTTTAATGGCGCTAAGAAACAGATGGTATCGATGATAGTCGTTGATACGCAAGTGGATTTCGGCAGTTGCTGATGTTTGCCTTAACGCTGCAGTTATGTTTTATCCTAGCAAAGACAAGCCACCGTTTGAAGTGTTCAGCTGCAATAACAATCAGTCGCCAAACATTTAACATATTTTACCTTAGATTTCTTTCTAATACGAGAATTTGGTGACAAAACACACGCGTGTCTTACTTTCTTGGCCTGTTCAACACTGTCTCAGCATTAAGTCATAACTGTGACAAAACCTTCCTACTTATCATTTTCTGCCTTCGATTTTTGTTACGCCCAACCAAACTTTTTTGGAACTAAATATGTTAAAAGTCAAGGGAATCGACTTCATTGCTCTAGATTGCATCCCATTTTAGCGTACTCTGCCGCTCAGTTATGAACAATCTTCCACATGAAAAAAGACACCAACAATCACTATCCATACATTCGTTACCTGTTTGAACACTATCTCAGTACAGACTACATGACCCCCTAAAGCAAAACAACAACAATAAAAATTACCTCAAATGACAACTAGTATTATAAACATTCCCATATGTATGGTACGGTACCCTTCCTTAGGTAATTATAATGGTCATGTTAAAAATTGCGTAGTGAGTCATGAAATACTGACTTTTTCCCCATGCGTTTTAGTGCATATTGTTCTTATTACAATGTTCTTAATGATAAGTGCGTGATATGGTCGTTGTCTAGGTAACGATGCTCCTGGTAAGTCACTATGGAGTGTCAATTGAGCTATCTAACTGTCTCACAATATAACTCACCCCCGCAGTGCACATTCACCAGTCAGTGAACAAGATTGAGTTGGCGCACATAATCTTTTAATGCAGACTGAACACGGACACACGGAACATATTTATATATTCAGAAACCAATATAATCCACAGAATATATATATTCTCCTCACAATTTAACACGTACACATCACTGCCTTCTCAAGGCCTGCTTCATCTCAAATCCATAAGACAGTTAATCCAGCTACTATCCACCGCTGGACCTCACACAATACACCCACACACTGGGTCTAGCCTCCACTAACTATTCAACCCACTCTGGGTTCAGGCCTCCATTAACTATCCAACTCCCACTGGGATTTAGGCCTGCATTCACAACTGGGAGAACAACACCACAAACGATCTGACCCGCAGTCAGTCTAAGCTCCCACTTATTAGCCCACCGATCCGCTCGGAGCCAAAATATCAAATGTCCTGAAGTCCCCTGATTTCACACAAAACTAAACTGTCCTTCACCCCAGCCCCCCTAGGGGTCTGCTCAAACCCGCACCATTATTTTTCATGGCTGGTTGTTTTTCTCGTAGTCTCGCTACTGGGGTCACTCACCTCAATGTCAATGACCCAGGCATATGTCATTACCCCCTCTAAAAAGAAAACTTCGTTTTCAAACGTTGGGAGAATAATACTTATGAACTATGTGACCCAGACATATTGCCTGGGTAGCCCTAAGTATGGCTTCATCTCCTTTAGATACCACCCTAAATAATACATCGAATGCTCATAGTACACTCCCCTATTCCCCACACATCAATACCAACAACTTTCCATCTTGTGTACCAATACATGACTAGTATCTCACATAATAATAATAATAATAAGCATATCATAGGGAACATAATATATGTGTATCTGCAAGTCTACTAACATCCTCAAGAAGACACAACCTATTTGTGTCCCAACCCTGTATCAGGTGGTTCTTTTCTTGCATCAAATCTCCATCTATTTCTGTCGATGATGTCTCTACTTTTCTTGTACCCAATCCTCATGGTGCCCATATATTTACAATATCTGCAAACTATCCCTAACCCTGGGTCAGTGATGTCGCGAACACTATTTTGGCCTGACTCAACTCTCCTATCTGCATATTGCACCGTTACACTGGAGTCTCTGTTTAGTATGAACTCTTTATTCAATTTTGGCCCATATTCCTGGCACCTTGCTCTCTGCTGCTTACGCATTATACCTATGTGCTCTGCACATGCACTATCCTGAGCTGATCTAGTATCTCGGTCACTACGTGCTAAGGGTACTACTCCTTGCCCACGTGCAGTTCCGCCATCTGAAAACTACTGAGTGAGAACATTGTTCTTCCTCTCGAAGCACCATCTACCCTTCTTTGACTGCATATTTTCTACTCTACTACACCCTTGGAAACATTTGTCCAGAGTAGTAATAGTATCTTGTCTCGGGAGTCACTAAAGTTATGTTTGAGATCCATTCTCCCCTGCTCCACAGTACTACTCTTTTCATTAGTCCCTATGACTACTTCAAGTGCCTCTTCTACTTCAGCTATACTCTCTAATTTAGGTTTTCTTTTGGTAACTACCTCGTTACTGCTTAAACTATGTTTATGGTCCCAATAAGCTACTTCCTCTTCTGTACAATCTTTGCTGATCAGATCCGCCACTGGTGAGTCTAGCGCACACGCTGTCACTCTTTCTGCGATGTATGGTGTTTTCACTGTTATTACGGCTAATGGGTAGAATGCTACTGTCCCATTAAATGTTATGCACCTAATCTTTTTCCCTGTATACTCCGAGGGATGTGTTAAACTCTTTCTAACCCCAATAGACGTACATCCGGAATCCCTAACTGTTAATGCTGGCCTACCATTAACAAATCCATGGTGCAGCTTCAGACTTCCTCCTTCATGCACTGCTGATCCTGCTTTAACTGTGTGACCACATATTAAGACCGGCTGACCGTCTATTTCAAATAGAGATTTGCATCCACTACAATTCTCGTTGTTAAGCGTCTCAATAACTTGCGCTGCATTAGAGTGCTCTGTTTTTCCCATCGTACACTCATAGCTAACATGCCCTGTCCCGCCACATTTGAAGCAAATAATGTCCTTCTCCTATTATTTGTTGGCCCACTGGCTGGTTGCACGTCACACTGTGTTGCCTTGTGTCTCCAGCTCCCAGAATTCCAACATCCGGCATAACTATTTGGCCGTCTCTGGAAATTCCCTCTTTTGTATGGGTAACGTCCTACTCTACCAACATTGTTTCCTCGAAGAGCATTGTATTGAGGTTCTGGTTGTTCATATCTATGTGTTGAATCCACACTTTTTGATATTCGTCTACTAACTGGATTCTGGTCCTGTTTAGTTTAGGCTGCACAGACTATTTCCTCATCGTTCTGTCTACCAATCGAACTATTTGGATGTGCAGTCATGTATTTTGCTCCAACTGTGACATTGTGTCTATGTCCTTTGGCTTACGTTCCTCAAAGAAAGCCACTAAGTTTGTATTACATGATGATAATACCTTGTCTCTTAACACTAAATCCACTAATTTATTAAAATCTTTTCCAACCTCTGCCAGCTCCATCCATTTTTTGAATGTGTTCTTAACTGTGTTAACAAAATCTGTGAAATCTTGATTTGTCTCTGGCCTTTATTGTCTAAACTGTGTTCTATATCCATGCTCAGTTAGTTGGAACTTTTTAAGCAAACGTTGACGCAAAATAGTGTAGTTGTTTCTTTCTTCCACAGGAAAATTAAACATGGTATATATGGCCTTACCCGTCAGAAACTTGCCCAGCCTCATGGCATACTCCCCTTCTAGAATGCCTAACGTTTTCGCTGATACTTCGAATCTCCCAAGATAAGATTCAAGATGGTCCCGGTCTGTAAAATATGGCAGTTTTAATCTTTGTGACGACTGCGAAGGTATTTTGCTTTCCTCACTTTGACCCTTCGAAGATAGTTCTAATTTTTAAAACTCAATTTCAGTTTCCCTTTTGAGCTTTTCTTTCTCAATTTCTATTTTCATTTGTGTGTGTGTGTCTCTCTCTCTCTTCCTGTAGACGCTTTGCCTCGCGTTCATTATGCCTCTCCTCTCTTTCCCAGTGATGAACTTCTTTCAATTTTGCTTCTGCAAACTCCTGTAAATCTTTGCCCTTCAGGACTAACCGTTCACCTGCTTTGATGAATTCCTATAAAGTAGGCATCTTGTACTTTTGGACACGTTGCTGTCTGTCAGCCAACTATAAATGTAAAGACTCTGCTGCTAGTCTTTTTGTGCCTTCCCTAAGAACACCACCACTCACTGTGTACGTAAATTCGTAGTACTAATAATATCACTCTGTACTCACCCAGTCACTCTACAAGCACTAGGTAGTGAGGGGGTAATATTACCTATACTACCTCGTATCTATCACCAATAGCTGTAAAAAATTTCTGGAAATATTGTTAAACGTACATATAAATACATATACATAGGAATGAATGATGCACACTAAGTGATGTCTATAAACGCTATACGTACAAGCTGAGTACACGGAGACGGTGATCACAAAGAAATAAACCACAGTAACATCCACAAGCTTGTGTAAGCCAACCACATTGCGCGTAATAATATAAACTGACCCCGACCACTAGACAGTAGAAATGACGAAAGATCACAATAATAACATATATCCAAACACAACAAATATCATATGTAAATATTATGAAAAGAGAAGAAGAAAAAATATAACACCAAAATATACACAGACATGACGTTAGACGCAAAAAGGCACGGTATATAATCTAGGACCAACACTGCGTCACTGCAGAACCAACCAAACCGACCTTTCGATTTAATTCCCAGAAAATATATCGTGCACGAAAGAAAATAAATTTTTGCTCTGTCTCCCGACCTTCGCGAAACAACACAAAAATCCCCTACTCCTGACAAACAGCGGACCACATACAAGTAATTGCGTTACACCCGACAACAATATATAAGTCGGTGGGAGCAAACAAAATGTCCAAATGGTTGGTCGGCAATAATGTACTTATTAATCAGACGCCACAAGTTCTTATTTTGTTGTTAATAGTTTTGCACAATCGGCTGGAAATGCGTATTGGCTACAGTTCCGAAATGTATACGACGCTAAATTCGAAAACGACTTGTTGTTTTGTTGAGTGGCTAGTGAATTTCACGTGGTGACCACAGGATCAAACCGTCGAAAAAGTTGAAGATGATATTAATTATCCAAAATGTTCTGTCTCAACACAGTTCCTCACGTTATCGTACTTTCCCTGGACGTGGTGACAACATAGTAATAATCCAAACGTTTGTATACCTTCGTTGCGGAGATGGCGCTTTGCTGTATCATATATGTTCTTGATTACCGTTACCCGCCAAGATTCACCAAAAAAATAATTTGGCAGCAAATGTCCAGCGCTTTAGCTCTTTATTGTAAGTTCTTTTTGACCACTGTATGCGACCATGCGTGCGGTGATGACACGTGATAGTCTATTGTAGAATGTTTGCTTATAACAGGGTAATGATAACAAAGTAGTACAGTTCAACAAAGACGAAACATAGAGTATGGTTTTCGTTAAAAACACATTGTTTATCCAGTTCTATATGGAACATTTTTAGTAAATTTCCACCGCATCGGCCTTGACCCCGCAGGTCAACCTAATTTCTCTTTATCACCACTACTACGCACTGACATTGGCCGGGAACAAAGTAATGTCCGGAAATTTTCCGTTATCCATAAAGACACCTGTCCTGCCCCAACCCGGCTGTGGTAGGGGTACTGTCACTACCCCTGTCTGTCACCCATCCCGGTGAATCAGCAAATGTTAAATGGGTAAGAGATCTCAGGGTCGGCCTATTTTGTTATGTCCTGTGGTATATCTTGGGAAATCTGGTTTCTGAGGAAAATGCAAAGAATGCCATAGACAGACAGAAAAACCAATGACCAGGTCTTACAAGAAACAAATAAAAATCGTAAACTGATTAGAGAAATTAGACGTGGACACAATTTTTGGACACATTATTTTAATTGTTTATGTTGTTATATTGCACGGTTGCCCACACGATTCTTTTTTTTTTTTAAATGTATGTTCACCACTGTGGAGTTCGTTGTAAGGTATATGGTGTATTTTTAATGACAATGCAGAGTATGAAAATATTACAGTGTTTAGTATATCTTACTTTTTCGCAAGAGCTACACGTACCTAACTGTTTTTATTTCTTATTGTTACATCCTGCTGTAGCCGTTATTTTTCTTATGAATATTGCAACTCGTTTCGATCATTGTTATGTTTCATAGGTACTGTCAGCGTCATACAAGTAGGGATAGAAAGACTCGGGTTCAGACAGGCAGATTAGTGCGAGTACAGATACGACAGAACTCTTAGTGCAATCATTATCGTCATGGTTTATTGCGATATCTGTCATCAGGCGAATACACGTCTCGCACAATATCATATTACATATACATCATATAAAGCATTCAACGTATCTCTACACACAACATCATCTATGCATCGCTAAACTAATAAACAGCTTAAGGCTTCTAAGTCTATGTCTATGTGTCTCCCTCTCAAAGCTACACTCGCTCCAGTCCAGTCAGTGTCCAGTGGCCTTCTGCCCTCTCGACTCTCGTCGGGTGGACACGGAGTGCTTGCCCCTCGTGGATTTCATCTTTCCACGCTTCCTGCGGGTTGTACCTGGATGTTGGTCGTCTGACACATCGATCTCGAATGTTCAAGTGTTTGCTATTACCTCCCCTGTTTCTGTGTCTCTTATTACGTCCCTTATTTATTATAAGTGGGACCTTGACATGGTCCAACATCCCTCCTTCTATGGGTTTGGTATCGTTTAATTAGTTGGAACTAATTTTGTCAAGGGATCACGAGAACAAGTATCTGATTTGGGATAGTAATTTAATGGATGGTAACTCCTTTCTGTGTATTCATTCACTAGCAACTAATGTACGTTGAGTACGGCTATTTAGGATGGTTGCTGAAGAGTCTCATTCTCTTCCTATTCTTAAATTGAAGCTATCCAGCCCGAAGTTCCCTGACGACTAGTATTGTGAACTTGTGTTTCACAAATGCGCCCTTCTCAAGCATCCAAAAAATTATGCCATGCACAATGGCCTCTTATCATAGAGACTCATTAAGGCTAATTGTCTTGGCCTCTTTAAGAATATTTGCAATGCCTTGTTCCCTAATGTGTACTTGTATACGTTGTTCCTCCACTAATTGTTTCTGTCCCTGTTATCTTGTTAGCCTACATAGTCTTGGCAGTCTACATATGGAATAACATATCTAGTGTAATATCCGTTTATTAGTTTTGTTGCATCTCCTCAATTAATTAATATTTTGGCAGGCATATATGCATGTTCCTCATAATGATAGCAAGTATGGTCATAGATACTTTTAATGCCGGAGAATAAAAACAGATTCACAAGTGGATCACGGCAGTCGCTGATATTTGTTAGGTCCTCTCCTATTCTTTGTTTAGAACTGAATCTGTTAAAAGGCAAGAGGGAAGACTTCATTGCACCGGGATATACCCCATATGGCCCAGTCTTTTTTTCCGTGGGTCGGGATGCCAAACGCGTCACACAAAATACGAACTACGCAAATCCCGCGTAGGTTTCTACGTAAAAAATGTGCACTCATGAACCACACAACGTACGCCGGAATCGAACCTACAACATTTAGAAAGCGAGGCAGGTGGCGTAACCACTTCGCTTGTCCTGTCTATAACTTTACACCCGTAACAGTCTATTTAAATGTCTCTCCATTGTAAGCGCCTGTCGCTGTCATGTGTAAAGTACCTATCACATCTTTAATTCATTTAGGTTGTGGTCTCCCTCTTTCCAGACTCATTTGAACACTAAATGAGAAGAATCACCATTGAGGGACATAACATTAGATTTTAGAGGAATCATTAATGAGGGACGTAAAATCAATAACATTAGATATGAGAGGAATCATCATTAGGTAAATAACATCAACAACATTAGATATGAGAGGAATCAGCATTGAGTGACTGTGACGGGATGAGTCTAGATCACTATGCAAACACCACCACTACTGCGTTAGAGGAATTACTATTTACATTCTGGATTCAGTAGGCAGCTAAATTACTAATAATGACGTCATATTGGCGACGCAGACATTTGCTGCACTAAAACTACACACTGTACTATTGGGGACAGCACATTTCCACGTCGTCATCAAATGATGTCACAAGGGAAATCCCCTGTCTTCAACCCTTATTAATATCAAGTCTAATGACTGGGAATATAGGTCCGTCACTCCCTAGCAACGGGAATACGGCGATATACTATTAGCACTGCGGCACCGGAAATTGTGACTAACAACTTCCGTCCGGTTCACAACGACCATAGCTGCTGTGCTAAGCAGACATTATATGAAGTGAGCTGCCATATCCAATTGCATCCTTGGTAGATTATACCAAAACCTATCTTAAGTGTTGCAATAAGACTGGGGGTGAGTGTAGTAACATAATAATTATGATTATAGTAAGAAGTGTGTACACATTTATATTCTGATATTGGGAAAACCCAAAACTTTCCCGATCATATATATTTATGAAACATGGGATTTGAAATGGGAGATATTGAGAGAAAACATGTGGGGCCTATATATATATATATATATATATATATATATATATATATATATATATATATATATATATATATATATATATATATATATATATATATATATATATATATATATCATGTATAAACCTTACTGATTATTTTCATATGCATTTTGTGAATGTATTTACGTGTATATTTTGTTGAAAATATGATAACATGATTTTGCCATGTGGGCAGAAGTAGAAGAGACATGTGGAACATGATTCTCACATGCCAGCAATATTACTAGGCGATTTATATTCAAACATAAATTTGCTTACCCCTAATTCACCGCCATGCCGAACTACATGACACTGACGGTCATAAGTTCAAAGCAAATACCATGTGGTGAGGAATCAGAATTTGGGGAGTAAATAACTCAACAAGGGATAACTGAGACATCCTAAAGCCCAATGCCTGGAATATCTCAGCCCCCTTGCTTGCCTGCTGGCCTTCTTCTTATCTTTTAGCTCGTATATTCTGTGGGGTATACCTCACGACTTCATGGCGACCCTTGATTGCTTTATGCCTAATGACTGATGTGGGATTAGGTTGAATTATTGTTGGCCCTTCCTTAGCTATCTAGGGAAACATCCTGGCTGCCCAGGACTTCCTCACCATGGTGTTAAGGAATACACCAGTAATTATCGCATATGAGTCACTTCAAGTTTTACAACCATGTACATTTTGTAATGTTTTTTTCAAACAAAGATTTGTCTACATGTTCTATTCCAATGGACCATGTGGTCTTAGAATGTGTCCGCTTCTGGACCCTTTTTCACCTTGTATCATCATGTCATACAAGGTATAGCCAAGCTGATAAGAACTATTGGCCTTTGCTTTTGATACAGAATAGCAGAGAGGAATTGTTTTATTCCTGTTCTGCATCTGACACATACACAACAAACACACAACACCAACACTCAGACACATTGTTATTGTCAAGACACTAAGGAGTCTGCAACTGTTTGTTTGATTTAAGGAGCCTCGCTGCTGGTACTGCTGACACCTAACCGGTCCGGTTACCGAAACTTTGAGCCACCAACTAGTGGAGACGGAACCTGGAATCCGGAGGAGCATCGTACACCTGTCGAATTCCAGGGTCGACTCCAAGACATAATCCAAACGAAAGCCAGCACTATTCCTAAACGAGATCAGATTATCTCAGGTGACTCTGTGTCTACATGTGTTCTGAGTGTGTCACTGTCTGGATGGTGTGAATGATGATATGCGATCTAGCTAAGCATCAGAAAACTATTTTATTTTTGTACCTGTAACATAAATGTAACTATCATAGTTCACCAGTTGAACCACAATTTTCATTTTCTTTTTTATTATTAAAGAGGATTATTGTTTTATACTTTCACCAACGTACTCCACTCGTGATCATTTTGAACGCAAGGTGTGCGCGTGAGTGCGTGAAAGTATTTAAAACAGGGGGCTCCATCAATTGACGAAGGATCACCGACAGATAAACTAGGCATTCGTGTTAGGGCTTCCTACATACACGAGTGTTCTTCACCTTCTGCCTTTGTCTACCAAGTGAATCCCAGTCTCTTATATCGGGACCATCCCTTTAGACATTCTTGTAACGAGCCATAATTTCTAGAGACTGTCGGCAAACTCTTGGATAGGGATTTCTGTCTATTTCAATAGAAACACCCTAACGGTCGGTGACAGTGACGTAACATCAATAACATTAGATATGCGGACGACACAATGTTCATTGCAGACAACGAGCAGGATCTGCAACGTTTAGTAGATGTCTTTATTGCACACAGTGAACAACGATTTTTAACATTAAATTGTATGAAAGCTACAGATGGTCACCTCGATGAAAGAAATACCACAATGTAATATACAAGAAAATGGGAATATTCTTAAACAAGTGAATCGGTACAACTATCTCGGAACAGTCATAACATCTGATGGGAGGTGCCTTGACGCGATTCGAACAAGATGACGAAGGTAGCCTTTTGCAGGATGAAAAACATACTGACCAATTTAAAGATGTTAATTGCAATGAGAAAAACTGTTGAGGTGTTACACAAAATCTCTGCTTTTGTATGTATGTGAGACGTCGACTTCACATCCATACAAAAGTATAGGTTCCGTGTAGCACTGCAACACTCTTTTTCTCGTTTCAATTGATATCTTTTTATTGGTCAGTATCTTTTTCACCTTGCAAAATGCTACCTTCGCATTGGCAATGATTGTTTTAATCTCTTCAAGGCATCTCCCATCAGATGTTATTACTGTGCCGAGATAACTGTATCGATTCACTTGCTTAAGAATATGCCCATGTACTCTTATATCACATTGTGGTAGTTGCTTCTTCCCAGTGACGACCATAATCTGTGTCTTCTTAACATTCAGTTCTAACCCTAGTTGTGCACTGTGTGCAACAACCGCATTTACTAAAGTTTGCAGGTCCTGTTCATTGTCTGCGATCAAGACTGTATCATCTGCATATCTAATGTTATTGATGTATCGTCCCCAAATGGTGATTCCTTTCGTATCTTCTATATTTCTGAAAATATTTTACTGTACAGGGAAACAGATCTGGAGACATTACACACCCCTCTTTCACACCTCTTTTAATAGGCTGATATTGACCTACATTGTTATCAATTCTTATGGCAGCTTGTTGTTTCCAATATATGTTTTTTACAAGTGTAAGGTCTTTTCCATCAATTTGTAGATCTCCAAGCATCCTTTTCATGTCGACATATCTCACTTTATCGAAAGCCTTTGTGTAGTCAATAAAGCAAAGATATAGATCTTTGTTTACTTCTACATAACGTTCAATTACTGTTCTCAGTATATACACATTTACTGTGCCCTTGCCTTCTACAAACCCACATTGTTCTTCTCTATTTCGGGTTGTATTTTCTTCCTAACTCTTTGCATGATAATTCTCAGCAGAATCTTCGTTATGTGGCTCATTATACTAATTGTTCGATGTTGCTCGCATTCCAAGGCTCCTGATTTCTTCAGGATTGCAATAAATATAGAATTACATAATTCAGGAGGTATATCTCCAGTATCGTATATTGCGTTCAGCAGTCTGGTGACTTGTTCTATTCCATATTCTTCTAAGGCATTGTTCATTTCTATTGTGAATCAAACAATATATGATACGATTTATTTCCTGGCATATTTCCCTGCATCTCATCTCGTCACTTGACGAGATGCAGCGAAATACGCCAGGCCATCAATCGTGCAACATATTGTTTCTGGCTTCTGTGTTTACATTTACTTTGGGAAAACATTGTTTTGAAATTCATTTTCTCATTTGATTTATCTTAATGGCCATTTTTTACTGTTCTCAGTTCCTGTTGAATAGACCTGTTTGTTCACAGTTCCATCCAATTAAATTACAATATTCTTGTTATATATCTCCTATTCTTGCTGTAGTCCATGCCATGCGCTGTTGGTGACCATGGATGTCCACAGCTTTCTGTCTAGTTTACCACCACCCATTCCGGTGGCAGACGTTCCTCCACGCCACGATGTCAAACTGTCCAGCATCTACTCTATTGATTATGTGGTTGTTTCGGGATTTGAAATTTAAATATTGAGCACAACCCACTACTGGCAACGCCGATCGCATTCTGGTATGAACCTAAGGCCTATCGACGTCAATATGGAAGCACTATACTCGAGTTTCGCCCTCGCTTGAGCTCGTCAGTAGTGCATATCCCTGACCGGATCCGGAAACAGTCCCGGATCACGCGTGTGAAGCGGGTGTGTAACCACGCGGCACACACTGGACACACCAAATTATCACAACAGAACATTCACAACGCTACCCATCGTAGGCTATGCTCAAGATTGCCCAATCGCCGCGACCGACGTCCGTCAATCGATGGGACCCGAACGATCAGGACTTCTCACCGGCAAGGAACACCAGGCCTCCTAAATCCAGTGAGCAATAATCAATTGATTATGTGGTTGTTTCGGGATTTGAAATTTAAATATTGAGCACAACCCACTACTGGCGACGCCGATCGCATTCTGGTATGAACCTAAGGCCTATCCACGTCAATATGGAAGCACTATACTCGAGTTTCGCCCTCGTTTGAGCTCGTTAGTAGTGCATATCCCTGACCGGATCCGGAAACAGTCCCGGATCACGCGTGTGAAGCCTGTGTGTAACCACGCGGCACACACTGGACACACCAACTTATCACAACAGAATATCACAACGCTACCCATCGTAGCGTACTAAGGACACAGGCTTGATAGACAAGGTCTTTTGTTTTGGCAGTAAGCTTCCCTGTTCTCCCATACTCTTTTTCTTAACCTGTTCATAGTTGCTGCTGCGTTATCAATCCGGATGTTGATTTCTTGATCTAGGGATAATTTGCTATTTACCACTGATCCTAGATATGTAAAATGGTCTACCATCTCTAGTTCGGCGTCGTCAATAAAGATTGATGGCACCCCAAGTGCATCTTGTGACATAATATGTGTCTTCTCTTTGCTAATTGTTAAACTCAGAATAAGCATTGGAGAATGCAGATAGCAGACATTGTAATTCTTCCTCAGAGTGGGTTGTAACTGCAGCATAATCTGCAAAAAGCAACTCTCTGATCAGTACCCTACTAATTTTAGTCTTGGCCTTTAATCTCTGAGCATTGTAGAGGCCGCCATCCCTATCACGAAAGGCATATTTCAGTAGAAGTGAAAAGTAATTTCCAAAGAAGGTGGGAGCTAGTACACAACCTTGCTTAACTCCACTCTTGATTTCAAATTCTTCAGAAGTTGCACCATCAAACTTGATTATACCCTTCATGCCTGTATGGAACAATTCCACAATGGACAGAAGAGTTGGTGGGCAGCCAATCTTCTTTAGTGCCTTGAACAGACCCTCACGACTAACCAAATCAAATGCCTTTGTGGGGTCGATGGTGGCTTTGTCAATATGCAGTCTCTAAAATTACAAGTTTCTGCAAAAGGTAGTAAAATGTTACCTGTAAATCTGAAAAGAAATCCTCAACATAGTCAAGTACTTGTGATGTGAACAGTTTCATCCCATAAAATTCATCCCACGAGATTCGCCAATACGTATGGTATAATAGGGAGGAAAGTGCAGTACCCACTGTAGCCTGCCCGGTTCTAAGTCATGCTACAGTAGTGGGATTAATCTCAAATGGAGAGGAAGGGTCATGGGAAGCCAAAGAGACCATTAGTAGTTCGAGTAATCTAGGGTGTTCTCGGGAATGGTAAGGTTTCCCCTCCAAAAGATAACTGCCCGAATTAGGAGATACTTGATTTGTTAAATTACCTAGCTCTGAACCCCCAACTTGTATCCATATTTCTAGAAAGGGAAACGGTTACAAGATTTTTGAATGATAAAAATATTTTAAAAAAAAAGGGTTTTATGTTGTTATATTGCACGGTTGCCCACACGATTCTTTTTTTTTAAATGTATTTCACCACTGTGGAGTTCGTTGTAAGGTATATGGTGTATTTTTAATGACAATGCAGAGTATGAAAATATTACAGTGTTTAGTATATCTTACTTTTTCGCAAGAGCTACACGTACCTAACTGTTTTTATTTCTTATTGTTACATCCTGCTGTAGCCGTTATTTTTCTTATGAATATTGCAACTCGTTTCGATCATTGTTATGTTTCATAGGTACTGTCAGCGTCATACAAGTAGGGATAGAAAGACTCGGGTTCAGACAGGCAGATTAGTGCGAGTACAGATACGACAGAACTCTTAGTGCAATCATTATCGTCATGGTTTATTGCGATATCTGTCATCAGGCGAATACACGTCTCGCACAATATCATATTACATATACATCATATAAAGCATTCAACGTATCTCTACACACAACATCATCTATGCATCGCTAAACTAATAAACAGCTTAAGGCTTCTAAGTCTATGTCTATGTGTCTCCCTCTCAAAGCTACACTCGCTCCAGTCCAGTCAGTGTCCAGTGGCCTTCTGCCCTCTCGACTCTCGTCGGGTGGACACGGAGTGCTTGCCCCTCGTGGATTTCATCTTTCCACGCTTCCTGCGGGTTGTACCTGGATGTTGGTCGTCTGACACATCGATCTCGAATGTTCAAGTGTTTGCTATTACCTCCCCTGTTTCTGTGTCTCTTATTACGTCCCTTATTTATTATAAGTGGGACCTTGACATGGTCCAACATCCCCCCTTTCTATGGGTTTGGTATCGTTTAATTAGTTGGAACAAATTTTTGTCAAGGGATCACGAGAACAAGTATCTGATTTGGGATAGTAATTTAATGGATGGTAACTCCTTTCTGTGTATTCATTCACTAGCAACTAATGTACGTTGAGTACGGCTATTTAGGATGGTTGCTGAAGAGTCTCATTCTCTTCCTATTCTTAAATTGAAGCTATCCAGCCCGAAGTTCCCTGACGACTAGTATTGTGAACTTGTGTTTCACAAATGCGCCCTTCTCAAGCATCCAAAAAATTATGCCATGCACAATGGCCTCTTATCATAGAGACTCATTAAGGCTAATTGTCTTGGCCTCTTTAAGAATATTTGCAATGCCTTGTTCCCTAATGTGTACTTGTATACGTTGTTCCTCCACTAATTGTTTCTGTCCCTGTTATCTTGTTAGCCTACATAGTCTTGGCAGTCTACATATGGAATAACATATCTAGTGTAATATCCGTTTATTAGTTTTGTTGCATCTCCTCAATTAATTAATATTTTGGCAGGCATATATGCATGTTCCTCATAATGATAGCAAGTATGGTCATAGATACTTTTAATGCCGGAGAATAAAAACAGATTCACAAGTGGATCACGGCAGTCGCTGATATTTGTTAGGTCCTCTCCTATTCTTTGTTTAGAACTGAATCTGTTAAAAGGCAAGAGGGAAGACTTCATTGCACCGGGGATATACCCCATATGGCCCAGTCTTTTTTTCCGTGGGTCGGGATGCCAAACGCGTCACACAAAATACGAACTACGCAAATCCCGCGTAGGTTTCTACGTAAAAAATGTGCACTCATGAACCACACAACGTACGCCGGAATCGAACCTACAACATTTAGAAAGCGAGGCAGGTGGCGTAACCACTTCGCTTGTCCTGTCTATAACTTTACACCCGTAACAGTCTATTTAAATGTCTCTCCATTGTAAGCGCCTGTCGCTGTCATGTGTAAAGTACCTATCACATCTTTAATTCATTTAGGTTGTGGTCTCCCTCTTTCCAGACTCATTTGAACACTAAATGAGAAGAATCACCATTGAGGGACATAACATTAGATTTTAGAGGAATCATTAATGAGGGACGTAAAATCAATAACATTAGATATGAGAGGAATCATCATTAGGTAAATAACATCAACAACATTAGATATGAGAGGAATCAGCATTGAGTGACTGTGACGGGATGAGTCTAGATCACTATGCAAACACCACCACTACTGCGTTAGAGGAATTACTATTTACATTCTGGATTCAGTAGGCAGCTAAATTACTAATAATGACGTCATATTGGCGACGCAGACATTTGCTGCACTAAAACTACACACTGTACTATTGGGGACAGCACATTTTCCACGTCGTCATCAAATGATGTCACAAGGGAAATCCCCTGTCTTCAACCCTTATTAATATCACAGTCTAATGACTGGGAATATAGGTCCGTCACTCCCTAGCAACGGGAATACGGCGATATACTATTAGTACTGCGGCACCGGAAATTGTGACTAACAACTTCCGTCCGGTTCACAACGACCATAGCTGCTGTGCTAAGCAGACCTCACAGGAAGTGAACTGCCAATCCAACTCCATCTTGGTAGATTATACCAAAACCTACCTTAAGTGCTGCACTAAGACTGGGGGTGAGTGTAGTAACATAATAATTATGATTATAGTAAGGAAGTGTGTACACATTTATATTCTGATATTGGGAAAACACAAACTTTCCCGATCATATATATTTATGAAACATGGGATTTGAAATGGGAGATATTGAGAGAAAACATGTGGGGCCTAGATATATATATATATATATATATATATTAGATATATATATATATATATATATATATATATATAATATATATATATATATATATAGATATATTATATATATATATATATCATGTATAAACCTTACTGATTATTTTCCATATGCATTTTGTGAATGTATTTACGTGTATATTTTGTTGAAAATATGATAACATGATTTTGCCTATGTGGGCAGAAGTAGAAGAGACATGTGGAACATGATTCTCACATGCCAGCAATATTACTAGTGCGATTTATATTCAACATAATTTGCTTACCCCTAATTCACCGCCATGCCGAACTACATGACACTGACGGTCATAAGTTCAAAGCAAATACCATGTGGTGAGGAATCAGAATTTGGGGAGTAAATAACTCAACAAGGGATAACTGAGACATCCTAAAGCCCAATGCCTGGAATATCTCAGCCCCCTTGCTTGCCTGCTGGCCTTCTTCTTATCTTTTAGCTCGTATATTCTGTGGGGGATACCTCACGACTTCATGGCGACCCTTGATTGCTTTATGCCTAATGACTGATGTGGGATTAGGTTGAATTATTGTTGGCCCTTCCTTAGCTATCTAGGGAAACATCCTGGCTGCCCAGGACTTCCTCACCATGGTGTTAAGGAATACACCAGTAATTATCGCATATGAGTCACTTCAAGTTTTACAACCATGTACATTTTGTAATGTTTTTTTCAAACAAAGATTTGTCTACATGTTCTATTCCAATGGACCATGTGGTCTTAGAATGTGTCCGCTTCTGGACCCTTTTTCACCTTGTATCATCATGTCATACAAGGTATAGCCAAGCTGATAAGAACTATTGGCCTTTGCTTTTGATACAGAATAGCAGAGAGGAATTGTTTTATTCCTGTTCTGCATCTGACACATACACAACAAACACACAACACCAACACTCAGACACATTGTTATTGTCAAGACACTAAGGAGTCTGCAACTGTTTGTTTGATTTAAGGAGCCTCGCTGCTGGTACTGCTGACACCTAACCGGTCCGGTTACCGAAACTTTGAGCCACCCAAATAGTGGAGACTGGAACCTGAGAATACCGAGTAGGAGCATCGTACACCCTAGATCCGAATGCCAGGGTTCGACTCCAAGACATCAATACACCCGAATAGCCAGCACTATCCTAAACAGAGATCAGATTATCTCAGGTGACTCTGTGTTCCTACACTGTGTTAACTGATGTAGCTCTACTGTCTGGATGGTGTGAATGATGACATGCGATCTAGTCTAAGCATCAGAAAACTATTTTATTTTTGTACCTGTAACATAAATGTAACTATCATTAGTTCACCAGTTGAACCACAATTTTCATTTTCTCTTTTATTATTAAAGAGTATTATTGTTTTATACTTTCACCAACGTCCTCCACTCGTGATCATTTTGAACGCAGGTGTGCGCAGTGAGTGCGTGAAAGTATTAAAACAGGGGGCGATCCATCAACTTGACGAAGGATCACCGACAGATAAACTAGGCATTCGTAGTTAGGGCTGCCCCTACATACACGAGGTGTTCTTCACCTTCCTGCCTTTGTCTACCAAGTGAATCCCGTCTCTATCTATCGGGACCATCCTTTAGACCTTCTTGTAACGAGCCATAATTTCTAGAGACTGTCGGCAAACTCTTGGATAGGGATTTCTGTCTATTTCAAGAGAACACCCCTAACGGTCGGTGACAGTGACGTAACATCAATAACATTAGATATGCGGACGACACAATGTTCATTGCAGACAACGAGCAGGATCTGCAACGTTTAGTAGATGTCTTTATTGCACACAGTGAACAACGATTTTTAACATTAAATTGTATGAAAGCTACAGATGGTCACCTCGAAGAAAGAAATACCACAATGTAATATACAAGAAAATGGGAATATTCTTAAACAAGTGAATCGGTACAACTATCTCGGAACAGTCATAACATCTGATGGGAGGTGCCTTGACGCGATTCGAACAAGATGACGAAGGTAGCCTTTTGCAGGATGAAAAACATACTGACCAATTTAAAGATGTTAATTGCAATGAGAAAAACTGTTGAGGTGTTACACAAAATCTCTGCTTTTGTATGTATGTGAGACGTCGACTTCACATCCATACAAAAGTATAGGTTCCGTGCCTAGCTACATGCAACACTCTTTTTCTCAGTTCATTAGATATCTTTTAATTGAGGCAGTATGTTTTTTCATCCTGCAAAATGCTAAACCTTTCGCCATGGCAATGCTTGTTTCTAATCCTCTTCAAGGCAATATCCCATCAGGATGTTATTATCTGTTCGCGAGATAACGTTGTATCCTATACACTTGCTTAAGAATATGCCATGTACTTGTATATTACATTGTGGTAGTGCTTCCCTTACCTAGCTGACGACCATAATCTGTGTCTTCTTACAATGTCAGTCTAAACCCTAGTTGTGCACTGGATCGTGCAACAACCGCATCTACTAAATTTGCAGGTCCTGTTCATTGTCTGCGATCAAGACTGTACATCTGCATATCTAATGTTATTGATGTATCGTCCCCAAATGGTGATTCCTTTCGTATCTTCTATATTTCTGAAAATATTTTACTGTACAGGGAAACAGATCTGGAGACATTACACACCCCTCTTTCACACCTCTTTTAATAGGCTGATATTGACCTACATTGTTATCAATTCTTATGGCAGCTTGTTGTTTCCAATATATGTTTTTTACAAGTGTAAGGTCTTTTCCATCAATTTGTAGATCTTTCCCAAACATCCTTTTCATGTCGACATATCTCACTTTATCGAAAGCCTTTGTGTAGTCAATAAAGCAAAGATATAGATCTTTGTTTACTTCTACATAACGTTCAATTACTGTTCTCAGTATATACACATTTACTGTGCCCTTGCCTTCTACAAACCCACATTGTTCTTCTCTATTTCGGGTTGTATTTTCTTCCTAACTCTTTGCATGATAATTCTCAGCAGAATCTTCGTTATGTGGCTCATTATACTAATTGTTCGATGTTGCTCGCATTCCAAGGCTCCTGATTTCTTCAGGATTGCAATAAATATAGAATTACATAATTCAGGAGGTATATCTCCAGTATCGTATATTGCGTTCAGCAGTCTGGTGACTTGTTCTATTCCATATTCTTCTAAGGCATTGTTCATTTCTATTGTGAATCAAACAATATATGATAGATTTATTTCCTGGCATATTTCCCTGCATCTCATCTCGTCACTTGACGAGATGCAGCGAAATACGCCAGGCCATCAATCGTGCAACATATTGTTTCTGGCTTCTGTGTTTACATTTACTTTGGGAAAACATTGTTTTGAAATTCATTTTCTCATTTTGATTTATCTTAATGGCCATTTTTTACTGTTCTCAGTTCCTGTTGAATAGACCTGTTTGTTCACAGTTCCATCCAATTAAATTACAATATTCTTGTTATATATCTCCTATTCTTGCTGTAGTCCATGCCATGCGCTGTTGGTGACCATGGATGTCCACAGCTTTCTGTCTAGTTTACCACCACCCATTCCGGTGGCAGACGTTCCTCCACGCCACGATGTCAAACTGTCCAGCATCTACTCTATTGATTATGTGGTTGTTTCGGGATTTGAAATTTAAATATTGAGCACAACCCACTACTGGCAACGCCGATCGCATTCTGGTATGAACCTAAGGCCTATCGACGTCAATATGGAAGCACTATACTCGAGTTTCGCCCTCATTTGAGCTCGTCAGTAGTGCATATCCCTGACCGGATCCGGAAACAGTCCCGGATCACGCGTGTGAAGCGGGTGTGTAACCACGCGGCACACACTGGACACACCAAATTATCACAATATAATGTCACAACGCTACCCATCGTAGGCTATGCTCAAGATTGCCCAATCGCCGCGACCGACGTCCGTCAATCGATGGGACCCGAACGATCAGGACTTCTCACCGGCAAGGAACACCAGGCCTCCTAAATCCAGTGAGCAATAATCAATTGATTATGTGGTTGTTTCGGGATTTGAAATTTAAATATTGAGCACAACCCACTACTGGCAACGCCGATCGCATTCTGGTATGAACCTAAGGCCTATCCACGTCAATATGGAAGCACTATACTCGAGTTTCGCCCTCATTTGAGCTCGTCAGTAGTGCATATCCCTGACCGGATCCGGAAACAGTCCCGGATCACGCGTGTGAAGCGGGTGTGTAACCACGCGGCACACACTGGACACACCAAATTATCACAACAGAACATCACAACGCTACCCATCGTAGCCGTACTAAGGACACAGGCTTGATAGACAAGGTCTTTTGTTTTGGCAGTAAGCTTCCCTGTTCTCCCATACTCTTTTTCTTAACCTGTTCATAGTTGCTGCTGCGTTATCAATCCGGATGTTGATTTCTTGATCTAGGGATAATTTGCTATTTACCACTGATCCTAGATATGTAAAATGGTCTACCATCTCTAGTTCGGCGTCGTCAATAAAGATTGATGGCACCCCAAGTGCATCTTGTGACATAATATGTGTCTTCTCTTTGCTAA
>JACEFZ010002089.1:0-10000 GCA_014155875.1 Cepaea nemoralis
CAATTTCACTAGGTGCTCCAACCTCCTCCTTGTGATCAATCACTATGATTGACGAGCCTCCTCGCACGCTTAGTGTATTACCAATTTCTGTCTGCCGCAATCTTCATTCAGGAAGTGTTAAATATTGATGTTGATTCATTCAGCTGAAAGCTCTCTTTTGCACCCGACTCTCCAAGGACTTCTTCAAGGATAAGTCAGAAAGTTATGCACCACAATTACCTAAGCTGATAATAAAGACAGAAGCATTAAATGTACACCATCTTATTTCCATCATGTCGGTCCCCTTAAGAAGCGGAGGGGCAAAGTTTTAAAACAATGATGGAGTGATATAGCAGTGAAGAAATGGCAACGAGAACAGGACAAAATGTGGTACAGATCTGGGATACATGCTCTTGTTTCAAGATGGCGTAAAGCCGTTAACGTTGATGTGGATTGTGTTGAGAAGTAGAAATGTTTGCTGCACATGAAGGTTTGCTGTGCATGAACATTGCGACTAAATATTCATGTAATAACATAATTTCCGCCAACATTGATGCACTTATCCATCGTTTTATCAGTCCTCCCACACCGTCCGCATAGAACTGCGTGCTCTGTTTTCTAAACCACGTTTTAACTTCACATTCAACTTCGGCGTCATTCGCGAAATGTCTCCTGCCAAGGTGGGTTTACAGTGGACCAAAAAGGTGAAAATCGCTAGGGGCTAAGTCGGGGCTGTAAGGTGGATGTTCCAGAACTTCCCAACTTAGTTGGTTAATTTTCTCCTGAGTTAATCGAACCGTATGTAGTCTGGCATTATCATGAAGAAGCAACACTCCTCTAGTCAGTAGTCCTGGACGTTTTCTTCGAATTGCATCATGAAGCATCGACAGAACTTCACAGTGCGATTCATAATTCACATTGCCACCTTTCTTCTTGAAATTGGTTAAAAGCACTCCTTGATAATCCCAGAACACTGTCAACATAACCTTCCCTGCTGATGGCGTAACCTTGAATTTTCATACACAAGGAGAAGAAGGATGTTTTATACCCAGCTATGCACCGCTTTAGGGGACACATATTTGTCAGCATAAACAGGAAGCATTTCCTTATGAATGTCCTTTGCAGGCAGTCCTTTTGTCCACACACACACAAAAACTCACAAAAGCACGTTGCTCTTTGGTTGTACACTCCGTAAGTATAGTCGCCATTTTGTTTATGCACTGTGCATGCGCATGAGATACCTAGCGCCACCTGATGAACGGGAATATAAAGTTCGATACTGCTGTCATCTAATGACACCTGTCGAAAACACCAACTACATTTACCTGCCATCCCACAGAACTGTGTGACTTACTTATTGTATCCTCGTAATTGTGATGAATGACTTTCTGATCTACCCTCGTATTATGTCGGCTCCATCGATGGGGTGATCTTCTGAAATAACGTCATTTGTGAGATTCGAGCCACTCTCCCATAGTAATCAGTGCAGTGTCTACCTCCTACTCAGTTTCGACCATTCAGTTAACTTTGAATGAGCTATTTCTCATCGACTAAATACATTTGTTGGATCTGCCCAGCTTCGTCAATTTGGCAGCGGGGATATCCCTTTTAATGACTGTCGTGTTGTGAGACTCCAACCCTTCCGTGTGGTTTGGTTACAGAAACTGACAACATAACATTGTTATCATTACCATCTGTGAGTGAAACCAAATGGCTTGAATGCCGGATTCTCCTTCGAGAGACCGGGGTTCGAATCCTAGTTAAGGTGTGGATTTTTTCTGTCTGGAGGAAAAAGAAAACCATAAACTGCACAGTTCGCGGCGACTGCACTAGCCATGTGGCCTTAATTACCTAGGCTCAAGATCCCCCTGCCATACACCGCAAGGTACTATAAAAGCAGTAAATGACAGACAGAAACGCTCTTCAGAAAGAAATAGCTAATTACTGGACAAATCATCATGTGCCATGCCGATAAGCGTGGGCGGTCATGTTTCGTAATCTCACATGATCACCAGAGTTATAGATCAGCTCTGTCTTCTTGTCGCGACCATACCACTAGACAAGCCATCCAGGTATTTACGTATCTGCCCCACCCAACCTGGTTCTTTTTTCCCTGAATCTTGCCAGTTGTTGCCAAGTTCTCCAATTTATTGCTTCTCATAACATGACGAAAACATTGTGACCGTCTACGTCTAATTTCTCTAATCAATGTACGATTTACATTTGTTTTTAGTAGGACTTGCTCATTGAGTTTCTAGTCTGTCCACGGTAATCTAATATTGCCTCGTAAATCATAAACGGTCAGTAGATTCCGGCTTTAATGGCAACGTCCAGCAAACAACATATAACTAAATTGTTAACACAATACCCATATATTCACCCCCTTAGTCAGAGGTCAGCGTTGTGACATGAGCAAGCATCTATGCAAGGTTGACGTCCTCTATACATATTTCATCCAAGGTAACGGACTGTGTAAGATTTATTTCGCTAATAATTTTTCTAGTACAGCTGCCTTCCGACATACTCTGTACGATTTACAACTGCCGTGTGGTGTTTAAATATGCCCCGCTTGCTTCTAGGTCGGTATAGCCTACAGTAAGTGCCAGATAATGTCCTGAGAAATGAAAGCAGCCAGTATGCTAATGACCACATGTACGGATTGGTATATGAAACTAGGGAACTACCACCATATACTTAATTAACCTTCATGCTTATGACAAGGTCCTTCACTTGACTTATTTGCATTCGGAGACTCCTGTCTTTCGCCCTTATCCTAGAAGTAAAGCGCTTCGAGTACCTAGGAAGTATAATATCATCCAATGGCAAATCAGAAGACGAGATCGAAAATAGATGCAATAAGGCAAACCAACTCATTGGACAAATGGCACCATTACTAACATGTATCAATAGTTACTAAGAAAGCACACTCAACACAATCTTCCAATCAACTCTATGCTACCAATGCCAAACCTGGATAATGACAGAACAAGAGAAAAGAAAAATTACAACAGAAATGAGATTCCTAAGAAGAATACTCAATGTATCAAGAAGAGAGAAGATCACAAATGAAGAAATCACGGACTAAAGTGGGGGTTACAGCAGCGCTAGATTTTATTAGAAAGCAAGCAAGTCAAATGGTTTTGGCCATGCAACTAGGTTACCCAACCATCAGTATACCACAACAAGCAATGATGTACAGCCCAGATGGAATCAGAGGCAGAGGCTGAACACCACATAAGCAATGGATGGAGGGAATAGCAGAGTCCATGGGAATCTCGATAAGCGGGCACTCTCTCGCTGTTTATACTTTACCTCGACACCACAAGGGAGGGAATAGCAGAGTCCATGGGAATCTCGATAAGCGGGCACTCTCTCGCTGTTATATACTTTACCTCGACACCACAAGGGAGGGAATAGCAGAGTCCATGGGAAATCTCAATAAGCGGGCACTCTCTCGCTGTTTATACTTTACCTCGACACCACAAGGGAGGGAATAGCAGAGTCCATGGGAATCTCAATAAGCGGGCACTCTCTCGCTGTTTATACTTTACCTCGACACCACAAGGTACAAGAGGAACAAAATGAGATGAGATGAGATCATAGAAGGCTAAGTATTTCCTCTCACTACCCAATAGATTAGGGGATGAGGGGGCATATGAATCTTTAGTTAAGACTTAAGAGTTAGCTGTATACCCTTTACAGGACGTCGCAGTCAACCACAGCATTTTTGTGATCGGGTGTGATTTACTTGGCAAGTTTACGTTCAGTAGTCTGCTAGTGCTTTCTTAACTACTGACACTTTTATCATTGTTAAAAATCAACACAATCGGTTAGCTTCCAAATCGCCCGCAGCTGATTTTTAACAGTATGTGGGAACGCGAATCGCGTCCGCTAACCATTCGCCACACACGCTGGCGATTCCTTAGTAGCACTGATGTTTGTAGACATTCCCAGCTTTATTATTTAAGTGAACCCAGAAACTTCTGGCTTTGAGGCGACCACTGAACACTCTCCTCCACGTGTCCCTCACACTCGGCATGACCTCGGTATTTGATTCCACACTTAGCCCAGTTTATCATTCAACCCACGTTGGTTGACCTGAGACCTGAGCACTTAAGAAACCAAATTACTTATTCTAGAGGAAACATAATTTCCTGGCTCTTCAGTTAGCTTTGTCCAATTTCAGAACTACGGAGAAGCAGTCTGGCCTAGGTAGCTCAAGTTACCGACTAAACGCTGATTTCTTACAGCCATCGATCTTACAGCCATGGTTCATCAACAAGTGCTCTGCCAGCTGGCATAGATCTTCATGTCTTTCCACAGATCTCGGTCTTTGGTGTTCTGAATAACCTCTGCTGATGATATTATTCCCTGCCACCCTTGCAGTCCATCCAGTAAATGTTCACACTGTCTGCCTCCGCCTCTTCCCCATTCATCTCTACAGTCGTCACGATGTTCTCCAATGCCTCTCTTCTGATCACATGACCAAAGAATGCTGATTGTCTCTGTCTTATTGTTGTATATAATGTTTTGGTTTCATTAGCCTCTGCCAAGCAATCGTTGCTAATTACTCTGGCTGTCCAAGGAATTCGCAACATTTGTCTTAGGCACCCCATCTCTGTTGCTTCGAGGCTCTTCCTAATTTTTCATTCCATTTCCATGATATACTGCTATACAGTAAAATAAGTTCTATATAATATTTCAGGACTCCCTTCCTTACATTCAATAATATTGACTTTTCGCTAAAGATACTTTTCATTTTCTGAATGTCTTGAACATTAATTTCTTGAACTCATGCCTGACCTAATTTGTTTACTTTTTGCATGACGCTTCACAAATAGGCATGTTTGTTCATTAACCACAACATAAAAAGATTACCTTTATTGTCAGTGAAACAATTATGATCTTGGTGTAAGTAACAAGGTTTATAAACACAAATCGTAAAATAAAATAAAAATACAGCAACAATAGAAACAATTAAAAACAATGATTACGCCTTGGGAATTTCAATAATGAAGACAGAAACAAGAGTGGAAAATTTATTACGTGGCATATTTTGCTTTAACTCGTCCGTCATTCGGATAGTTTTTAGAACCTTTATTCTCTCCATTAAGAACCCCACCCCTCCCCCTTACCTTCCAACCCTGACTGATTTATATGCAATGCATCTCTTGTTAAATCTTTACCTTGTCTTACTTTCTGGCGCCTGGTCGTCTTGACAGATGATAGTTTGTTATAGTGTGCTGTCAAATAAAGACATAATTACAACTCATGCATAATGGTAAGACCAGGTATGGAGTTATACCTCTCCATGGCACAAAGCCTGGGTTGAATTGTAGAGACCATGTGTTGTCCATATAGCATAATCCCGCTCTCGGCCTTCCTAGTTTTCTCCAGAGGAAAGATAACGCCAATACATCTGCAACAAAACTGGCTCCAGAATCTGCCGGATCAGCAAAACAATACTCTAACTGTCCGCTTTCGGAGTTTCGATCCTAGACCAGTTGCCGATCAAGGCTTAGGGTTCCCCATTTAGTTTGTAGTTTGTATTTTCTTCCACTAGAATAAGACTTATACTCTCCCAATTTCGCTCCTCCGTCTGAAACAGTTTGCACAATGTGAAGTGGTGAGTTTGGTGTACGCCACCCAAACCTCGGTACTAACAGAAAGCAAGTAGTAAAGTCTACTGTCATACGGTGGCTCAGTCATATCTGACTGATACCTGATTATGTCCACTATCTACGTAAAGACTAAGTAACTGGTAATGCTTCCTCCGCGGGTTTTAAGTATTTCTCTGTGAACATACTTCAACCAACACCCAAGAGAAAACTGCTGTCACCTTCAGACTCCTTATTGGTATTGACGTCTGCAATTTAATGGATACCGAATTATAACCCTGCAAAACATATTTAGCAAAGTCCTCGAGAAGATAGTAGCCTGCAGGCTCCGGTGGCATTTGGAAAGTCGTAATCTGCTTCCCAGAGGACTCGGGAGGACATCTGGTCCAATGCTGCAACTTTTGCATTTGATGTCTATGAGGGCTTATAGTGATAAATAAGATACAGTGGGGGTAGCTCTTGACCTGGAGGATGCGTATAACAGGGTCAGGTATGATCAGTTGATATACACTCTGTTGAACATGGAGGTCTGCCCTTACCTTGTCAAATGTGTTGCGGCCGTCCTTTATGAGCGCGTGGTTGCACTGCGCATGGATTCCTGGACCTCTGAACTTCTGAACCATGTACTAACACACGTGGGATGCCACAGGGGTCTGTCATGTCCCCGGTGCTCTTTAACATCTACACCAGCGAAGTCGAAGCTATTGAGACACCAGGTTCTGGTAGAATCTTGACATTTTCAGATAATGTGCTGGTCTGCAGACAGGGCAGGGGCAGGGAAAGTTTGGCTGCAGACTTACAGATGGTAGTAAACAATATGGCGGAGTTGTGCAGGGACGCAGGAGTCGTTATAAACCCAGACAAGGCATCGGTTGTGTGGTACTCCGTGGACAACTGGATTGTGATGGCAGATGTCCCATGTATTATATTTAATTAATGTCTTATTAGTAGAGAGAGTAAATTAAAGTACTTGGGAATCACTTTTGACAGGTGTGTGTCTTTTGATGATTATTTGGAGGCTTTCGGTGGTGAAGGCTGGTACTGGACTTAATGCGTTGGGGGCGATGGCAGCAACGGGTGTAATAATTTCTGTCATTGAGTATGGTTTGGGGCTGCTGACAGTATCTGATAGCCAGCTTGAAAGGTTGAAGCGCATACAGAATGCGGCCGTGCGGGTGATCCTGGGGTGCACAAAGGACACGCCAATTATATGCATGAGGTATATCCTGACGCTACCAAAAATGGCGGATAAGCATAGGGACCTTCAAGCCAAATGGTACCTGAGAGTTAGATAGGGATCACCCTCTGAATGAAGCCATGGATATGGTCAAGGGTCATTGACTAAGACGAGGCAGGTCCTGGATGGCACAGGCGGAAATATCTTATACGTCAGGTGTGTGCTCTAGAGACCATCAGTTGTGAAAACGAGTGGGTTGAAGTACCGGAAGACATGAAGGACTGGCACAATGTAATAGTAACACTGGATCGTAAAGAGAATGGGCAGCGGACCGCACAGAGTTTGAGGTGCAACAACTGAAGCAGAGTAACACACATCCAGGTCACATAGTGATCGATACTGATGGGTCGGTGGTGAGAGGCAGACGGAGTGGTTGGGGTTTCATTGCGATGGTTAATGGACGATTCTTTAAAAAAAAGGAGAGTCTGGCATATGAGGTTACGACTTCTAGCATGAGAATGGAGTTGGAAGCAGTCACAGCGGCTTTCCGTTGGTTAGGGGAGACCACTGCATCACACATTGTCTTCATCACTAACTCACGAGTATGCTTAGTAAGGTGGAGAAAGGAATGTTTCGTGTGGAATGGCTTACCTCGCTTTGGAGGTCATAGATTGTGAGAACTGTAAGGATTTCTTTGCCCTGGCCATGCGGGGGTGCGGTGGAATAAACAGGCTTATAGGCTAACAGGGAATGCACTTCTTGGTAGTAGATTACTTATGGACAAGGGGAGGTGGTCGTGTACCTGTGGGACCAGGTCGAGAAGGTGGGGGACAAGATTGAGAATCCAAATGTGGAAGGGATGAGGTTGCGGGTGAATGGCATGGGTTCTGGTAGAATCTCAAAACTGAGAGGGAAGACTAGGAGAACTTTCAATCAGATAGCTATGGGTACGCTTAATAGTGTGACTCTTCATTGGCTATTGAGCGAGGGGACGGAGTGTGTATGGGGATGTCCTGAGTGCAGTGATGGCAGTTCTTAGCTCAACTCACCTCAACTCAACATTGATGTCAACATCTAAATGTAAGCTTGTTACGCGCCGGAAACTGTTTTCAGACATTTGGTTTTGCTTTCAGCAAAGACATTCTGGCTTTTCCAAAGACATATTGAAAAACTACGCCCACGTTAATTAAGCCAACCTTTTTGGATTTCTGTAGAGACTGTTTTTATGACATATTTTTTTTAAATTCCTCAATGGACTGTGCAGAAAACGTCAGGCTAAAATCAGACGAATAGAGATGCGGATGTCAGTGATTTCAAAATGAAACGATAGATTTACATTCAAGTTTAACTGTAGTTTATTCAGCACATTTGCCAAGTTGTTTTGTTTTTCCTCCTTTTTTCAAGATAATCTAAGAACTGTTCGATAATATTTATGCTCAAAAGCTGCGAGTTTCTGCTTACTTGAATGCGAAATGGTCCAATAGGCTGCCACATAAAAGATACATGCTCTCAACCAGAAGCAGATCCGGACCATGTAAACAATGGACAGAGGGAATAACAGAGTCCATGGGAATCTCGACATATGAAGGCCATAAACGGGCGCTCTCCCGCTGTTTATACTTCACCTTACACCGAAGGTACAAGAGGAACAAAATAAGATGAGATGTTGAGATATATCGAGATTATCCATGGGCTCTATTATTCCCTCTGTCCATCGTTTACATGGTTGACCTTTTCTTCTGCTTTCATTTATTCTACTCATCATAAGGTCTTAATACTCTTTATCTAATCTCTGCATTGTTATGTCTTTTATATGTAAGATTTTATTCAATCCAAAAGTCACCGGTGTGTGTTTATTGTAGAGTCACAATAATCAAAGTGTGTGACAAGTTCAGTTGTTGTCATTGTTTATTAGGTTTGGTTAGCAAGTGGTTGTGACAGTAGACAATATCTCTATTTGTTTCAATCAGCGAAAGGTGTGATCTTCACTGTCTTTTACCTGCGAAGATTTATACAGAAGAGGGAGAGTGATATCAAAGAAAGGGTGGATGGATGTAAGCACTGGCTGGATCAGTTACATTTATCAGTCGGTCGGTCGGTCCGGGTCGGGTCGGGCCCTGTCGGGTCCGGTCGGGTCCGGTCAAGTCCGGTCCGGGTCGGGTCGGGTCGGGTCGGGTCAGTCGGTCGGTCGGTCACAGTCTCCTTCTGTCTCTCTAAGTCTGTGCCTATCAGTAACCCTCTATATCTGTCGGTCTGATCTCTGGCTGTCTAGTCTCTGTCTGTCAATTAACTCGCTGTCTGTCCGTCAGCCTGTCTGTCTCGGTCTCTGTCTGTCTGTCTCAATCTATGTCTGTCTCTGTCTCTGTGTGTATATCTGTCTCTAGCTGGCTGTCTCTCACTCAGTCTGTCAGTATGTCTGTCTGTCGTCTCCCCCCCCCCCCCCCCCCTGCCACATTTCTCTCGCTCTCCGACCATGTATGACATGCCCACGACACATGTTATACATAGAAAGAACTGATTAGGAACTTCTATGGTCTCACCAGGTCAATGAGGACGTCCATTAATTTGCTGTTCTTAAATCTCTGCCTGGCTGACCTGTTCGCCCTGGTCATCACTGGGCCCACTGCAGTCGTGGACATGTTTGCAAAGGAAGCCTGGTACCTGGGGCCGTTCATGTGTGAGTAGCTGTTGTAGTTGATGTAGCTAATGTTGTAGTTGCTGTTGCTGACGTTATTGTTGCTGTTGCTGATGTTGTTGTTGCTGTTGTTGATTTTGTTGTTGCTGTTGCTGATGTTGTTGTTGCTGTTGTTGATTTTGTTGTTGCTGTTGCTGATGTTGTTGTTGCTGTTGCTGATGTTGTTGTTGATTTTGTTGTTGTTGTTGTTGATGTTGATGTTGTTGCTGTTGTTGATGTTGTTGTTGCTGTTGTTGATGTTGTTGTTGCTGTTGTGGATGTTGTTGTTGCTTTACTGATGTTGTTGTTGCTGTTGCTGATGTTGTTGTTGATGTTGTCGTTGCTGTAGCTGATGTTGTTGTTGCTGTAGCTGATGTTGTTGTTGCTGTTGTTGATGTTGTTGTTACTGTTGTTGATGTTGTCGTTGCTGTAGCTGATGTTGTTGTTGCTGTAGCTGATGTTGTTGTTGCTGTTGTTGTCGTTGTTGCTGCTGTTGTTGATGTTGTCGTTGCTGTTGTTGTCGTTGTTGTTGTTGCTGTTGCTGTTGCTGTT
>JACEFZ010002089.1:15000-22257 GCA_014155875.1 Cepaea nemoralis
ATTAGATGTAGACAGTCACGATATTTTGGGCAAGTTATGAGAGGAAATAAACTGGAGAACTTGAGGGTAAGAACAAGGAGCAGGCAGAGAGATAAATACATAGATTTCATGGCCACATGGCATAATCTAGACAAGAACAAAGAGCTGATCCACGACTTTGGTGATCATGTGAGATAGCGAAACATAACAGCACTCACTTATCGGTATGGCATATGATGATGAGTGCATTAAAAATAATATGGATGGCGTAGATTAAAATTTCAGTGGAAAGGGTGGATTAAAAGAATATCTTCTATTCAATAAATTTTAAGAGCGTGTTAGACATAACTAATAAATAATGAAACGATGAAAAAACAAGAGACAGCAGAGATGTGGGGTTTGAACAGAATCCTAGACAGAGAAGAAAACACATTGTGCTGTATTGGGTTGTTGTTGTTGTTGTTGTTGTTGTTGTTGTTGTTGTTGTTGTTGTTGTTGTTGTTGTTGTTGTTGTTGTTGTTGTCTTCCACTTCCACTTAGTATCTGACGTTCCGGCGCCAGTGACTAGCGCCATCCTTTCACTTTCCTCCATGATTCCCTTCCTGTTTTCTAGAGTAGTCATTGGTTCCTTTGAGTGCTGCGAGTATAAAGAAGATCCCTCATCTCCTCCTTCTTCCGCGATCAACGATTGCTATGTGTGCTGCATAATAACCATTGTAGTGCGTAGATGTCCACTGTGTAGTCCCTTACCACCTAGGCAACAAGCCTTATCTTGTTACGAGTACATGCAACCTAAAGACAAAATACCATGACAGGACAGACCAGACTCTAAGTCTTAGTCGGCAACTGGTCTAGGATCCAAGCTCCGACAGGCGGACAGTTTGAACATTCCTTTAATGATCCGACCACTCCTGTAGCTTGTCTTGTTCCAGATGTATTCGTGTTACCTTTCCTCTGGAGTAAGCTAGTCAGGCCGAGAGAGGTATAATGCTGCATTCGCAACACATGGTCACTAAAATTCAGCCCAGGCTTTGTGCAATGGAGAAGTATAATTACATCACACACTATCGTCTGCCATGACGGCAATGTGGCAGTCAGTTTGCCAATGCTTTGTGAACGAGACGGCAACGTGTTAGTCCCAACTGACAGGTGTGTGTAATTGTTAGTTAGTTAATCGACAGAGCGGGGTAGGGGTACACCCTATCAAAGGAGAAGTAAGGTGCCTCCTTCCCTCCGCTAGCCTACGGGACACCCTTGGGCAAGGTGGAGTACCCGTTTAGCCCCCCCCCTCCCAACAGGGTAACGTGAAGCCATGGGAGCATGTGGTGGATTGGACTTGGGAGCAGCCGACATATAGTTGTTGGTTATGGTTTCAAGTCAGTGACGGTGGGCAGAGGATCTCTCAGTAGAGACAATGGCTACGGTCATCCGATCAGTATGGTCACTGCCAGGAAGGAAGAATGGTAGACTTCCCTCCTTATTGATTCCCGGGCAGAGGAGGCTCGTCAGCCTTGGTTGGTATCTCTTCTAAGAGAGGGAACTCTAAATCTCAAACCTCCGCTGCCTTGCGGGTATACCCATATGGGAAAGGCTTCGGGAGTAAACCCTGAGGACAAATCCGGAGATGGAGTCCCTAAGGCAGCTCCATGTTGTAAACAACATAGTTTTGGCAACTCCTGCGACGGCACCGATGCCAAGTTGCATTGGCTACTGCCTTTCCCTTGGTCAACATCGGCGACGTGGAGAGGGGGAACCTGCTACTGGACAACAGCTGGTTCTCCGATTTCCATTGCCCAGGCTTGTGCCCTGAAGAGGTCACTTCAGCACCGCGTAAAGCGGTGACACAACACGGGAAGCAGCATTTGCCGGTTATAAGTCTTAATGCTCGATTGGCGTAGAGCAAGGCGCCAGGGGCTACTTCCGACGGTGGGAGAGATCATCGTATCTCACTAGACAGCTACCGCCCGCCTAAGCTGGGCAGCCCCCAGTCAATAAGGTGTTGTCTCGCACGGTTCATCTACTCCTGAGGGTTGGTGTGGAGCTTAGGGGGAAATCCTGACACATGGACCGCAATCTATACACCTAGCAACAAGAAAAAACAAAACAACCAGCCCTAAGGCTGGGAACATGAAACGTAAGAACCATGACCCCTGGCATCTCAGACGATCTAAACGAGATTGTGGATGCCCGCAAAACTGCAGTGATAAACAACGAACTACTAAGACTGGGGATAGACATTGTCGCCCTGCAAGAGACCAGACTCCAAGAGTCTGGAAGCATCAAGGAGAGGGACTTCACTTTCTACTGGCATGGCAAGCCGTGCGAAGAGACCAGGGAGCATGGAGTTGGCTTCGCTATCAGAAACAAGCTGCTCAATTCCATCATACCACCAAGTGATGGCACTGAAAGAATATTGAAGCTCCAACTCCAGACAGAGGCAGGCCCAGTCAGTATTATAAGCGTTTACGCCCCAACACTAACTGCAGCATCAGAATCTAAGATAAGTTCTATGACGACCTTAGCAAAGAAGTCAGTGAAACACCAGAGAAACAACATCTTTTTATCCTGGGGGATTTCAATGCCAGGGTTGGCTCCGACCACGAATCTTGGCCTTCATGTCTAGGACAGTTTGGCGTTGGGAAGATCAATGACAATGGACAACGTCTCTTGGAATTCTGCAGCCACCATAATCTGTGCGTGACCAACACCTTCTTTGACACGAAACCTCAACACAAGGTGTCATGGAGGCACCCCAGATCAAAGAACTGGCACCAACTCGACCTGGTGCTCACTAAACGCAGCAACCTCCGCAATGTACGGCTGACTCGCAGCTATCATAGTGCTGACTGCGACACCGACCATTCACTCGTCTCCAGCAAGGTGAAGATAAAGCCCAAGAGAATCTACAGAAGCCGAACAGAAGGAAGACCACGCATTGACACCAGTGGCACCCAAAATAAAGAGAAGGTCAACAAATTCATGCAGGCTCTAGCGGATACTCTGCCTGGCCCCACAGACGGAAATTCCACCGAGAGATGGAGTCATTTTCGCGACACCCTCTACAATACAGCACTATCAACATTTGGCAAGAAGCAAACTAAGTCAACCGACTGGTTTGAAGCACACTCCGAAGAGATGCTCCCAGTCCTGGAGATAAAGAGACATGAATTCTCAATGTATAAAACATCACCTTCAGAGAAACACTGCAGGCATTGCGAACGGCCAGAAATAGAGTATAACAGATGGCAAGAAGATGTGCGAACAGGTACTGGCTAAAGCTCTCTGCTCAAATTCAAACTTGTGCAGACACTGGAAATATAAGAGGAATGTATGAGGGCATCAAACAAGCTGTCGGTCCATCAAAAAATAAGATGGCCCCTTTACGATCAACTGAGGGGGTAATCATAAAAGATCGAGCGAAACAAATGGATCGCTGGGTAGAACACTACTCAGAGCTATACTCAGTGGATAACACTGCCAGCGAAGAAGCTCTGGAAGCCATCGATCAACAGTCCGCCATGCATGCCTTGGATAACGAACCTTGCCTCACAGAAATCAGCGAAGCACTAGACTCTCTCAAATCCGGCAAGGCACCTGGAAAAGATAGTATTCCACCTGAAATTTTAAAATGTAGCAAAGAAACAATCATCCCAGAACTGTATGCAATACTACAGCTCTGCTGGAGAGAAAAATCAATACCACAAGATATGAAAGATGCAAACATCGTTACCCTTTATAAAAACACAGGCGACAGAAGCGACTGCAACAACTATCGCGACATTTCCCTTCTCAGCATTACAGGCAAGATTTTTGCCAGAGTAATCCTTAAAAGATTACACATTCTTGCTGAAAGAATCTACCCCGAATCGCAGTGCGGATTTAGACCCAACAGGTCCACCATCGATATGATTTTCTCACTCCGGCAGCTCCAAGAGAAGTGCAGAGAACAGAGGAAGCCATTATATATAGCCTTCATCGACCTCACAAAGGCATTTGACCTCGTGAGCAGAAGCGGCCTTTTTAAGGTCCTTGAAAAGGTTGGATGTCCACCCACCCTTCTTAGTCTCGTGAAATCATTCCACGAAAACATGCAGGGGACCATTTTATTTGACGGTTCAACATCCCAGTCATTTAGCATCAGCAGCGGAGTAAAGCAAGGCTGCGTGCTTGCTCCTACACTCTTTGGTATCTTCTTCGCTGTTCTCTTAAGGCAAGCATTTGGGACTGCCACTGAAGGCATATACCTCCACACAAGATCTGATGGCAAACTTTTTAACCCATCAAGACTCAAGGCAAAGACCAAAATAAGATCAAGATGCATAAGAGAACTACTTTTTGCAGATGATGCAGTCATGAGGCAGTATGACTACTCATACAGCAGAAGATCTCCAAAGGCTCATAGATCGTTTTGCAGCCGCCTGCAAAGACTTTGGGCTCACCATTAGCCTAAATAAAACACAGGTGATGGAACAAGATGCTGATGCGCCTCCGTCAATCAAAATCTCTAATTACGAATTGAAGGTCGTCCACGATTTTGTGTATTTGGGGTCGACAATATCAGATAATCTTTCATTAGAGACAGAAATCGACAGACGCATTGGAAAGGCAGCCACAACATTTTCCAGGCTAGCTAAAAGAGTTTGGGAGAATAATAGACTAACAGAGCGTACAAAAGTTCAAGTATATAAAGCTTGTGTTGTTAGCACACTACTCTATGGGTCTGAATCCTGGATCTTATACTCAAGACAGGAAAGGAAGTTGAATTCCTTCCACATGAGATGTCTGAGAAGTATCCTGGGCATAACATGGAAAGACCACATAACAAACAAACAGGTGCTTGAAAGAGCAGATATTTCCACAGTGCACACCCTCCTCAAGCAGAGACGCCTCCGGTGGCTGGGCCACGTATCTATGGAGGATGAACGTATTCCCAAAGATCTCCTTTACGGAGAACTAGCCACAGGAAAGAGGCCAACCGGAAGACCCCAAATGCGATATAGGGATGTGTGTAAACAAGATATGAAAACCATTGGAATAGATCCAGACACGTAGGAGAGAGCTGCAACAGACAGATGCTCCTGGAGAAGAGATGTACGAAACGGACTGGTGCTCTTTGAGCGCAATCAGATCCAAAAAAAACTGAGGAGAGACGGCACAGGCTCAAAGAGAATTCACTTACTGCGGGACTTGCCTCGTCTTACAGATGCGGAAACTGTGACAGGGATTGTCATTCTCGAATTGGACTATACAGTCACCAGCGGTGCTGCCAGGCACCTCCCAAGCGGCACAACTCTATAGTCCTTCAGGACTGAAAGAGGCCTACTACTACTACTAATCGACAGATCATCCTCATTGTACATTGAACCATTCAGTCCATAAGTGCTCGGATCCCCTCCTCAGTAAATCCCGCAGCGTACAGCGGCTAACGACACCAGTTCTGTGTTGGTTTATTAATCTTCTTTGGCTTCCTGCATAGTGTTCTTGTTTGGCCACACTTCTTTTAACTTGCTGTTCTCGCAGTTTGACCATGAATGTAGATTCACAGTCATCACTTGGTTCTCGCAAACGGCTTGCTTCTCGTAGAGCATTCAGTATATCAGTCTGGTCCATGGCTTGTCCGCCCTCCACAGTAGCCTTACCTGCAAGCTTGTCACTGTTTGAAATGAACCCATCATCAGCGCACAGGACATTTACGCGCCCAGGGCGCTACACCTCTAGATCACGCTGACCTCTTTATTGACCATCTCATCCAGAGAAATGGAATAGGGAATTAGCATTGCGTGGGAAGGGCTGAACACAAGATCAGACGTTTACAATTAAGATGAACTTTTAGTGAACCTCATCAGTAACAACCAGTTGGCATTGAATCGGGACTGTCAGACTGACGGTGAAGATTTGTCCAGCCTAGCTGTTCATTTTTCGTATATCTCGGTTATCTTCTTCGTAAGTCTTAATGTCCTTTTCGTACGTCTTTCTGTCTTCATCGTATGTGTTAGTGTCTTCTTCGTATGTCTTTCTGTCTTCTTCGTATGTCTTAGTGTCTTCTTCGCGTGTCTTGGTGCCTTCTTTGTATGTCTTGGTGCCTTCTTTGTATGTCTTGCTGTGTTCTTCGTATGTTTTGGTGTCTTCTTCGCATATCTTAGTGTCTTCTTCGTATATATTAGTGTCTTCTTCGTATGTCTTGCTATCTTCTTTGCGTGTCTTGGTATCTTCTTTGTATGTCTTGTTTTGTTCTTCGTATGTCTTAAAGTCTTCTTCATATGTCTTGGTGTCTTCTTCGTGTGTCTTCCTCGTGTGTCTTCGTGTCTTCTTCGCGTGTCTTGGTGTCTTCTTCGCGTGTCTTGGTATCTTTTTCGTGTGTCTTGGTGTCTTCTTCGTGTTTCTTGGTGTCTTCTTCATGTGTCTTGTTGTCTTCTTCATGTGTCTTGTTGTCTTCTTCGTGTGTCTTGGTGTCTTCTTCGTGTGTCTTCTTTCAATTGCGTTCCCAGCTACCAGCAAAACTTAACTTGCCCAACTTTCCCCTAGAAACTGATAAACTTCACTTTTGAGAACACAGACACACACACACTCACGCAAGCACGCACACTCCCCATACCAACTTAGACACACCAACATCCACGCTTACACCCACACCCACACACACATCCCACACACACACACACACACACCAACACAGACCCTACCCACACAGCATGACACCCACCTGCCCACACCAACCTGCCCACACCCACCCAACCCCACATCAACACACCCGAACCCACACACATGTATATAAACCCCCACCACACAGGCATACCCACACAAACATTCACACCGACAGACTTACGCCACACACACTTACACATACCCTCACCCCGGAGCCCACGCCCTCAGAAAAACGCCCACAAACACCCACACCTATAAACTACGCTTATGCCCACGCCTACACAAACAAACAAACAAACCCACTCAAACACCCCCCCCCCCCCCACACACACACACACACATACACATACACATACCCACACAAAAAGCCGTCATCAAACACTCAAAGCCCAACAACCACACCGGCATACCACAAATCGGACACGACGATTCGTTGTGTCGTTGTATCTTCTTCTTCTTCTTCTTCTTCTTCTTCTTCTTCTTCTTCTTCTTCTTCTTCTTCTTCTTCTTCTTCTTCTTCTTCTTCTTCTTCTTCGTTCTTGTTTGTTTTGGAATTGGTTTGTTTTTAAAAACCCTAATTTGGCCCCTTGGGCTTGTTTAACAGCAGATGAAAAAAAGCGATATTTGCCCTTT
>JACEFZ010002090.1:0-23601 GCA_014155875.1 Cepaea nemoralis
TTTTTAAATACTTACAGCTTTGCAGAATACATGATTTCACTAAATAAACACAATTAAACACTATATTTCGTCACGATAGGCATATTTCTAGCCCGCAAATTGCACTCGTTTGCACAAATTACCGTCACTACAAAAATTAAACCCTAGTCCAGAGCCCGTGGATGAGTGGATTAGCTTGAACTTACGTTCAAGCTTCACTTCTGACACCACAATTACCCTTGCCTGTCAACAAATCAACTGACAGGCATCATCGGGTACTTCTGGCACACCATACAAGAAAACTTGCAAGTCGTGTGCGAGGAAATTAAATGGTACATTTATTGCCGTTGGCTCGCCACAAGCAGTGAACAGTCGCTATTGAAACACACAACATACAGCCACAGTATTATCTATCACGAGCTGCTACCCCTATGCTAACTTTCTACACAAATAAACACAAATACCCCTATCGCTACGCTAACGAGGTGTACACTACAAGTCCGTCCGGCCGTCTGCCAATCTTTCATTCCTTCGTCACACACCACGGGGATTCACCTTCACCTTGGTGCGTGTTGCCTCACATGGCACGCTGATGGCAGACGTGGTACGTTGAGTGTATACTCAACTTCTCTGTGGCTACCACGAGGCGTGATGTTATCGTGATTAGAGTGCTAACTCTCTGAACACCGCCTGCGTGTCTCATGAGGGAATGGTCACCCAACTCTTATTACCTCATCTCCCATGCCCTTCCCTCGGGCACCGTATCCCCTCCTGGTCTCTTCATGATTGACTGCTCTTCCTGGCGAAGGGGATGCGGTCGAGTCTTTGACAATGAACTTTTAGTTTGCCATTTTGTATGCTAACGGCATTAGCTTCATGAATTGTTTCTATACATTCATTACTAATACTGTCAGTTATACCCTTATCTGACTTATTAGTCTGATCATCATACCGTTGTATGATAGCTGCGTGTGTCTCTTCTAAATCGTCTGAGTCACTACTGGAGTATATGTATGCTGTACTCGCTTCCTTCCAGGAATTTCTCATCGGACACGACCTACTAGTGTGTCCGTACGCCCTACATGACAAACATTTAATGCTTCTTTTAAAAGAGTCATACTTACTTCTCTTCTTAGTAGTAATGTCTTTCAGATATGCGGTATAACCTGGATGTTTATCACACATTTCTAAATTTCCATGCGATAATCTACAATACTGACATCTGGTGAATTGGCCTTTCCTTGGTCTATCACCTTCTCTATTGTAAGGACTATTTCTATTGCCACCACTACTAAACTTTCTAAACTTACCGTTTCCTCTCTGGAATTTTGCACTTGCTCCTATTACTAATTCAGGTTGAGTACAGTTGGCAAACACGTCTATATGTGCATTACAGTAAGACTCACCTTTAGCTTCCATCTGACTTAAATTCTTACATTTATTTTCCATCAGAAATACTGCCATAGGTTCTGGTATCGCAGATAACAGTCTATCTCTGATAATTAAATCTCTAATTTTTTCATAATTAGATTCTATATCAGCAGCCTTACACCACTTGTCAAAACTAGATGACATTTCTGAAGCAAAATCAAGGAACGTTTGGTTCGATTTCGGTGTAAGTGTTTTAAACTTCGTACGTAAACCAGCCTCGTCCAATGAAAAATGTGATAGCACAAGATCGCGCATGTATTTGTAATTTGTACGTAAATCTTCAGGAATTAACTCTATCACTTTTAACGGCTCTAACGCGAGGTGACGATGAAATAAAATCGGTACGTCCTTCTCCGGTACCTTGTAGTACTTTACGAGCACTTCGAAATTCGTTATCCAAGAACTAACCGAATCACCTTGTTGAAATTCCTGAATAAACCTTGGTACTTTTTCACGGGATCGTTCTGCTTAGTCAGCATTTTCTCTCGTTCGATTTCAGCTCCACGTTCCATCTCAAGCGTCTTGACCCTTAGGTTACCTTCAACCTCTTTGTCCTTCCAGAGTGTCTCTGTAGCAAGTCTCTCTCCTATCAAAAGCCAATTGTTTCTCTTTAAGTTCTGCTTCAGCAACAATTTGTTTCTCCTTTATTTGCATCTCTATCATTAACTTCTCTTTTTCCGCATTTAATTCTTTTTCTCTAGACTCCATTCGTTCGCGTTCCAAAATTATCTCACTTTGTCTGATCGCTATCTCTTTTTCTTTCAGTTCTCTCTCAAGTTGTTTCGCTTGCTTCTCTGCTGTCAGTCTTTCCTGTCTTTCCTCCTTTTCACGTGTGGCCTGAAGTTGTCTTTCCTCTTTGTCAAGTTTCTGTTGTTCACTGAACTCAAGCTTTGCCCAATTTCGAAGCTCAGCACCAGTTAGACCAGACTTCTCACCCATTTCAAAATAATATTGCAGCGTAGACATCTTCTCTTCTTTTCCCACCTGTAAAATGCTATCTGGCTGAAATAAATATAGTAGTAGGTAAGAGAAGAAAAAAATCGACAAGAATTGTGATATTGTCTCAACTCACTATCACTTAGATAGTAAGGTAAATCTCGTATCACCGTTGAGAAAATATAGACTCAATTCAATTTGTAGTGTAAATTCGAACACAACAAAAGAATCAACCAAATATATCTATAATGAACAAAACAGATCTAAATTATAAAATAAATATAAAGAAATATGTCTAATATACAATATGTGTGACGCAAGACAACTAATAATCATAAGAGACGATCGACGACTGACGTAAATACATATTACTGTTTACAAACGATAACAAAATTTTATCCCCATTTTTGACGGATAATGTTCCTACTATACTACTAACGTAAAGACGAGACTATAATATTGTGGTGACGCCCGCAAGATCAAAAACCAAACAAAATTAATTCGTAATGACCTGGCGCTTGTCAACCCACAAATCACTTCATGAACTAATCAAGATATCAGATATCCTTAGCTCATCAAGGCCTTCTAACCACCCGCAAATAAAATAAATAGCCTTATTATGAGTCAACATAACATCAATCAACAATGAATAACAATTACTGGCCTTTTTCCGGCTCTGTTGTACATAGATAACCGAGTAGAGTTCCTGTCGTTCAAAAATTTTGACATAGAATTGTGTCGATTAGTTCCTTAATAAATTGATTCCTGGTCATCACTCGAGTATTGGTATGATTGTTGATTTCTACCCGAGAAACTGTGTCCACAATAGACTGTTGCTCCTGGCTTGAACGATAGCACAATTAATTTGTACTTTCACCCTGGACTCAGGAAGTCCGTAACCAACCCATAACACGTAGTTGGCTGTAGTGTAACGACGACGTTTGAATTTTTTTTTTTCTGCAGCCTTATTGTGATACGTTTAGGCTGTTGTAGGTATCCGACTGAATGATGCTTGCATCCAGTTCTGGTACATAAAGTCCAATGCGTGAACAAGCTGACTGTGTCTGGTGTCACGATGAAAAATGGTAGTTGTCAATCCGTGTGATAGTACGTCAGAGTCTTGAGGAACATGTAACGTTTCGATGCAGTGTAGTGTCCAGTAGTATTCTGTCACGGTGTCGTGTGCAGAGGTGTAGTGAAATTTCGTATGCGTTGATATTACAAGAGACGTGTCAATCCACAATCATGTAATGGTGAGTCATTTGCTACAGCTGTGCACTGTGTAACATCCATAAGTGTCTTTATATGTTCCTGATAATGGCATCGTAAATGTGTAGAAGTTGGTGAAGTCGTATAAATGCAGTGTGGAGGTAAGTGTCCTGTTGTCTGTGTATCTATATGTGGCGTTGTCTTTATGACCTGGTATCAGAGTGGTAGTTCCACTGAATGTCCCACCCACCTATATTTCCTTCAGACTCTTGGTGGAGGGAAGTGTAGGTACTCCCGATAATGTATAATGTACCTTCATAGTTTCATCCGATATAGATAACTGTACAATAGTTAATGTCCCCCAGAAGAATAATGAATGATCCTTGTGTCGACAGTGTAAATTTGACAAAGTGTCGGCAGCCAATAACATTATGTAGATATCCTTTTCTTCGCCAAGTGTATATTGACTGTAGTATATTAATGTTCAAGAGTTGTGCACTGTAATGTGTAGACTACGTCTAATTTCAAAACATGTCCTATGTAATCAATTGGTATTATCATGTGTAATATGTCTCCTGATAGCGGACATCGAACTGATAAAGTGTCACATTGTCGTACAGCTTTGTGAACTAGCACAAGTTTGCTTTCTTACCTTGTGTATAGCAAACGACATTTGATTTGAATAATCAATCATTAATATTACATGGTTGCAGTCAGCAACTGTTGTTGTCTTCTGTTACGTTTAAAATGGTGCGCGTCGTTTGTACTATTCGTGCACTTCAACTTGACGTGTAATTTTCATCATTGCAAAAGCAGTAGTCATTCTTTCCTCATTAATAATCCGTAATACTGTCCTACACTCCGTGTAACAATAATATGTTATGTTTCGTTTTCTGGCGACGTCAGACAGCTTATATTAACTCAGCCGCCATGTTGTCGCATTCTGTGTACTCCTGATGTCTTTTCGTGCAAAGGAATTTATCATCGTGGCGTGCATTTTATGTTTCTTACTGATCTGGCGGAATCAATCGTCGTTTATTCATATCATCATCGTTTCCTCGGATCGAAGTCCCCACGTTGTCTTGACATGCATTCAACCACTGAAGCATTAAAACTCAAACTTGAATGAATGTGTGTAACAAAAGTCGCTCACCTTGAAGACTGTTATAATTTTGAGATAAATCCTTTTATTTCGGATCGGCTCTCTTTTAGACAAAATGAACACAACACTGCGGTATCATATAACGGGGCCCTAACACGGGCACGGGACGTTATATATGTTAATACAACTTGGCCGTTCATCCAATTCTATAATTACTCAATCTCCTAAAGCATATTGCAACCAATGTCCAAACTTAACTCGTTAACTCGTTGTCTATACTTGCTATATGTTCCGGTCCTGAGTATGACAAGAATGCTATGTAAACAGGCGATATCCCTCAGTAACAATGCCTTGCCCTAAATGATCAAACCTTTTTTCTCACGGAGCTTTCAGGGAAAAATACACACAGCCGTCTGCATCTGCTTTCTCGAAGTCACCTCCGTTGCTGTCTTGACGATGCTTACGTCGTCCTTAGTTTTCCCTAGTGGTCATTCTATTGTTAGACTGGGAATCTCCCAATTCCCACTATGTGGTGCGTGTGAGCGTGACCACTATGTGGCATCGTCATTATCATCATCATCATCATCATAGCTATACTGAAAGAAGCAGGCGATCAAGATTCTACTTCTTCACACTTGTCGACCCACTGTACTCTTGATAAGTTTAGTCGCTGATCATTTTTCTCGCCAATTTCCTAACACATCCAACATTTTCATCTTCCGTCAACCTCTGCCTCAAACACCCTCGGTCCTCCCGGTTGTAACAACCTTCTCCATACCTCTCATCTCGTCTCACAAGTAAAGGACCACGTTTTCACGCCATAAGGTGCATTGTTCAAGCGGTGATAGATCCATATCTGAGTACACCAATCTGTACTCAACGGGTGATGTGGTCAGTATCACACCTGCCGCCTTTATTTCCCAAGACATTTCCTAGTGTCCATTTTAGACTGGATAGACCTGGAAACCTAAGTCAATATTGAAATCAAATCCACCCCCATGGGGTTCGAACTCATGCTACCAGGAGGCGTACATAGAGAAGACGTTATAATCTGGCAAGGACGACGTACAAATGGGATTGAACAGTGTGACAGCACAAGATTATTTCCACTTCATCACCTTATTTGCTCTGAATTAAATGAATAAGCCCAATACGACCAATGTCGCTCGGGACCTTTACTTTTTGTCTACAAGTCCAATTGAAATTTCAACCCCCCCCCCCCCCCCTCCTCCCCTCGGGAACACCTTGGCCGCTCATGACCTTTACGTTTTTGTCAACAAGTCCCATTGACATTCCAAACAACCCCAGGTAAGGCCTTGGCCACTCAGGACCTGTACTTTTTGTCTACAAGTCCCATTGACATTTCAAACAACCACAGATAAAGCGGTGGCGTGATACTGGTCAGTCGGCAGGGGTATATGATGAAATGATAATGATGATTACACGTGTGAACTACCACAGCGGGTAATGTTCCTCATCAACAGCAGTGGACTAGTCAGGAACGCAGCTCGCACGATGTCAAGTGGATCCTTTGGTCCCTGAATTAAGTGGGTCCCCTTCAAGATTACACAAACTGTTAAATACTTAATGCCACTCATTAATTTAGAGCCAGCCCGCTGCTGACCATCGGTGCAACGTTCTCATACGTTGTCGATAAAGTAGCCAACTCTAAACAGACTGAAGAAGACGATAGCAAACATGTCCATACATAGACATTATTTTTAACAACTCACGCACACCAATGAAGTTCAAGCCGGGATTTTGAACGTGCTTAATGTTTCCTCTAGACTGAATGTATTGTCAAACTATACTCCTCGGATTCAATCAATCAATCAATCTTGTGCCATGCCGGTAAGCGTGGGCGGTCATGACTCGCCATTTCACTCGATCACCAGAGTCGTGGATCAGCTCAGCGTTCCTGTCTCGTCCATGCCATGTGGCCAAACCATCCAGGTATTTTCCTCTCGGTCTTCCTCTTGGTCCTCTCTTCCTCTTTCCCTTCGATCTTGCCAGTTGTCACTAAGTTCTCCAATTCATTTCTTCTCATAACATGTCCAAACAATTTTGACTGTCTACGTCTAATTTCTCGGATTACTGTACAAACAAAACTTAGCTTCATGTTCATTGATTTCACAGTAAAAATCTAATTGACAGATTGAATGTTTAAATATATGTGGTAATACAATTTGCCCATTTGTTGACAGTTGTGTTGATGGTATGTAGATTAAAACATATTAGACATTAAAATATACTATTGCTAATATTATAATCTCCAATATATTTATTTCTTGAATCTTTTGGGCACTGTTCTAGTTATTGATCTAGCCGTGAGTCATGACACATAAAAAAATGGAAAGCTAGAAAACATTAAGGATTAAAAGATTAGAAGAATATCAATAAACTAGGTATTAACTAAATGAAGTGGCCAGGAGCGGTGGAAACGTTTTACACATGCACACTTTTATTATTACCATTATTATTATTATTATTGTTATTATTATTATTATTATTAATATCGATATTATTATAATTATATTATTAATATTAATATTCAGAACTAATGTTTTCCCTGTAGTGAATTTGAATAATGAAGACACAAACAATACATTGCACGATTTATTGCCTGGCAATGATCTGCAGAAGCCAGTTTTGTGACAACAGAAAGACATGATAGTTTAAAATTGCCGTGGCAGACAATTGAAATTACTGTGCAAATATGTTTATATTTCAGCTTCAATGATATATCTAATTATTAGTCTATATTGCGTGATATCTGCAGCATGTACCTCACGGTATGCAGCGAAATATGTCCGGCAATATATCGTGCAGTCTATTGTTTATGTATTCGTTATTCACTATTATTATTATTATTATTATTATTATTATTATTATTATTATTATTATTATTAATATTATTATTATTATTATTATTATTATTATTATTATTATTATTATAGCTATTAGTATTATTATTATTATTTATTGGAAATATTACTGTACACATTTCAAGACGTTATTAGACCAAAAAAAACTATAGAAATAAAAACAGATCTGCATTTATGCTTCATATACTACACAAAACTATTTGATTAAGTAAACCATATGGAATTAATTTAACTATTAAAACGATTAAACACTGATGGCAAAGATCTGTGTATAATAAACATCATATATCTGCAACAAACAGCAGCCATAATAGTCAATAACCTGTTAAAAACATGCCAGTGCATCAAGAAGGGTGACAGACAAATGTGTGTACTGTCTCACGATTTGTTTTCATTATACAATGAGCGGAATGGATCAGAGCGCTCGTTCTTAAACAGCCGGTGTGTTGATGCCGAGTAAGCGGGTTCAACCCCTACACCGGTCAGTTGGACAAAAATGTTGACTGCTCGCCCTTGACTTGGGGACATAAATTACACGTACCTCTAAAGTCGGAGTGGGTTCGCCTGATGGCGAGGGACACTGGTAATAGGGAAAGCTAATCCACACAGTGCACTATAAGCAGTAGAACGTGTATGGACTACGCTTGAGTTCAAAGCGAGCCAACGCGAAAAAAACAAATATAAGAAAACAACACATCTTTTGACATCTGGAAACATTTGTAGGAAACGGATTAGAGTAAGCCGGCGAAAGAATATATTGTATATCACTGTTTCATGGCAACATAAAGACGCCCCAAACTAACAAGTCACTTAGTGGACAGTTGAATTGAGTCAACAACATTTTATTTATAAAGGAAAATAATACGTTCTTTGTAACAATATTGTTTTATATATTTTCATTTTTCAATAGGTCTTTGGAACAGAACTTGTCCAGACAATGAGATCATTTAATAGTCTTAAGTATCTACTCTATTTTGGATTATTGGTAAGACCTCATGTGTCTTTATTTTGTATTTTGTGTTTGGTTGTCACTGTCTACTTTTTTCAGTGGCTATTATTGGCCAACTTCAAATGAAAACATCACATTTTCTATAGAAATTACAATAACCATGCCATTGCCTTGTAACTTGTCAATATTGTTGTTAAGGATGTCACGAGTGTTCAGCACGTGACACTACGGTGCAGACGAATATACTGACGTCATACGGACAGTTTAAATGTATAGTGATGCACGCCTGTCAGTTCAGCAAGTTTATGAGCGGAGTATGAAGTTTCAAAACTGTTCGGTCCGACGAAGCGGTACAGCAGGAGGTGCATGAGTGGTTACACGCGCGACCAAGAAAATAAAATTGTCTACTAGAAACCAAGCACTTTATCGGCGCTGGAGGACTTGCATTGAAAGCATTGGTGACTACATCGAAAGTGATACATTTGTTCTGTACTGCTGCAGAATATATATGTTGTTAATCAAATATAGAAAGCCAGGCACGCCAAAGTTGTGTATTCACAATATTGATGTGTATTTTTTCCTTTGCTCACTTTGAACTCAAGCGTAGCTACTACTTCTAGTGCTGGACTGAGTTTTGCATGTGGATTAGCGTTCACTTTTACCAGTGTCCCCCGCCATCAGGCGAACTCACTCCAACTTCAGAGGTGCTTGTAATTTACTTCCCTAAGTCAAGGACGATAAGTCAACATGTTAGTCAAACTGACCCGTGTAGGGGATGAACCTGCTACCTCGGAGTCAGCACACCGGATGTTTAAGAACTATAAACCATTCTGCCATGACCTCCGAATACTGATATGATCTTGTTCCGAACATATTACTATGCTCCTAATTCTGTTTGTTAGTTATTCCTCGCCACGACGCTTCACGGCAAAAGTGGAAGATGAAGATGATGTTGATTATAAATCTGACTGTTTAGACAAGCCATAAAAATAGAGTTACGACAGGTGTGTGTTTTGTCACCGGATCTCTTCTCTCTCTATAGCGAAGTAATAATTAGGAAGACCAAAGAGCAGCCAGGAATAATATTCGGAGGTTATAACATAAACAATATACGATATGCAGATGACACAGTGTAGATGGCGGATAATGCAAAAGATCTACAAAAATTGTTAGACATTGTAGTAACAGAGAGTGCAATGAAAGGACTCTCCTTGAATATCAAGAAAACAGTAACAATGGTGATATCAAAGAAACAGTTGACACCCAAATGTGAAATAGAGATAGAAGGGAAACTTCTTCACCAAGTGGACAGTTTTAAATACTTAGGGTATTTATAACTTCAGATGGAAGATGCGCAACAGAAAATAAGAACAGAATTGTGCAAGCAAAGGCTGCATTTCAGAGAATGAAGACTATCTTATGCAATAATCCACTATCATTGAATGTAAGAAAGATGATGCTGAAGTGTTATATAGAACCTGTTTTGCTGTATGGCAGTGAATCTTGGAATGTACATGAACAAATTAGGAAGAGATTGGAAGCAACAGAGATGTGGTTCCTGAGACGAATGCTGCGAATTCCTTGAACTGCCAAAGTAACTATCAACGACTGCCTGAAAGACGCAAATGAAACTAGAACATTATATACAACAATAAGAAAGAGGAAAACAGCTTTTTTTTTTTTTTGTTATTTGATGAGAAGAGGGACATTGAAGAATATCGTGACTACGGGAAAGATCGAGAAAAAGAGAGGCAGAGGCAGACCAAGAGAAATGATGCTGGGATGGATTGGGATGGTGGCATGGAGGAATATCAACAGCGGAGCTGATCCAGAAGACCAAAGACCGAGATCTGTGGAGAGCCATGAACGCATACGCTGGCCGGTATGGCACTTGATGATGATGACATACATACATCTTCTTCTTTTTTTCCTCCTTCCCCCTCCTGCTATTCATCCTTCTTAAGTGATCAACGTGTGCCATCCGCGGTTTCCGGCAAAAGTTACGAGCATGATGGTTGGCTTGTGATTTTCACAAGTCCCACATAAACTGTCTGTCATGTGGGTCAATTGACCTTTCGCTGTATTGTATAGTGCAGTCAGGACAAATGCAGCTTCAATATAATCCCTCTAATGATGATGATGAATGTTATATTTCAGGCCGTAGCTTACGGAGGAGTAGTAGCTCCGACTTGCACAGCCAGTGAGAAATGCCCAACTAACTACTGCTGCTTGAGGGATCCGGAGTGGGACGATGTAAACAAGGCGTGTGCGCCACTGAGTAAGGTAGACAGTGGTAAGCATGCATGTCATATCATATCCGGCTATTCTATTGGACAACGAGTATTAGGATCCTGAACATGTCACTCATCCATTTCATGTTTGTGATCTGTTGTAATGAAGAATCTGAATATACAACAGTCAGCTGGAATACCGATATAGTGCACACCTGATAAGACTAATTCACCTGGGACCCAAGAAATAGTTCTTATTATCAGATATTCCTATTATAAAGTTCAAGCATATAGTAATGCATTTACAACGTACAATTCAATATTGTTCTTCACAACAGAAATTCGCCACATTCGAGATCGCCTTAAGCGATTTGCACTGTATTAGGGTCATTAACATGTCACTCATCCATTTCAAATTTGTGTTCTGTTTAATGAAGAATCTGAATATACACCAAAATTTGAATGCATGACCTATAGTTAACAACACTGGGGACAGTTCACAAGAAGTCAAGCGCGGACTGGCCATAGCAATCACTCAATCAATCAGATGCCGTCTCCACAATGAAGGTTGGCCGCAGTGGATTTCCAACACTGTCTGTCTCTCACCTTGATTGTAAATAGCAGTGTAGACGCTAAACAATATTTACATAACATGGCACAATATTAGTAAAACAAATTATAGTAAGTTTATTGAGACCTCTCATCTTTCCTGGGGCAACAAACAGATGTGTATTGTACACATCTTGGGATTCTGAGGTAAGTAGGAACACTTTTTTCTCAAATTTTCATTTTCTCTCCAATGCTCTCATTTGTTTTTCATCTTTTTACTCTTCTCACCCCGTTGTTACGCCTTACTGTAGTCACCGGAGCGTCTAATCCGTGACTGTATGTTGTGTTTTGTGTATGTATTTGTTTGCTGATGAAGGCTAGTTTCCGCAACGTCATGTGTGTATCGTAATTGTGTTATGTAAAGCTGCATTACTTTGTGTCATTTCATATTGTTTACATTTTCACAGCTTTACCGGCACCAGGGCCGGGTTATATACTGGCCAAGACCTATTGACGCGTCCTCGTCGAGCGTCCTGGGCAACAGGTCCCTTCGGGGTCCTGGCTAAAGTCAGTAGGATTGCCGATTCCTCCGAAGTCGGAGAGTGTCTGCCTGTACGGCGAGGAACCACCAGTCTGCACACCAATAAGCCAGACATGGGACAACGGATACTCACGCAAAACTCAGGTCCTGTATGACATCACACTGATATTGGACAACAGGATGCCTTCATCCGACATACAGGACTTCGCGTTGGAGCTCAAGCCAAGGAACACAAGCAAGCAAGCACAGCTTTACCGCAGTTCCACCAAATTTTATTCATATTTTTGCTGGTCAAGTTAGAACGGCAAAAGACTATACGGTCAGCCCTCAAGGGAAGGTAGGGGCAGTCCATAGGCATTTTCCGCCGTCCAAGGAGGCTTCCATAATTGCAGAGCCGTCACATAGCGCTCTGAGACTTGGCTCACCCAAGGAATCGCCACGTACTGCTCATGGCTGCTTTAATTCCTCATTTCCATGGCGATCTCATATATATATATATATATATATATATATATATATATATATATATATATATATATATATATATATATATATATATATATATATATATATATATATATATATATATATATATATATATATATATATATTGGGTATTTCGTTCGCTCTTGGCAGCTCCCCGCACGGACCAGAAACGGTAAGTCTGCAGACGACATCCGCTAAGCAAGCTTTCGCTTTGGACTTCCACGTAATGGATTCGCTAGCCAAGAGTTCCATTTCGTGTTAATGAGACGTTTCTCCACCTTTGACTATACTCACTTAGTGAGTTGTTTTATGTAGATTTGCACCGTTACCATTTGTCACAGAGCACAACCCCGCCACCCCACTGTGGCCCAGTTGTTGCTACAGGGAGGTGCAAGGCAGACACCAGAGGCCGGCTTGCATCGTAAGTGAGTATGGTTTACCACCATCATATACTTCATCGTATGTGTTGCAACAGTCTGAATCAAATGGAACTCAAAGACAAAACGCAAATCCAGAAAAATTTCATACAGAGACATCTTAAACCTTTGATGAGTTTTCTTTATTTTCCATCTGAGCATTGCTTCACTTCCCGGGAGAGGGTTATTGGTAATGATGATACAAAAATTTACTGCATCTCGTTGCAAGGTTGTATCAAAAGGACACAAGTTACAAAAATACAATGGTTAGTTTTCGGGTAGTCGGAAGTTTTCTTCTTCCGTTACATCATAATATACATTTCGAAATGCCATTAAAACTGCCTTGATGGCCCATTTTCGTTTGTTCTACGCTTTGAAGCAGTATTCAGTACAAGATTTCCCTTCTTTTGATGGTATTTTACTATCTTCTCGGATGGAATTCAACCAAATTAGAAATCATCTGCTTCCCCTGATGGCATCCAGGATGTAACTGCCTAAATAGTTGTGGTTACCACCCTACGCATTTCACAGTTTTCTTTACGTCAGGGTGGTGATCATTTGGTGCTTGTTAATTGGCATTCATTTTACGGGAAAACCTAACCTGGTAATCTGCTCTCCCTAATTAGTCCCAAGCCTTGTAACAATACTGTTACACATTGCGTGCGATTGGGACGCTTTTTCACCTTTAGTAACGCTTACAAGGTAGGCTACATGTGCTGCCGGCTCCGCACCTTACTTGTATGCAGCAGAAGGCGAGTAACGGCCAGGCCCTCTCATCCGATGGATCCCTCATATCCCTCGGAACAAATGTCTGGACCAAGCATGTAGCAGGCTCATCATCTCACTCCCATTGTGCAGTGGGTGAGTATCGGACCGGCCCTCACATCTGGGAGATATTGGCTTAGAGACGTTCAGCCAAATCCCTCAGCGGAGAGCCGTAGAATGTTCGGACCAAGAATGTAGTGACTCGTGCGCCTTATTCGGACTTTGACTGCCTGTCCGCAGTCTACCTGCAGAGCGGCAAGTGTGTGTCTCTCTTGGTCTGGTCCTTGGTCCCTATCCCTTAGATCTGTTCTACCGTCAGCATAGCTCTTGGGGTCATTAGGACACGCAAGCCCCTCTACCACGGCAAGGTGGAGACACGTCAAAGGGGAACACATGGAGTATTGTTTAAGAGCCAGTTGTGTCATGAAATAAGCTGTTTCGTTGTTCAACTCTTCCATGCAGTTTAGATGAATGCTTTGTTACTTAATACATTTTCTTCGTATGTTCGTGCGTGCGTGCGTGCGTGCGTGCGCGCGCGCGCGTGTGTGTGTGTGTGTGTGTGTGTGTGTGTGTGTGTGTGTGTGTGTGTGTGTGTGTGTGTGTGTGTGTGTGTGTGTGACATGAGATTGTGACAGAATACGTTCTAATATTGTATCTCAACTCCTCCTCCAGAATGTTATGTGTCCAATAACGAGCGACCGGCGGAATACAGAAGTTCCGTGTACAACAATGCCTGTCCCTGTGAACAGGGCTATGTATGTCGAGGCCTTCATGACTTCAGCCTAAAAGGTGGATTAGATTAAATATCCCATGCTTTATATTATATCAGTATTGTACTTTCTTCTCAGGCAATGTTTACAATACGAAGGCCTCGCTGCCATATCACTGTCAAATATTGGATCCATTTTCCATTGACCAAACGGCTGTCTGGGGCCCTACAGCGCGATGGCCATCGAGCGGGTGGTATATTTTTTCCATTGACCTAGATTCCCAGGGAGACCCAACCTACAATTGGTACCAGAAAATGAACTAGTAAGTAAATGAGGCGCCGCCATATTGGCTTCATCGCACAACTTGATGAAGTGGCACTTGTTGAAACGATGAAAATGTGTCAGGATATTAAGATTAATAGGACAATTAATGGTCACAGATTGGCCTATAAAATCGAGTAGCGATTGGTCTATACAAATATAAAAGTAAGGGACTAACACCATATTACTTGGAATTCACGTAGCTCAGTGGCTAAACGCTTGATTGGTGGCTAGGTGGTAATGGGTTCGAATCCTTATCAGAACAATTTTTTTTGTAATTGTACCGGTTACAAAGTCGACCCAGTCTAAAATGTGTACCAGTACATATCTTGGGAAATAAAGGCGGCCATGCCTGTACTGACCTCATCACCCACCGAGAGCCCACTGGCCTACAAACATATGGGTTTAGCATCATATATCCAACACTTGTGTGGTGTGTAGAGGAGCCGTTTACTCTGTTGTTGTCATGCACACTACGACTAGATGTCTAGGATAGACTTATTGATTGGTTTACTCTGTGAGTGCTGTTCTCAAACAGTGTCAGGCTGCTCACCTTAATGTCTAGACATTTCCCGTACTCATTTTCTGATGTTCAGTGGATCCCGGGGGTTGTGTCGTTAGGAAAACTTACACCTCAAATAAGATGTGAACCCAAAACTACAAGACTTTCAGCCCAGCACAATAACTTTGAAACACCTCCATAATTATTATTATTATTATTATTATTATTATTATTATTATTATTATTATTATTATTATTATTATTATTTTGTGTGCGTGCTCGCTCACTCTGAAGTCAAGCGCAGTCCATGTATGTGCTACAACTTCTAGTGTGCCGATTGATTTTTGCGTGTGGGTTAGCTCTCCCTATTTCCAGTCTCCCTAGCCTCAGGTGAGGCCAGTCCGATTTCAGAGGTATTTGTAACTTATGTCCCGAAGTCAAGGACGAGAAGTCAATATTTTAGTCCAATCACCTCCTGATGCAAACAGTCTTGCTGGAGTACTAAACATAACATATAATTTCACCGGCTCAGCGGCGGAGGGTTTACAGGCGTAATTCTTGATCCCGCATGCCGCGTTCGATACACAGCTGATTTGGAAGCAGACCGTTTGCCTTGGTTTCCATACAATGGTATGCGTGACTGTCGTTCAGAAAGCAATGGCAAACTACTCAACGCAAGCTTGCCTAGGAGTCACAAACAACCAAATAAATGCTGGAGTTGATGTCCTGTAAAGGATACGCAACTAACTTACCTTTAAATTCGCTGGTATTGATCGGCACGCAGTTAGAGCAGGAAGAAAATAAAGATTACATGAGTCAATACACAATGTAGAAATTAAAAGACGTATGCACACCAGGATCCGAACTTGGTACCTACAAATGAATACAGTTCATAAACAAATTGGCAAGTATTAATTGGAGAGCACACAAGGCAACATAACTGTTGAAAGTTATAGTTACCAAACCGGGATTGGAACCTGTCACCTTAACATGAAGACATCGCCACACTTTAAAAACAAGTGTTCTTGAAGACGCGGCCAATTAGACACTCTAAAATTGTATCATGATTATCATGCATCTGCGCCGTCAACTTTTTTAAATGTATGTGTTTGGGTTTGCTTATTGTTGTTGTTATTGTTGTTGTTTTGTTGTTGTTGTTTTTGTTGCTATTTTTCTTATTGATAATGACGAGGGTGATGATGATGATAATGATGATGACAAGGATGTTGTTCAGTTGGTTAATATGATACCGCTGTTTAAGTATGTATTGCTGGAAGACAAAATGTTTATAATAGTATGAAATATATTGTTTCTGCTAATGTTTAACACATATTCATGTACAGAGTAATCATATTAATGTTGATGATGTTGATGATGTTGATAAGGATGATGATGATGATGCCATTAATAATAATAATAATAATAATAATAATAATAATAATAATATCCCGTGCCCAGGGATCTGTGTGAAAGAATGCTCCTTAAACACCGACTGCCCCGGGGACAGATGCTGTGCTACAGAGTCCTTACCCGGCACCAGAGGAAAACGAAGCCAGGGAATATGCCGACAATTAGGCACCGCTAATGAAAGTAATATGTGTGTTCTGCTTCTATCTACGTCGTCGTGGTCTTCTTCTTCTTCTTCTTCTTCTTCTTCTTCTTCTTCTTCTTCTTCTTCTTCTTCTTCTTCTTCTTCTTCTTCTTCTTCTTCTTTATCATCATCATCATCATCATCATCAGCATCATCATCATCTCCTCCTCCTCCTTTCTTCTTCTTCTTCTTCTTCTTCTTCTTCTTCTTCTTCTTCTTCTTCTTCTTCTTCTTCTTCTTCTTCTTCTTCTTCTTCTTCTTCTTCTTCTTCTTCTTCTTCTTCTTCTTCTTCTGCTTATTATTATTATTATTATTATTATTATCATTATTATTATTATTATTATTATTATTATTCATCTTCTTCTGTTTCTTCTACTACCACTACTACTACTACTACTACTACTACTACTACTACTACTACTACTACTACTACTACTACTACTACTACTACTACCACTACTACCACTACTACTACTACTACTACTACTACTACTACTACTACTACTACTACTACTACTACTAATACTACTACTATTACTACTACTTCTTTTTCTTCTTCTTCTTCTTCTTCTTCTTCTTCTTCTTATTATTATTATTATTATTATTATTATTATTATTATTATTATTATTATTATTATTATTATTATTATTCTCCCCCGATGGTGTTTCCACCTTGTCGTGGTGGGGGAGCTTGAGTTTCTCAATGACCCTGAGAGCTATGCCGGCGGTAGCGTAGCTACCAGCAGGGCCTCCCAAGCCGGACAGGTCAAAGGGTAGAGAACAGACAAAGAGAAACACCCTGGTCCTCCAGGTTGGGGGTTGAAGCGTGGGGTTAACATCCCCACCTTTGTAAAAACCTTTCTTTGTTACGAAACAAATACATGAGCCTCGATATCGGACTGACTTATCTGGACAACGACCTTGGAACGTTAAAGGACTTTTGAGATTTGGAACATGGAATGTACGGACACTATATCGAGCTGGAGCGGCCGAAGAACTAACCCGGGAGCTGGTTGAATATCAAATGGATATCACAGCAATTCAAGAAATAAGGTGGCCAGGAGAGGGTACTTTAGAGCAAAATGGAATGATTATAATATATGGAGGAAACACCCAAAATAAACATGAATTAGGAACAGGATTTGTCATCAAAAAAGAGTTATGGGGGAACATTTTAAACTTTAAAGCTTTTAATGACAGGATTAGTAAATTACGAATAAAAGGTAAATGGAAAAATATAACGATGATTAATGTACATGCACCTACTGAAGAGAAAGAAGATGATATTAAAGAAGACTTTTATAATGATCTGGAAGATTTCATAGAAGAAACCCCCAAACAGGACATCCTGATTGTGCTGGGAGACTTCAATGCAAAAATAGGTAGAGAGCAAACTAATAAAAAAGTGGCCGGTATGGAAAGCCTACATACAACTTCAAATGATAATGGATGGAGAGTCATCAACCTGGCAGAAGCCAAAGGACTGCAGATTAGCAGTACCAGACTACAAAGAAAGGATATACACAAACAAACTTGGAAATCATGTGACAAGAGAACCTATAATCAAATAGATCACATTTTAATTAACAACAGAAATGCATCAAACATACAGCAAGTCAGAAGTTATAGAGGAGCTGAGTGCCACAGTGACCATTTCCTCGTTGGAGCAAAATTTAAAATAAAACTTAAGAGAGCTTTCTATACTAAATTACAAAGATTACACCCAACATATAACAGAGAAAAACTACAAGACATTACAGTCAAAGAGAAATTTACAGATGAAATAAAATGTAAACTTGAAACTTTGCAAAACCCTTTGGAGGAAAGCGTTGACCAAACTTGGTTGAACATCAAGAATACAATTCAATCTACCGCAGAAGAATGTCTCGGTGTGTCAACCACGCATAGAAAGAACAGATGGTTCAATCAAAAATGTGAAGAAGCAGTCACTAAGAAGAAGAATGCCAGACATGTATGGTTAAATGACATCAATAACATCCAAAAGGAAGAGCATTATAGAAATGAATGTAAAGAGGCTACAAAAATAGTCAGACAGCAGAAGCGAGAATATATGAGTAATATAATCAAAGATATGGAAACTAATCACCAGAAAAATGAATCCAGAAAGTTTTTTAAAGTACTGAAGTCAATGAAACGAGGGCACCAACAAAACACATATGGTTTAAAAGACAAAAATGGGAATATGATAAATACCAATGAAGAAATGTGCAACACATGGAAAGAATATTTTATTGAATTACTAAATTGTGAAGCTCCAAGTAACATTTTCCCACAGGAAGAGGTTCTAACATGCGAACCACAAATTGAAGAACCTACATTTGAAGAAATCCTATATGTAATCACACGACTTAAAAACAATAAGGCAACTGGGACTGATGGAATTGCTGCTGAATTTATAAAGGCAGGTGGCCATGCATTACATCTAAAGCTATACGAACTAATAATAAAAATCTGGAGGACAGAAGAATTACCCCATGACTGGAAAGAGTCATTATTGATACCTATCTTTAAGAAAGGAGACAAGTTCCAATGTGGAAATTATAGAGGAATATCACTACTGTCCACAAGCTATAAGATACTATCCGCAGTATTACTAAATAGACTAAAACCATATTCAGAAGACATATTAGGTGACTACCAGGCGGGTTTTAGACAAAACAGATCAACAATAGATCAGATATTTATCTTACGACAAATAGCCGAGAAACATTGGGAATATAAAAGAGATCTCCATAACATTTTTGTGGATTTTAAAAAGGCTTATGATAATGTCCATAGGAATAGTCTATGGAATGTTATGCAGGAATTTGGAATACCAAGGAAGTTAATTAACATGACCAAACTATGCATGGAAGATACTTATAATATAGTAACATATAAAGGCAGGAAATCAGACCCCTTCCAAATAACATCTGGCTTGAAACAGGGTGATGCACTATCGCCGCTACTCTTCAATCTGGCTCTAGAGAAAGTTGTAAGGAAGGTAAAGGAGGAATGTGATATTGGAGGAACATCCAAGCTGCTTGGTTATGCAGATGATATAGATATTATAGGGCAAAGTGAACAAAAGACATTAGAAATATTGACTCACTTAAAGGAAAAAGCCCAACAGATGGGGCTGGTTATCAACCAAGATAAGACAGAATATATGGTAATTTCAAGAGACGGAATGGCTAAAAACTCTGGCCACATACAAATAGATAATATGACCATTAAAAGAACGGAAACATACAAATACCTGGGTACAATCTTCAACTGCTCCAACATCATAAGGGAAGAAATACAAACTAGAATCAACTCTGGAAATAAGATATACTATGCACTACAACATCTACTAAAATCAAAGGCGCTATCTCGTAACACCAAAATCACAATATACAAAACACTGATCAGACCAGTGGTGCTGTATGGCTCTGAAACCTGGAGTACAACGAAAGGAGACGAAGCCTTGTTACAAACCTTTGAGAACAAAATTTTAAGACGCATCTTTGGACCCATTAGGGATACACAAAGTGGAGAGTGGAAAAGAAGAAGTAACAAAGACATTTATGATTTGTTTAAGTCCCCGCTAATCACTGGTATCATGAAGGCTAATAGACTACAATGGCTGGGGCATATAGAAAGAATGGAAGATAATAGGGAAACAAAACTCGCTTACACTCAGGAAATAAATGACCGTAGACCCCGAGGTAGACCAAGAAGGCGGTGGAGAGATAATATACATACAGACCTACAAGCACTTGGAATCAACGACTGGCAAGAGAAGGTCCACCAGAGAGACGAATGGAGACAGATTGTATTTGCAGCAAAGAACCTCAATGGCTCGGAATGCTAAAGAAGAAGAAGATTATTATTATTATTCATCTTCTTCTTCTGTTTCTTCTTCTACTACTACTACTACTACTACTACTACTACTACTACTACTACTACTACTACTACTACTACTACTACTACTACTACTACTACTACTACTACTACTACTACTACTACTACTACTACTGCTGCTGCTGCTGCTGCTGCTACTACTACTAATACTACTACTATTACTACTATTACTACTACTACTACTACTACTACTACTAATTCTTCTTCTTCTACTTCTTCTTCTTCTTCTTCTTCTTCTTCTTCTTCACCGTCTTCTTCTTCGTCGTCTTCTTCTTCTTCTTCTTCATTGCATCCAGTTGTATCCCATCATAGAGATGAAAACAGTTAGGTTTGTGTGACTCCTGCAACAATGATGGTTAAAGTTAGTTGCATCTGCTTTACAGAACGTTGCAGTCAACACCAGCATTTTTTGATGTTTGTGACTTTTTGGCAAAGAATACGTTCAGTAGTTTGCCATTGATTTCTGAATGACCGGCACTCATACCAATGAATGAAAATCAACTATTCCCCCCCCCCTTTCCGCAGATCTCCGAAAAAATAGATACCAGGTATCTAATATGTGGTGACTTCAACGCCTGCGCCAAGGAATGGGACAGGCCGGGAGAGAACATACAGGGTATTGCTCTTGCCTTGCTTGAGACGGATGTTGTCTGTCTAAAAGGCGGTACACCCACTAGGCTAGCAATGAGACTGGGGAACCCTGTCACGGCATCAGATATAAAATGGGGCGTCCTTGGAGACCATGGAAGTGACTACCTCCAATGTTCTGTGCTGATACCTAAGTCCAGCACAGTTAGGGCTATAAGAGCTCGCAGGGCATTCAGTTATGGTCACGACCACTCTTCACTCTTGGGGCGCCTAAGATCAGAGGGAAGATCTAAACCAACAAGAAGACTCTTTACCCAACCACCTTGGTGGACACCAGAGGTCGAGAATTCATGGAGGGAAAAGAGGGTGTCCATAAGGAATTGGCAGAGGGTGCGGAGAGCAACCAATTCAGTGGACACAGAATTGGAAGAGGCTGAAAGTATAAAAAAAAGTAAAGGTGCAGGACTTCAAACTCCAGGCAGCAGAGGCAAAGAGGATTCAGTGGGAACAGTTTATCAATGAAGTCGATGGGGATGTGACATTGGGAAGATTCTGGAGGCTGCACCGGCAGATGAAGAGACAGGTGATGCCTGGTACACATGGCACCGTTTATGATGATAACAACCGACCTATGACAACTGACAAGGAGAAAGGTGAGGCTTTACTTGCGCGATTTTTAAAGCAGACGGATCAGCAAGATAGGGCTATTAGACATAATGTCAGAGAAGCCTTGTCACGAGGTCACTGGGAAGGAGGACTGTGAGATTAAAGTGGAGGACATTAGACGGGTACTGAAACGGGCTAAAGACACAGCGCCAGGTCCAGATGGGGTGAGGTACTCCCATATGAGGAACATAAATGATGGGGACTTGGAGGAGATGGCTCTTTGTTTCAACCTAAGCATCAATACGGCGGAAATACCCCACTATTGGCTGCATAGCTACCTGGTCCCACTCCTAAAGCCAGGCAAGGACACTCCAGACTTAATGGATACCGAATCATAACCTTGCAAAACACGTATAGCAAAGTCCTCGACAAGAAAGTAGCACGCAGGCTCCAGCAACATTTGGAAAGTCGGAATCTGCTTCCCCAAGGACTCGGGAGCTACCGGCCTGGAAAGGACACCTGGGTCAATGCTGCAACTTTTGCATTTGATGTCTACGAGGGCTTGCATGCTTCAAACAGTAACTGTAAGAAATCTTAGGGTTTAGTTCAGAAAGAACAATAACATAGAGCTATCCAAAACAAATTTGTGGAAAATTATAAGGACATTATCTTCACTATTTGAAAGTACAAGGGCGGTAGAAAATATCTTTGCGAGCAACCGCATTTAGGAGCCATGAGAAGCAGGTACCTTTGTGAAATAAGGGAAATGCGCAAAGAAAATTATGGCATAGTGTGTTTGGATGAAATGTGGATCAATGCGCACCACACAAGTGATAAGGAATGGCAATCAGTGGATGGACAGATAAAGCGATATGTGCCCAGTAGTATAGGACAGCTTTTGGTCATGGCCCATGCTGGTAATACGCATAATGGCTTACAACAGAATGCTGGGCTCGTGTTCGTATCAAAGCATACAGACAATAGGGATTATCATAATAAGATGAATGGTAATGTATTTAGAGATTGGCTCGAGAATACTGTGCTTCCATCCCTAGATAGACCGTCGTGTCCAATTATGGACAATGCATGATATCAATGTTGTTGCCCAAGAAGACAAAATACCTACAGCATCGAGCACAAAGGGAGCAATAAAGATATGACTCCGAATGGAAAACATACCATTTCCAGAAACGTATTTCTAGCTAGAATTGCTGTCCCTTGTAAAACAGACGCCAAAAAGCAAGAAATATCAAATCGACAAGTTGATAAAAGAGCATAGTCATGGGTGCTTGAGACTTCCGCCGTACCATTCTCATTTTAACCCTATAGAAACTTGTGTGGGCTAAAATTAAAGGACAGGTGGCAGCTGACAATACTATATTCAAATTGTTTGACGTCAGGATACTAATCCAGTCCGCGCTATTAAATATTGATAAAAGTTACTGGAAAAATGTGAGGACCATGTGTTGAAAGAGGAAGAGGATTATTGGAGAAAGGGTGGATTGAATTTTATGCAACCGAGAGCAGTCATCAACCTACTGGAATCGTCCGACACAGATTAAGGTCTGAGCAGATCGCAAACCTTAATCCACGTGCACACCTACTGGAATATTTTGCTACAAATATTCAGAAGAATTGCAGGCCCTAAACATTACAGCATCAGCATAATGTCAATGGCAACAGTTTGTATTCCACAGTGACGAATTTTCAATTCCGCAAGCCCTCAGCGGTGACAAACAACAGTATTGAAAAATACACACACACACACACACACACACACACACACACACACACACACACACACACACACACACACACACACTAAACGCATTGAATACCAACAGAAGAGTAATATTGCGGTGGAAACTGACATATTGTGGCATAACAAAAAAAAACC
>JACEFZ010002091.1:0-32679 GCA_014155875.1 Cepaea nemoralis
GCTTAAGCTCAAAAAAAGGAAGCAGCTTCCTAGCGAAGAACATAAAATATCCCGAACGTGTACAACAACCAGCACCAGTTACAGGAGTAAACCGAACTTCACCTCCGGCAACAGCCATCTCACTGTGTTCAGAAAACACTCCTTCCCTTCCCACATCACCCTTGCCTGTATCCCAGGAACACAATGTCGTAAATAGCAAACAAAGCTCCAATCCAAATGTTGCTAACTACGATACTTTGTTTCCTACCTTGCCCGTAAAACAGTCTCCCTCTATGATGTCAAAGGGGACACCATTAAACAATGGTTCTGTGCCCCCGATGCCTGCTTTCAATGTAGGCATTTACAGTGAAACTCATAACAGTCCCTCGCTGGACGGTAATCTACAATCCTATGAGTGGAACCGTCAACTTCAGCAGCTAATGCGGTACAATCCTTCAGCCCTGCACCAAGCATTCATGATATCACTCCAGCAAAGACATTTTCCTGCCCCCTCTAACAGCCTTAACTACTTCCAAATAAAGTTTCAAAATCCCTTCATTTTGTATACCACAAGCTACATCTTCCTTTCATTTTGTAATGTTTGCCAATCACGATCAGTGGCTCAACAAAAATGGTCTATATATAGGCCATCTCAACATCTTTCATCTGCTCAACAAATTACCTGAGCTCTCGGTAATACTATCCAAACAGTTCCATGTGTTTGGAATCACAGAAAGTCGTCTTAACGATAAAATAACCGACTCCGAAATCTCACTTAAGGGGTTTAAAGTAATTCGGAAAGATGCAAATCAAAACTTAGAGACAGGTATTGCAGTATACATTTAAAATTCCCTCAACTGTTCCTGTAGAAGGGATCTCGAGACCGTAGGGATAGAATGTGTTTGGTTAGAGGTGAAGCCAGCCAGCCAACAAACGTTTCTCATTGGATACCTATATAGGAATCCTTGTGCCGGGTGCAGTTGGTATGACTGCTTCACTACAATGATGGATAGAGTGTTTACAGCGGTAGGGAAGTTATGATACTAGGTGACTTCAACATAGATATTAGTAAATCCAACCAGACATGGGACGATGTCATTCTTTCTTACAATTTCAAACAACTAATAAACCGTCCCACAAGGGTTACTGACACATCCTCAACTATAATTGATCATATATATGTTACTTGTCCAGATAATATTATTGAATGTTCTGTTCCTGTTAGTACAGTTAGTGACCATTACCCTGTATGTTGTACATGGTCAAGAATTGGGTTCAAATCTCTTAAACATAAACATGGAAGTATCAAATTTAGAACTTTTAAAGCATTCAACCAAGATTTATTTTTTCAAGACTTAAGAAAAGCAGCCCTTGATCACGTTTACCAACTTCCTGACCCGGACGATGCATTAGCTTTCTGGACGAAGACAGTCTACAATGTGTTCGATAAACACGTGCCAATTAAAGAAGTTCGAGTTAAAAATCAACATAAATCCCCATGGGTCAATAATGAAGTTCTGGAAATCATGAGAGAGTGAGATACAGCACACAAAAATAAAGACTTCAACAATTACCGTAGACTAAGGAATAAAGTTAAATATGAAATTCGTAGGATAAAAAAAGATCATTTTAAAAATTTGATTGTAGATAATTCAAACAGTACAAATATATGGAAGGCTATTAACTTGCTAACCAATAAGAAACGCCCTACAGAATCAGTAATACCAAATTCTATAACATGCGATGAATTCAGTTGGTTCTTTCAATCAGAAATAAAGAATCTAAAGTCTTCAATACCAGACTCATCGTGTAATTTAAGTTCACTGGCCTCATTCTGTGAGGAGAATTGCACCAGAAATATTCCCGCTGAGATTTCCTTAATGTCTGTTGACCTATAGACCTTATAGAAATTATAGACCTATTTCCTTACTATCGTCGCTATCAAAACCACTAGAAAAACACATTCATAAAATAACGTTACATCATTTAATTAACAACGATCTAATAATTAACAGTCTATCGGGGTTTCGAGCTAAATATTCTTGCCATAGTGCTCTAACAAAAATGACCGATAACTGGCACTTAAACATCAACAACGGTAGAATTTGTGGAGCGGTGTTTGTAGACTTCAAAAAAGCTTTTGATATGGTAGATAACAATATTTTAATTAGAAAACTAAAACAAATGAAGACAAGCACCAACATGGTGAACATAATCACGTAATTTCTATCCGACAGACAACAAGTCGTGTCCTTCAACAACTGTATATCAAGACCCACACAGCTTAATATTGGTGTGCCTCAGGGCTCAATACTAGGTCCGCTGCTTTTTGCAGTTTATATTAGTGATCTTCCTTTATATATCAATACAACTTGTGATCTATTTGCAGACGACTGTACTATATATACTAGTCAAGAAAACCGTAATGAATTAGAGAATTCTTTACAAAATGAACTTGATAATCTTTCTATGGAGTAATGAAAACCGCATGCAAATTAATATCAACAAAACCAAATCCATGTTAATAACGACCAGACAAAAACTACAGACACTAGCCATAACTGGAGCACCGCTTGAACTCCGCTTGGGCACGTTACCTATATCAATGTGAACGAACATAAAACACTAGGTCTTTTAATTGACAGCCATTTGAGATGGAGCTCTCATGTTCACGTTCTTACCAAGAAAATAGCACACAAAGTTTACCAACTTGCTAAAATTCAGCACTTCCTGGACGAAAGCACACGAAAAATATTCTATACACGCTATATCCAATCACATCTCGATTACTGTTCCACAGTTTGGGATGGTTGCCCTAAATGTAATTTAAAACGACTATGTTCTCTACAAAACTGCGCTATTTGTCCGGTTTCTGACAGAAAGCACGTTGAAAGTAATAATTTATACAGTCATCTAAGACTTCTACCACTTCGAAAGCGCTTCCTTTTTAACAAAGCCAAATTAGTGAATAAAATTATATCTTAAAATACCCCAGAGTATCTTCTGCCGCTGATTCAATCTAATGCAACGAACAGCAAGAGCCTAAATTTGTTACATGTCTCAAAGCCTAGATTGGACCTATACTAAACATGTTTCGCCTATTCTGGTGCTCACTTATGGAATGATCTTCCTCCAGATCTGAAAACCCCAATAAGTCCCTACACATTTAACCGAAAACTCTTTCAATACTTAATCCATACCGACTATATGCCACCATAATTCATTTACTGGTATAATTGTTCATTATAATTGTTCATTATAAATGTTTAACTATAATTGTTCACTATATATGTGTGTGCGTGTGGGAAAGAGAGAGAGAGAGAGAGAGAGAGAGAGAGAGAGAGAGAGAGAGAGAGAGAGAGAGAGAGAGAGAGAGAGAGGAGAGAGAGAGAGTGTCAGAGAGTGAATGTGTGTGTCCGCACGTGCATGTGTGTGTGTGGAGAGAGAGTGATTGAGCTGAGAAATGGTGAGGGAATGTGTCAGTGCATGCATTCGCACGTGTATGTGTGAGAGTGAGTGAGGGAGTGTGTGCGTGAGTGTATTCATGCGTATGTTTATGTGTGAGAGAGTGTGATTGAGAGAGTGAGTGTGTGTGTGAATGATTGTGTGTGAGAGAGTAAATGAGTGAATGAGTGAGTAGTGAATGAGTGAGAGAGTGAGTGTGTGTGAGTGAGTGAATGAGTGTTAGAGTGTGAGTGTCTGTGTGTGTGTGTGAGAGAGAGAGAGAGAGAGAGAGAGAGAGAGAGAGAGAGAGCGTACAAGAGTGAGTGAGTGCGCTAGGGTAAGTGAAACATTGAGTGATAGCGTGAGGGTATGTGTCTGTGTATGAGAGAGAGAGAGAGAGAGAGAGAGAGAGAGAGAGAGAGAGAGAGAGAGAGAGAGAGAGAGAGAGAGAGAGAGAGTAAGAGAGTTAGAGATAAAGTGAATGAAGATGGACAGTGTGAATGAATGGGGGAAATAGTGAGTGTGAGAGAGAGAGAGATAGAGTGAGCAAACGAGAGAGAGAGTGAGACAGTGGGAGAGATGATGTGTTAGTGTGTGTGTGAGCGCGCGCATGCGTGTTAGTGTTTGTATATGTAAGAATACAGAGAGAGAGAGAGAGGGAGAGAGAGAGAAAGAGAGAGAGAGAGAGAGAGAGAGAGAGAGAGAGAGAGAGAGAGAGAGAGAGAGCTGAGATGATGCATGTCATGTAACACGCATGCTATGTAACACGCGAATCCATATGTTTGTGTATTCTCATCTGTCATATCAGTTAAATACCATTTGATTTTATCACGTACTAGCTGACCCGGCCCGGCTTCGCCCAGTCCTTGGTGGGGAGCATCTCATTTAATTCATATAAGTAGTCATATAAGTTCCCGTTCCCGTTACCGACTGTCTGTCTGTCTGTCTGTCTGACTCGGCCCGGCATCGCCCAGTCCTTGGTGGGGAGCATCTCATTTAATTCATATAAGTAGTCATATAAGTAGTCATATAAGTTCCCGTTCCCGTTACCGACTGTCTGTCTGTCTGTCTGTCTGTCTGTCTGTCTGTCTGTCTGTCTGTCTGTCTGTCTGTCTGACCCGGCCCGGCTTCGCCCAGTCCTTGGTGGGGAGCATCTCATTTAATTCATATAAGTAGTCATATAAGTTCCCGTTCCCGTCCTATCTATCTGTCTGTCTGTCTGTCTGTCTGTCTGTCTGTCTGTCTGACCCGGCCCGGCATCGCCCAGCTCCTGGTGTGGAGCATCTCATTTAATTCATATAAGTAGTCATATAAGCTCACGTTCCCGTTCCCGACTATCTATCTGTCTGTCTGTCTGTCTATCTGTCTGTCTATCTGTCTGATCCGGCCCGGCTTCGCCCAGCCCCTGATGGGGAGCATCTCATTTAATTCATATGAGTAGTCATATAAGTTCCCGTTCCCGACTGTCTGTCTGTCTGTCTGTCTGTCTGTCTGTCTGTCTGTCTGTCTGTCTGTCTGTCTGTCTAATCATTTATTGGTTGCAGTTAGAACAACCTTAGATAAACGAAGACCAACTTACAAAAAGCATTAGAAAGAGCACTTGAAAGATCTTTACATCTTCCCCAACAATTAACTTGGGTAAATGGAGCAGCGGCAGCAGCAGCAGAAGAAGAAGAAAAAGGAGGAGTAGGAGCTGGGAGGAGGAAGAGGGAGGAGGAGGGAGGAGGAGGAGAAAGAGAGAAGAGGAGGATGGAGGAGGGAGAGGAGGAGGGGGAGGAGAAGAGGAAGAGGGTAGGAGGTGGAGGAGGGGAGAGGAGGAGGAGGAGGAATATAACGCATATGCCTGTAGATTTAATAATGGCTGAAGTTGTTCCATGTCTTCTTAGAGTTGGCGACAGTGTAAAGAAATATAAAATCTTCAAACTTGATAGAGATAAGGTAACTATTATTTATTCATTCTTTAAGCAAAAAAAGATGAGTTACAATGTTATGCATTATGCATTATTTTTATGAAAACTTTGAAAATGCCTTACAGATTGTATCATTATTTATTATAACTCATATGCCGGTACATAACTATGGACAAAGAGTTTATAAATCTTTGAAAACGATGCCACAATATGACTATAAGTTATACAGAAAAGTTATGCCCCTTGAAATAACTTTTACAGAGTTAAGTCCCCTGAGATATATGAAATTATAATGAAAAATGATAAATGAAATAATATTGGGTAAGCAGCCGATTTCACACTAAAAAAAATATGACAGTGGGCTGCGCTGGAATAAAAGGAAGAAAATTTCATCTCAATCGGATGGGCCGTTCGCGAGCGCATAAAGGACATATGGACAGACAGACAGACAGACAGACAGACAGACAGACAGACAGACAGACAGACAGACAGACAGACGGAGATCGCAATTTATATATAAGAAGATAATGTAAACTCATGTGCACAGAATGAGTGAGCGTAAAAGTGAATGTGTGTGTGTGTGTGTGTGTGTGTGTGTGTGTGTGTGTGTGTGTGTGTGTGTGTGTGTGTGTGTGTGTGTGTGTGTGTGTGAGCATCACTATTTTTACTTCGCACACTGTTTATGTACACATTTTTCTCCATGTTTAACATTTTTATGAGACTGCTCACGACAATTGTCAGTGTATATGTATGAGTAAAGTGTGGGAGTTTGTTCATACTAGTTTCAATGCTCACGTGAGGCATTTTGTATGTGTCTAGATGTGAGGATGTGTGAGTATGTGTGGAGGATGTGTGTGAGTGTGGGGATATGTGTGGGTGGGGATGTGTGGGTGGGGGAATATTGGTGGGGGTATGCGTTTTGGATGCGTTGGGGTGTGTGGGTGTTGGTGGGTAGTGATATTTGTGAGTGTTGGTGGGATGTGTGGATGGATGTGTAGGGGTGAAAGTAGGGGTGTGGGAATGGGTATGCGGGATGTGTGTTTGGGTGGGGGATATGTGTGGGTGGGTGGAGATGTGTGGATGGGTTGGGGAAGTATGTGTGGGTGGCGGGGCTGTGTGGGTAGAGGATTGTGTGGGTGGATTGGGGATGTAAGGGCGGGTGGGGAGAAGTGTATGGTGTGTGGGTTTGGGATATGTGTGCGGTGTGTTGGTGGGGGATGTGTGCATGGTGTATGGATGGGGGGGGGGGGGTTTGTTTGTGGTGGTATGGGTGAGGACATGTGTGTGGGTGGGGTATAGTGTGTGGTGTAGGGGATGTAAGTGATGGGTGCGGGGAAATGGGTGTATGGCTGGGGGATATGTGTGGGTGAGTAGGGGATGTGTGGTTGTTGGGAGAAGTATGTGTGGGTGGTGGGGTGTATGGGTGGGAGATTTATGCGTGGATTGGGAATGTGTGGGTGGGGGTGTGTAATGTGTCGGGGTGGGATGCGTGAGAGGGTGGAGGATGTGTGTGGGTAGGGGTATTGTGATCGAGAGATGTTTGTTTGGTGTGGGTGGGTGGGGGTGTGTGGGTGCCTAGTGGAGGATGTTTGCGTGAGTGAGTGTGTGTTGGTGGATGGGTGGGGAATGCATGTGTGGGTGGGGAGAGGTGTGTGGTGTGTTGGTTGGGGATATTGTGTGAGTGTGGGTGGGAATATTGTGTGGTATGTGGGTGGGGGATATGTGTGTGGTGTGTGGGTTGGAAATATTGCGTGGTAGAGGATGTATGTGATGTGCGGGTTGGGGAAGTGTGTGGTGGGGAATTGGGTTAGGGCATGTGTGGGTGGGTGGAGGATGTATGTGTAGGTGGTGGGATGTGGGAGTGGGATGTGTTGGTGAGAGATATGTGTGCGGTGTGTGGGTTGGGAATATTGCTTGGTATAGGATGTATGTGATGTGCGGGTGGGGGACGTGTGTGGTGGGGGATTGGGTTAGGGCATGTGTGGGTGATTGGAGGATGTATGGGTGGGTGGCGGGGTGTGTGTGAGTGGATTGGGGATGTATAGGTGGTTAGGGAGATGTGTGTGTGTGTCGGGGTAGGGATGTGTCAATTGGTGGGGATGTGTGTGTATGGATTTGGGGATGTGTGAGTGGATGTGCGATGTGTGAGTTGGTGGGGGATGTGTGTGCGTGGGTGGGGAATATGTGGTCGATGGAGATGTGGCTGTGGGATGGGTGGTTGGAAGTGTGGGTGGGGAGAGGATGTGTGGGTTAGGATGTGTATATGGGTGGGATGTGTGGGTTGGTGGGGAATGTTTGTGGGAAGCGAGTGTGTTTTGGTTGGGGAAACAGGTGAGGGCAGTGGGAGTGGGTGGGGGGTGTGCGGGAGGGGGATGGGTTGGCTGGTGGGGTATGTATGTGTCCCTGGGTGTGTGTGTGTGTGGGTAGGTGAGGTTGTGTGTGTGGGTGGGTGATGTATGGGTAGGTGGGAGATAGGCCTCATAACATGGTAATTTGTCTTGATTATGTTTACAACATTCATTTCATAATGTTTATCTTTCTTCCTATGTAAATGTATAATGCTCTTGATGAACGAAAGACGAGTGATTGGAAGGGCCGAATGTAAGACGGGCCTGCGTGCCCAATTTGTGACCCTTTTAAAATAAAGTTGGTTTGATTTACTATGGATCAGCTGTTTCACTTCAAACTCAGTGCGGCCCGCTTCCCATTCTCTGCACTCACGACCCAGTGTTATTATTACATTGTGCCAGTCCGTCATGTCTTCCGGAACTTCAACCCACTCTCTTTCATGATTGATGGTCTCTAGATCACACACCTGACGTATAGAAAGTTCTGCCTGTGCCATCCAGGACCTGTCTCGTCTTAGTCTATGACCTTTGACCATATCGATAGCTGCGTGCAGCAAGTGATCCCTATCTGCAGCAACTCTCAGGTACTGTTTGGCCTGAAGGACCCTATGCCTATCCGTCATTGTTGGTAGAGCCAGGATATGCCGCATGCATTTAATTGGTGTGGCCTTTGTGCACCCCAGGATTAACCGCATGGCGCAATAATGTATGCGCTCCAACCTTTCAAGCTGGATCTTTGATACTGTCAGCAGCCCCAAACCATACTCAATGACAGAAATTATTAACTGCTGAAAGAGCCTGTAAAGCATCCTCTGGTCTACCCCGGTTGCTGTCATAGCCCTCAATGCATTAAGACCCTACCAGCCTTCACCACAAAAGCCTCCACATGATCCTTAAAAGACAAACACCTGTCACAGGTGATACCCAAGTACTTCAATTTACTCTCTCGCCTAAGAGGACATCCATTCAACATAATACCTGGGACATCTGCCTTGACGATCCGGTTATCCAGGGAGTACCACACGACCGATGCCTTGTCTGGGTTTATAGCGGCCCCTGCCTCCCTGCACCACTCTGCCACCCCATTTACTGCCACCTGTAAGTCTTTCGCCAAACTGGCCCTATCTCTTCCATGTTTGTACACCAGCATATCATCTGTAAATGTCAAGATTCTACCCACACCTGGTGTCTCAATAGCTGCGAATTTGCTGGTGTAGACATTAAAGACTACTGAGGACAAGGCAGATCCCTGTGGCAACACAGGTGTAATAGTACATGGGTCAGAAGTCCAGGGACCCATGCGCAGTGCAACCTTACGCTCATAAAGGACCGCCGCAACCCATCTAACAAGGCAAGGGCAGACCTCCATGTCCAACAGTGTGTATATCAACCGATCATACCTGACCATATTATACGCATCCTCCAGGTCAAGTGCTACCGCCACTGTCTCTTGTTTATCCTGGAAGCCCTCGTTGACATCAAAAGCAAAAGTTGCCGCATTGGCCCAGGTGTCCTTTCCAGGCCGGTAACTCCCGAGTCCTTGGGGAAGCAGATTACGACTTTCCAAATGTCGCTGGAGTCTGCGTGCTACTATCTTTTCAAGGACTTGCCATACGTGTTTGCAGGGTTATGATTCGGTATCCATTAAGTCTGGAGTGATCTTTACCTGGCTTTGGGAGTGGGACAAGGTAACTATGCAGCCAATCGTGGGGTATTTCCGCCGTATTGATGCTTAGGTTGAAACAAAGAGCCATCTCCTCCAAGTCCCCATCATTTATGTTACTCATATGGCAGTACCTCACCCGATCTGGACCTGGCGCTGTGTCTTTAGCCCGCTTCAGTACCTGTCTAATATCCTCCACTTTAATCTCACAGGCCTCCTTCCTAGTGACTCGTGACAAGGCTTCTCTGACGTTATCTCTAATAGCTTTATCTTGCTGATCCGTCTGTTTTAAAAATCGTGCAAGAAAAGCCTCCCCTTTGTCCTTGTCAGTTGCCATAGGTCGGTTGTTATCATCATAAAAGGTACCATGTGTACCAGGCATCGCCTGTCTCTTCATCTGCCGGTGCAGCCTCCAGAATATTCCCAATGTCACATCCCCACCGACTTCATTGATAAACTGTTCCCACTTAATCCTTTTTGCATCAGCTGGCTGGAGTTTAAAATTCTGCTCCTTTACTTTTTTATATGTTTCAGCCTCCTCCAATTCTTTGTCAACTGAATTGGTTGTTCTCCGCACCCTCTGCAAATTCCTTATGGCCGCCCTCTTTTCCCTCCATGAATTCTCCACCTCTGGTGTCCACCATGGTGGTTGGGTGAAAATTCTTCTTGTTGGTTTAGATCTTCCCTGTGATCTGAAGGCGCCCCAAGAGCGAAGAGTGGTCGCAATCATAACTGAATGCCCTGCGGGCTCTTATAGCAGAAACGGTGCTGGACTTAGGTATCAGCACAGAACAGGGGAGATGGTCACGTCCATGGTCTCCAAGGACGCTCCATTTTATGTCTAATGCCGCCCCTTGGAATATCAAGTGCCAGGTCGATGACCGTGTCAGGGACCCAGGTCTCATTGCTAGCCTAGTGGCTGTTCCGTCATTTAGACAGACAACATCCGTCTCAAGCAGGGCCTCAGCAAGAGCAGTACCCTATATGTTCTCTCCCGACCTGTCCCATTCCTTGGCGCGGGCATTGAAGTCACCACATATCAGATGCCTGGTACCTAGGTATGTCCACTGAACCTTTCAACCAGTCCCAACTCTCTCTGCTTATGCAAGATTCTCCACTTACATATATATTTATCAGGTTCCAGCTGTATTGGCCAATTTGTATCCGCATTCCCTGCGCCTCTTTGCTCTCCTGACCCCATCCATTCATATCCAGTATCGAATGCTGTAAAGCATCCTTGACCTGACCATGTCAAATGGGTGTAGAAAAATAACTAAATATGATAACAACTTGAAACCAGTTTATTTTTATACATACGTTGTCCCTTTATTTCTCAACATAATTTTCACTATTATTGATGCACTTATCCCATCGTTTAATTCGTGTTGATTTATTTGCCCTGTATTCCCTCGTATTATGAGGTAAGCTCAGCCTATAGATTATAAATATGATGATGTCAGATGCACTAGGGTGAAGGTAACATGTTTGTCTATATGTAAATTGTGAAACTGTGAAATCAACGCTTCGCAGAGAAGACATAGCAATGATTGCTCGCTTTCTGGAGGAATTCTGCAGATTAAAATGCCGTGCCACTGAAGAATCTACCATGCTCACAGTTCCATCTCCTATGAATGATGTTCTTTATAGTATGTGATTGCCGTCTCACTATAAATGCCCATCATAAGCATTTTTCCTTTTGCTGCTATAAATGCACATCGTGAGCATTTATTTTTCCGTTTGCTACTATAAGTGCACATTGCTATGCGATATCCAGGGTTTAAACATAATTTAAACATTTAGCAGTATGCCCCCTCCCCTTTGAAAATGATGCTATAATTTTTAATCGCCGTTAATTTTTCGAACCTGACAAGTAGCAGTGTAGACATAATTCTAATACGACGGTATGGTCTCCTATCAATCACCCACAAAATCTAATTAAAAAAAATTCTAATAATACGACGGGGCACGCACTCCTATCTACACCCCACGGTAGACGTCATGTAACACTGCCTATGGGAGGGCTGTGCTAACTACCTAAAACCCAGTAGTCCCTCATTTGTCGAAACCGACAAGCGTCCACACCCAAAGCTATAAAACCCGAGTGAGGGGACGTGTGTGATTAACAGGTACCAATCCGTCAATAAAAGTTTTCTTGTAACTATATCCTCAATTTCCACCTGCTATGTCATTAGTCCTGTTAAGTAGATAGGTGAGGCTTTCTGCCGTAGTAGCTGTTGACGTTAAACTAGATCGTATCAATTGCTTAAGTGACGGTACGGTCGTGTTGAATATCAATACAGCTCTGGCTATTATTGCTTCGTGCAGTAAGAAATGGCATATGTGACATCATCAATGTCATAATCAAGACTGCGAACTAGGCCAATCATAATCCTAATAACTATAAACATCTATGAACCAGTAATTACTTAATTATAACAACCTCAATTAAACATGAAATAGATATGAAATTGCATAATATGCCATTCTATCATTGTCGTGCTAATCAACCCTGATATATCTTAATGTATAGTCTGTACTGTTTTTCGACTGAACTATATCGTGTACGTGTTCAATCTATAAAATTAATCAACATTCTACCTATGAATCTGTAGCTTAACCGTATTTATATTATATTAACTTTTAACACTAATAAAGCAAAATGCAAATTATATGATTTGACTCTATGAGTGAACTGGACGTAACGTATACATTTTCGAAATGACACAAAGTGAGTATGTGAGTAGAGATTAACTCGATGATGCAACGTGTGAATATACTTGATGATGTGAAATGTGGATCTGATTGAAAACTGAGATGTGAAATAGAATTCTAATGTGACACACGCATCTGATTAATGACATGGCATGTGAACGATGCAAAAAGTGAAATTGAACCCAAAAAAATATGGATCCGGCTGATGATGAAACATGCAAAATCAACCAATGTTAACTAACGTGATTTCGCTTAATGACAAAAATTGTGAATTAAACCAATGACCAAAAAAAAAAAAAAAATTCAACTAATGGCAATAATTCAAATGTATATGATCACTGTGGATTCACTTCCTGATGTGGGAAATGGATGGGTAAACGTTCGTATGATTAAATTAACTATGGCTATAAGTTAAGTAACTAATAATGATAAATCTAGTGTCACCAAAATCCGCACGAATTTCCCGAAGAAATTTCAAAGTGTTCACCGGTCTCTGAACCGTCCTCGTGTTGAGGAGACACAGGGTACCGATATCATCATACATCTGTGGATCATTATACGGCCTCAGCATGACGAATAATTTCTATATTCTCTCTGGCAATAAATCAAATCAAACACAAAATGTATATATCTGAAATTACACTTTCTATCTAATCTATAGTTGAATGTATGTTGTGTAAGTATTGAGATTCTATTTGGGTGTGCACTAATGAAATAATCGATCGGCCTGTGCACTACATGTATGCACGCAAACAAATAACATAACATGTGATAAGAGATAGGAATTCTAGAGTCTACTAAGAAGATCCGCTAAGTTATTATCCTTGCCAGGAATATGACATATATCAAATTCGTAATCTTGTAACAGAAGTGTAATCCGTAAGGATATGTAACGAAAGTGAACCAGAATTATAAACAGAATATTCAGATTTAACCAGAATGTTCTACCGAGTAAATATTTATAGAATTTATCAATGCTCTCTATTATTGACAAAGTTAACAACAAGTGTCTGAAAAAATTAGAGAACCGGAAGTACTTTACCAAGATGAATTGTAAAAGTATAACTGAGATAGCATGAAACATTTCTGTAAAAGTTGTCGTCATATCAGTGAAATACGGAACAATTATTTTGTATGATCCTAATGTGTCTGTAGTGAAATATGCGCTGATATATTTAATTAATACTCTCATTCTTTTACTCTTTCTTTCTTTCTTTCTTTCTTTCTTTCTTTCTTTCATGTATGCCATTATCTGTACATTTTAACTTTGTTGATTTGAACAATGTTATAGTTTTCACTCGTGTGTATAATGTGTACGACACATGCTGTAGTGATATATTAAGTATGTTACATCTGAAGCAGAACCAAGTCAAGTAAATAGAGTAAGCAAAGATAAGTGTAATTTGTTTTCTGTAATCTTCTTTGCTTTCCTTTAACCGGTTTGTAGAATATTTAACGGATTGTGTGCAACTTTTCTTGACTTGCGAGTGAATGTTTGTAATGGCGCAAGCAATATATTTCTTTCTTTGTGAGTACATGTTTGTGACATATTTCTTGACTTCTGTGTGCATGTTTGTAATTAGTAACTTGAATTGTTCATACATGCTTGTAACCGTGCAATCAACATAGGTGAGGGGTGGTCGAATGATCATCATTATGTGGAACATACATATGGTTAGGACGTTCCACTGCGCTTGTTCTGTGCACTGTATATGCTGTTTGTTAACCTTATGTGTACTCTGTGTACTATTATTGTGTGATTTCTGTTGGTTATTTTGACTGTTATTCTTTGCAGAGACATGAGATTGTCTGCTTGTTTGTTTATGTTTGTTACTCACACCATTCACGGGAATAGACGTGTTTAGTAATTGCAAAGTGTCATGTTTTCGATAATTGGATTTGTTTACTTCCTGAATATTATGAAATAAATAATTTTGTGTAATTATGTCGTCCCTCTGTTGTGATATATTATCATTTGCACATGCCAATAATGACTGTGTTTTGTCGTTAGAAGTAACCTGTGTTAGTTGTGTTTTTTCTTCTTCTTGTGTCTCTTGAATTTGGGTTCTTGCGAGTGCATTGGCAAATATGGGTTCGATGGTCACATCCTGAGTGTAATATATGACATTGGGGATATTCCCAATTATCAACCCAGCAGATGGGTTTGGTAATACTGCTGCACATATTTTTCCCTTATAATAGGGACATCTTACTGATACCCATGCTGTTTTGTATTTTTCTAAGGTACCTCCGAATGTTCTGCAAATAACACTATAACCTGTGTAATCTTTTCTATTCACCAGTGTGTGATCAACTCCCGCAATGGAAGATCCTGTGTCTCTAAAACAAGTTGTTGGTGATCTATTAACCCATGCTTGGTGGATCTTAAGAGTACCATTAGGAGTGTATACTGCATTAGCTTCATGTATATGCCTCTTGTTGCCTGATGTAAAACTATCATCATCATCATGACTTTCCTTACCTAGTCCGTCATCAGTGCATGTCTCTATGATAGCTGCATGTGTGTCCTCTAAGTCTTCTGAGTCACTACTCGTGTACACGCATGTAGAGTTCGCCTCCTTCCACGACTTTCTCATTGTACAAAAACGTGAGGTGTGCCCGTAAGCCCGACACGCGTAACATTTGATACTCTTTTTATACGCAATGTACTGACTTCTCTTTTTAAAAGTGACGTTTTTCAGATAAGCTTCATATCCAGGGTTTCGGTCACACATCTCTAAGGAACCATGGGTAAGTTTGCAATGTGGGCACTGTAGTAAAACGACCCTTTTTCTGCCCGTCTGAATCTCTGTATGTATTATGATATGGCCCTCTGTTCCTATGCTGTGAGAATCTGTTACCTCTCCCGTGATTTCTTTGATTCTGAACTCTTGCACTAGCACCTATCACGAGTTCTGGTTGCGCACCATCAGCAAATATGTCGCGATGGGCGTTATAAAACGTCTCTCATTTAGCTTCCATCTCTGGTATGGACTTACATCTGTTCTCTACCAGGAATGTAGACATTGAATCTGGCACTGATCATAGCAGTTTGTCTCGCAACATGAGGTCACGCAGTTTATCATAATCATGAGATACGTTTTCTGCCTTCAACCACTTGTCATAAAGTGATGAAGTTTCAGATACGTAGTCTAAGAACGTCTGATTTGCTTTCGGTGTTTGGGTCTTAAACTTTGTTCTCAACCCGGTGGCGTCAAGACTGAAATGCGATAATACTCTATCACGAATGTACGTGTAGTTGGTCCGTAAATTCTCTGGAATCAATTATACTACCTTTAAAGGCTCTAACGCCAAGTGACGGTGAAACAAGATGGGCCCCCACGTCCTGCCATGCGATATCCAGAGGTTAAACATAATTTAAACATTTCAACTCAGAAATGACTACGCCTCAAACGCAATTGGCAGATTCAGAACCAACGAACTAAATAATGACTGAGTCCACACTGAAGAACGTTGTCAGTTATACCGCCGTTTATTATCACAGCGCAGGCCTACTGTAAACATAATGAGAATAATAATAATAATAATAAATAATTATCTACTGATACTGGTCCTGTTATAGCCAGGGGGCACAGTATCCCTAGGATATAATAATATAATTACTCATATGTTACTGGCCATCGAATATTGACTGTCATTGCCCGTCCTTCTTTCCATTTTCTACGTTCTTCCTGCCGTTTCAGATCTACCGTTACTGGGTTCGGCTGTGCCTTTGTTAATACTTCTATGACCGTTGTCCTCCTTGATCATCTCTTCCATTTCCATTCATACTTTAATCACTAACATGACATCCCGCCAATGTTAAGCCAGCCGAGTCACATAAGTTGTCGCCTTTTAGAACTCCCAAGTTTTTCCTCCATAGTTCACCTTCTTTCATGACGTCTTTGTGTTCCGACGTAATACGCCTCGATACATTAGCGCTTCTGTTCTGGGATTCTTTGGTCCCTTTTGTTTACGTCATTATGCAGCACCTGCTACTTGGCACACATCATAAGTATTCTTCCTTTTACTGTGGAGATCTTTTTTAAAGAGTCTGTGTCTTAAACTATTCTGCACTGGTTTCACATCGCTCATGAATATGCCATGAGAATGGAGGAGAGATTGCAACGTTTCTTTTTATGGGATTATTGCACATATGCGAAAGAGATATGGATATATGGTGCGGAACTTTGCTGCACGTTGCACTCAACGCCAGCATTATACAGTTGATGTTAATGACATGGCATGTTTTATTTTTTCACGTTTCCATCCTCTTTCAGGATACTTCGGTATTAACTTTATTCCTTAGTCTACGGTAATTGTTGAAGTCTTTATTTTTGTGTGCTGTATCTCACTCTCTCATGATTTCCAGAACTTCATTATTGACCCATGGGGATTTATGTTGATTTTTAACTCGAACTTCTTTAATTGGCACGTGTTTATCGAACACATTTGTAGACTGTCTTCGTTCAGAAAGCTAATGCATCGTCCGGGTCAGGAAGTTGGTAAACGTGATCAAGGGCTGCTTTTCTTAAGTCTTGCAAAAATAAATATTGGTTGAATGCTTTAAAATTTCTAAATTTGATACTTGCATGTTTATGTTTAAGAGATTTGAACCCAATTCTTGACCATGTACAACATACAGGGTAATGGTCACTAACTGTACTAACAGGAACAGAACATTCAATAATATTATCTGGACAAGTAACATATATATGATCAATTATAGTTGAGGATGTGTCAGTAACCCTTGTGGGACGGTTTATTAGTTGTTTGAAATTGTAAGAAAGAATGATATCGTCCCATGTCTGGTTGGATTTACTAATATCTATGTTGAAGTCACCTAGTATCATAACTTCCCTACCGCTGTAAACACTCTATCCATCATTGTAGTGAAGCAGTCATACCAACTGCACCCGGCACAAGGATTCCTATATAGGTATCCAATGAGAAACGGTTGTTGGCTGGCTGGCTTCACCTCTAACCAAACACATTCTATCCCTACGGTCTCGAGATCCCTTCTACGGGAACAGTTGAGGGAATTTTAAATGTATACTGCAATACCTGTCTCTAAGTTTTGATTTGCATCTTTCCGAATTACTTTAAACCCCTTAAGTGAGATTTCGGAGTCGGTTATTTTATCGTTAAGACGACATTCTGTGATTCCAAACACATGGAACTGTTTGGACAGTATTACCGAGAGCTCAGGTAATTTGTTGAGCAGATGAAAGATGTTGAGATGGCCTATATATAGACCATTTTTGTTGAGCCACTGATCGTGATTGACGAACATTACAAAGTGAAAGGAAGATGTCGCTTGTGGTATACAAAATGAAGTGATTTTGAAACTTTATTTGGAAGTAGTTAAGGCTGTTAGAGGGGGCAGGAAAATGTCTTTGCTGGAGTGATATCATGAATGCTTGGTGCAGGGCTGAAGGATTGTACCGCATTAGCTGCTGAAGTTGACGGTTCCACTCATAGGATTGTAGATTACCGTCCAGCGAGGGACTGTTATGAGTTTCACTGTAAATGCCTACATTGAAAGCAGGCATCGGGGGCACAGAACCATTGTTTAATGGTGTCCCCTTTGACATCATAGAGGGAGACTGTTTTACGGGCAAGGTAGGAAACAAAGTATCAGTAGTTAGCAACATTTGGATTGGAGCTTGGGTTGCTATTTACGACATTGTGTTCCTGGGATACAGGCAAGGGTGATGTGGGAAGGGAAGGAGTGTTTTCTGAACACAGTGAGATGGCTGTTGCCGGAGGTGAAGTTCGGTTTACTCCTGTAACTGGTGCTGGTTGTTGTACACGTTCGGGATATTTTATGTTCTTCGCTAGGAAGCTGCTTCCTAGCTTGGAGCAATGTATTTGATCCCTGTATAGTTTTTTCTTAGGAGCTCCGGACGGTGACATAAAGTAAGGGGTGTTATTTATGAAATTCATGTTATTATTTTTACAAAATTTATATAACGTTAGATTAGCAGCATCGGCAGTACGACACTGGAACCCGTAACATGGTGGAATGATAGATGAAATAAACAAAGATAATTTCGGAAATTTATTGCGCAACAGCACCTCCAATGTAGCTAGTTGTGATGTGCTGATGATTTTATTATCCATTATATCATTGAAGCCGATATGGACTGTTGCTCTCCTAATTCTGTCGTTCACTTGGAATCTTCGCAGTGTAGCAGTCAGCCTGTCAATGTCAGCGCCTGGTACAGGGTAGATTGAAGTTGATTCGCTGTCAGAAGATGACATGCGATCACTATAGATTCCCTTCAGCAGGGAGTCTCCAATGACGACATGTGTTTCACTATGATCTATGGTTATTTCACGCTGCTGGCGTGTCCGCTTGGACTGTTGTTGCCACTGGTTCTGTCGTCTTTCTTGTGTTCTTGTTTATTATAGCTTGCTTGCGTTGGTTGTTGGTATCCAGTAGTGGTAACGACTGAGCTCTGTGATTCCAAGTCTGCTGCTGGAGAGTCTACACTTAAGGCCTGGAACCTGTTGCTGATATGCACATCGATGGGGTACATAGATGGTGTGCGTTCTACAGGTTTAGTAGTGGTTTTGTTGCTTGTAGAAACTGTCTGTATGTCATTATGCGACGAACATTCACTGGTAACACACGCATCTACAACACCATGGATACTTTCTGTTTGTGCACTTTTATGAAATGACTGCACGCTTTAGTTTCAAGGCATGTATGGATGTTTTAAAAGTTTCCTTCTCTTCTTTAAGGAGGCGAATTTCCTCTCGAAGAAGAATGTTTTCTTTTTTAAACTCGGCAATAATATTAGTGGTGTTGCTGGTAATAAAATCTTTTAACCTCGTCTCCAAAACCTGAATTAGTTGACGACAATCATTGTGGCTCTGTGTTTCGGCCGAAGAAATCGTCTTTGAAGGTGATGTGTTAGTTTGATAAGATTGAGCTGGTGAATTGTGTTATTTGTCCAGCTGGAAATCAGTGTCTGATTGTTCACTAGGCAACGTGATGGATGTTGGCGATGAAGATGATTTATTCAGTAGCTGAGCTGGCGTGCTAACTAACTTTTGTCCCGTCTTGTTTTTGTTTACATTTGACACAGTTGACGATCGTAAGTTGGAGGACATGTTGGCAATAGGCAGCTCGACAAGGCAAAGAGTAAATAAAACTGCAGGCCTTTCTGTAGATGGTGCGTGGCGCTTATCTCTTGCTAGTCACGCATAGTTAAGTCTCACGTTGTCGTGAATCGATAATTGGTAAAAATTCAAAAATGGATGCTCTTACCCTCACGTGTCACAATTAAATCTTCATTTCACTAAATAAACAGTCACATAAACTTGACAGTTGAGAGTATGCAAATTTAGTTTTAAAACGAGCACAATAATGGATTAAATAAAAGCTCCGGCCCTTCTGTAGTGATTATCACTTGTTAGCCCCGCATGGCTAATTCTCACGTTGACGTGAATAGATAATTGGTAACATTCAAAAATTGGTGCTCTTACCATCACATATCACAAAGAATCCCTCATTTCACTAAATAAACGGTCACATAAACTTGAAGTGTTGAGTAGTATGTAAATCCACTTTTAGAATGAACACAATGATATACACAGCATCGCGATTGAATTAAGTAAAACTTGTTAAAATATTCAAAAATCGAGAGAGTATACACATCAAGGTGACATAGTCATCTACACCGATGGGTCAGTGGTGAGAAACAGACGTAGTGGTTGGGGCTTTATTGCAAAGGCTAATGGACGAGTCATGAAAAAGGAGAGTCTGGCTGTCAGCGACTTGCTTGCGACAGGTATTTCAGGACTCCCCTACTTTTGCACCACACGAAATAATAACTCGTGTCATTTGCAAAAGGTACAATTTATTTAGAGCTGATTACAAACAAGCTCTGCGAGAGGAATACTTCATGGACAATAAACATCATGGTACGTTACACAGATGCAATGAAGAGATGATAATGATACTATTAATCACTGAATGGAATCTAAAGCCAAACAATCACTATTGTCTATAACTTATAGTATTCTTAAGGAACACGTCTCGTCTACTCTCCAGTCGTCTCAGTCGCAGTCTGAGCCACGCTTCTAGTTGCGTGTTCGAACACGGACGTTGGATCCTCCGTGCGCTGACGAGTCTTGCGTGCGTGGTGTCCCAGCACCCTGGTCAGTTAATTCGAGTAACCTGTACTCCATGGTTACTCGGTGCGGCTAGTTTCCTAGTGTTTTGGGAAACCCTCGCTCACTTGCACTTAATGCTCTCTTGGTTGACACAAGTGTGTCCCGTTGTGAAGCTATTTATAGCGCTGGTGTCTCTCCTGTCTGGTGTCCTTTAATAGTCTCTGTCTTAGCTCTATTGCTTATATTCTTAACTCTGTAAACTCTATTTAGAGCTTTGGCAGGCTCCTCTCCTCTCCGTGGAGTATTGCAACCTTTTAACTCATTGATTGTAACACGTTGTATGGTCAAAAAAAAATTGGCTGTCCAATTTTGTCAAAGATCTTATAAGTTGTAAATCTCTCTTATGGGGATAGAACAAATTCTTTTCTTTCCTTGTTCACATTGTTCTATTAATTCACTCGGCTAATTGAGTAGCCCATCGTATCAGTACAGTTGGCTATAGACCTTATTGGGAATTGTTTTGATCCGGAACCGTTGTATTATGACTTATGTCCTGACTTCAGTCTTATGACCCTATGTCTTCTGACTTCTGTCCGTTGACTTATGTCTTTTGACCTGTGCTCATATTGCCCAAAATGACAACCCAATACAAGTTGACTCTGTTATGAGTACAACACATGAGCATAGAATATTCATGTTCCCAATAATATCAACCCCAACTCGTATACATTAAGTTCTACTCTTCACCTTCTAGCTTCCGCTGTGAAGACATATTTTCAATGTTACATTAAGGTTTTTAAGAAGTTATTGTGTCCCCTGATTTGAGTTACTGTTCTTTGAAACAAATGGTGTATGCATCTTTTATGTGTCCGTTTTCCTGTTTGTTTGTGTGTTTTCTAATAAACTACAGTGTACTTAATTTGCTAACATGTGTATGCATTTCTATTTTACATGTGTGTAATCCTTCGAGCGCCGTAAATCGGTTTATTGTGGCTACAAATGTCTGTTATTCATATTTATGACCACAATTCCGTTTCAAGATGCTCCAAGTATTTTCTCTATTTAATACTACTAAAGTATAGCAGTAACACATTTAAAACTTGACAACACATTGGTTACACAGATTGACACATTGAGTCACAACAAGACGTTTTAAGCGGTGAAAAAAAATTTGCCGCTACCTCTCTCTCTCTCTCTCTCTCTCTCTCTCTCTCTCTCTCTCTCTCTCTCTCTCTCTCTCTCTCTCTCTCTCTCTCTTTCTCTCTCTTTCACTGTTTACTATTGTATTCATTCTCTCCTCTGATTTACACATCTTTCGTCCACTTTCATACCATCGTTATGTTAAAACACTCATTCGTCATTAAAATATGGTTCATAATATCAAGTAAATGAACATTACCTATTTACACTAAACGATTGGCTGAATTATACAAGTTTTCACGCCAAATGACTGTGCCGTTTCTTTGCACGTGTCATGCCTATGCAAATGGGGTCCTGCCTATACAAATTATACAAGTTTGTGAGGATGGTTTGTTACCGATCCTATAATACTAACTAATGTAATTTGGTGTGCTGTTCTAAACTTATCCTAAGGGAAATAATCTAACTAATTAATTACATTTAAGCAAAATGGGTTAGTTACCTTCAGGTGTTATTGGTATATGAAATGATGTTAATTTCTAAATGGTTGGGTTAGTTTAGAAATGATATTTTAAATAAATGAATTTATAAATGATTATGTTTGCGCGGTAATAACGTAAAGTAATATCTAATAATTGCATTTCTAATATAGGTGTTAATTTAAATGGGTTATTAACTAAATGTAGGTGACTTATTATTATCAAATGACATAAATAAAGTTATATATGCACTTGAACATTTTGCAATTCAATTATTCATACAAAAATGAAGTTATGCGTACTGTTTATAAAACAATATTATATACATATCACAGTTACGTTTATATATAATTACACTAACTAATGTCGTCTTTTTGGGTGTGATGATGGAGCACTGTTCTTTGTAGACTATTTTCATAACATAGTTCATTTAGCCAAAGTCTTATATGCTCTCCCTGGATAGTGTTTATGTATATAGTTCCCTACCAATCTATGTAGGTTCACATCTAACACTTCAATGTAAATATGGCTTCTATATGTGTTAGCGATGTAGACATACTACTTCTGCGTCTCTTCGTTTCACTCATAATGACACTGTTACTCTTACACAGTTTACACGCTTGGCGATGATAACACACTTACAGTGTAACTTTCTCACCACATACGCACTGATCTGACTAGCAATTACAGTGTCACTGTTTCTGGTGATCTCTGGTCGATCTCTTCCTGTACCTCAGGTATTTCAATGTTTGACGGTCGACTCAAAGTGTCTGCCAAAGAGTTCAAACTCCCCTTTAAATGCTGGATGGTAAAGGCATAGTTCTGCAGAATCAAGGCCCATCTGTAGACCCTATTGTTACGGGGAATGCCAGACTGCATCACAGAAAGTGGAGAATTGTCGGTCTGGATCACAAACTGTTCTCCTGCCAGAAATCTATGAAGTTTTCTAACACAATAGATTAAGCTGAGGCCCTCCAATTCTGATGCTGAGTATCTTGATTCAGCTGGGCTGATCTTACGACTTACGTACATTACTGGGTGGAACTTCCCTTCGTAAAATTGGCCTAGGACTCCCGATATGGAAATAGCACTTGCGTCTGTACGTAAAAAGTAGGTAAGATTTTGATTAGGCAAACGCAAAATAGGTGGAACGCTGAATAAATATTTCAATTTTGATAATGCACTAATTAACCGTGCATCTTGAGTATCCAATTTTGCCGAAGCTTTCAAAATATTGGGGAAAAAAAACACTGGTGATTTCCGCCAGATTGGGAATAAATTTACTATAATAATTCACAAGACCAAGTAGACTTCGGACCTGTTTCTTGGTCCTTGGCATAGTCAAATTGAGAATCTTGGTCACAATCTTTTCATCTTTTCTGAGTTGGCCCCTGCAGATGGTATGGCCTAGGAAGTCAATTTCTTCCATGCCCAACTCTACTTTAGTGGGCTTGACTGTAAGCCCGAATAATCGCAACCTATCGAAGACATGTCGTAGTTTCTGTAGGTGTGATGTCCAGTCCACCGTATGAATACATATGTCATCTATGTATGTAGAAGTATTTGTCACCCCGTGAAGAAGATTCCTAGTTAGACGGACGAAAGTCGCTGGAGCATTAGGAAGGCCAAAAAAGGTGTGGGAAAAGCTGTTAAAGGAATTGAATTTTCCTGTATCGGGACTTGTCAATATCCTTTCGTGAGGTCGAGTTTCGAAAAGATACAAGATGTAGACATATCAAGGATCAAATCCTCGCATGCTGGGATTGGTTCAGCATCAATTTTGGTCACTCTATTTAAACGTCGATAATCGACGCAGAGTAGAATTGTTGAGTCTTTTTTGGCGACAAGGACGATAGGGAAAGAATATTCTGACTGAGATTTCCGAATTATTCCACTCGACTCAAGAGATAGTAATTCTTTGTCGAGATTAGCCCTATAATTTAGTGGGATGGAATAAGGTCGACACTTGATTGGGGTGTTATACGTCAGAATAATGGAGTGCTCTATTCTGTCTGTCTTTCCTGGGATGTCGGAGAAAATGTCTTTGTACTCCGTCACTAATTCTATCATCTGTCGTCGTTGCTCGTCTGTAAGTTTGCTTTCTCTCCGTATGCTCTCAATGGTCCCAGTCGTGTCTACTGTAGGGACTGGTAATTCTATTCCGTCCTCATCTGTCTCGTTCAGTACTGTTGTTGTACTAGCTGTGTGTGCTGTTAGCTGGCTAAGTGTGTTTGCAATGTCGTTGTCCTGCGTCGCCCTACCTAGTGTAGTTGTGTTGTGTACGTCTGTCGTCCGATTAATTGGTGTGGGTGCATCTTGTTCGTCTGTCGGTAGTTCTTGTCGTGAAAAGTATGGTTTCAGCATGTTGATATGAAATATCTTTAATTTTCCCTTTATCGATATTTCATAATCGACATCTGATATTTTCCGTTCAACGTTGAATGACCCTTGTTACGATGTTAGTAACAAATTACGTTTATCTGGTAGTAAAAGCAGACCCTTCTGATTAGGTTCAAGGTGTATTGTTTTAGCACCCTTATTTGCATAGTCGCTTTACCTCTGTCCTTTCCTCTCCAAAGATGATTTGGCTATTACACACGCTTTCATTATTCTATCGCGTGTCTCTGTTACCATCTCATACGGTGTTACTGATGTTGGGTTTTCTGGTAAGCTAGTAATTAGCTGATGGTAAATTGTTAGGGGTCCTCGAGGGTTCTCCCCATACAATAATTAAAAAGGTGAGAAACCCGTACTCGAGTGCGGAATTTCTCTATGGGCAAATAGCACTGCTGGCAATAGCGAGTCCCAATCAGATGGGTTTTCTGCTGTTACTTTAGCCAGCATGTGTTTGAGATCCCCGTTAATTTTTTCTATGATCCCGTTGCTCATTGGGTGGTACGGGGTAAAGAAATTTTGTTCTATCCCTAACAATTTTGTTAAGGCTTGCGTAGCAGCCGAAATAAACTGCGTTCCACGATCTGATAGAATCGTTCGTGGAAAGCCAAAACGACAAAATAGGTGCAAAAATACATGTGCCACATCTTTGGAGGTGATGTATTTTAGTGGAATGGCTTCGATCCACCTGGTACATAGATCCACGAGCGTAAGGATGAATCGGTTTCCTTTGCTCGACACCTGATTTAGGGGTCCAACAATATCGACCCCTACACACTCAAATGGTCTAGATGCTAATAATAACCGTTGAACTTCAGCCGTCACATGCTTTCCCTTTCTTACAAGATGTTGACAAATAGTACATGAACGACAGAAAAATTTTATATCAGTACAGAATTTAGGCCAGTAGAAGTGTAACAAAATTCTGGCTCTGGTTTTGTCATAGGCCAAATGTCCAGCAAACGGTGACTCATGTGCGATCTTTAGCACATTTTGTCGGTATGTTACAGGTAACACCGTCTGCTGAATTTCATGGTTATTATTTGTGTAATAACGCATGAGAATTCCGTTGTATATTCTAAAATACCACGATGCATTTTTAGTCACTTTCGCTCGCTCACCTAACAATTTAAAATAAGGTGCGATAGTTTGATCTGTGCGTTGTGCCTCGATAAATTCTTGTCGAGTAGTGTTGTTATCGGCACCGCTGCGTGTTAACAGCTGTAACATCTCATTTTGTAGGTCAGTATAGTGTGTTTGAGTATCTGACCTTGTTACAGCATTAGCCATGTTTGTATGATTCCAGGCTAATATGTCGTCGTCAGTACATTGCTTCAATGAAGCTAAACAGCCTAAAATCAGATCCGTGCAGGGATCTTGCAGGATTGTGCAAGTAAATGTGCCGGTAAGAAAAGGGGTACTAATATGCGCTTTTGCCAGTGGGTATTTCGCAATTGTTCCAGAGAAAGTATGACATTTGACAAATTCACCCGTGTAATCTTTAGGTCTGACCAGCTCTTTTCTTAAACCAAGTAAAGTGCTGCCGCTATCCAGTAAACAATGGCATGGTTGATCATTGACCAGTGCATCGTAGAACTTCAGTTTACCTCTGGAGGCACTAGCTGCATTAGCATCTTCGTTGGAAAATGGTATAACGTGACCGCATTTCAATTTACCATCCGCATGAAACTGGTGACATGTGTTACATTTCTTAAAATCTAATATATCAGTAACTACTGCCACACTTTCACATTCATTCTCTGGTAATACATTTACAAGTTCAGAGTCAATTACACTATCATCGTCAGATGACGTATCGATGAGCACAGCATTATTTGCCTTCATTCGTTGCCTACCAATACATTTGGCGCTATAGTGGCCATAGCTGGAACAAAAGTAACATTTAACATCACGTTTAAATGAATTTCTTCTACTTTCTTGCTTCTTTATTACTGTTTCTAAGTGTGAGGGATATGCCGGGTTTTTGTCGCACATAGAGTAGCTAGGATGAAACAATTTACAATATCCACACTGTGGTGGCTTCTGGTAAGGTTTGTCTTTCTTATGATACTCTTTCTGATTATAAGATCTACTGGGTACTTTCTTAACAAATGCAGTGATATCTGTATCATGTGTTGTGGTCTTAAATATGTCACGATTAGAAGGAAAATATGCTGACTCCCGTTTTTCTAGTTGCTCAATGGATTCGATATCTGATTGTTGGAGAAACTTCGCAAAAGGGGTAGGGACTGTGGATATCACCTTATCCATTACCATGAGATCTTGTAATTTATCAAAGTTTTTGCCCACTTTCGCCGCCTTAATCCATTTATTAAATGTACTTTGCACGTTAGAGATGTAATCTAGAAAGGTTTCAGTTGGCTTTGGTTTTATTTGGGAAAACTGAATTTGATACCCAGTGGCATCCAGAAGGAAATGCTGCATAATCCTATCGTTGATGTACTGATAATTATTCCTTAGTTCTGTAGGTATAGATTCTATAACCTTTAATGGCTCCCCACTGAGATTTCTCATGTAGATCATTGCCCAGTCATCCAAAGGTATTTTCTGAGTCTTAAGTTAAAATTCTATATTCTCAGTTTAAGCTGAGATTGAATCGCCTACGCTATATGGTTTGATCAGGCCTTTATGTTTACTAAACTTATTTTGTTCTTCCTGGCTCTTTTGTTTACTAGAGGCTATCTGGATATTTGAATCTATCTCCATTTCTTTCATCTTTAATTTCGTTTCTGACTCTACCTGTATCTGCTTCTGTTTAGTGGCGTGATCTAAATCTAGCTGTTTTTGTTTGGTGGCTTCCTCCACTTCTTTCATCTCTTTTTGATGTTGCCTTTCTAATGCTCTTTCGTCTCTCTCTAGAGCAGCTTTCTTTTCTGTTCGAGCTATTTCTTCTTTGTATTTTTGATCCGCCCATTTCTCTAATTTTTCTCGAGTATGGCCCATTTCTTTGCCCGCCTGGATACACTCATTTAATGATGCCATTTTGTGGCTTTATGTTATTTCACAATGATATCACTCTAGGTTTACACATGGTTTGTAGTTATGTGTTAGTTAATTACTTTCTCACTGAAAATAAAGATGCATGGTTAACATAGTGAATATCAAAATAATTCAAAAATATACTCACCTAATTTGTCGGAAAATACGGCCCTTGGGATGTTCCACCGCTGTCTTCCGGACACACAAAAATGATCGACTTGACAACAGAACCGATGCTTCTGTTTAGTAGAGCATCAATATTTTAGAAACATGCGTATGATATAAATACATGTTTATATTTCATAAGGCTGATGAATCATAAATGTGATATAGATAATGATAAATGATGTTAATGAATGAATGTTATGATAGTGTAAATGATCGTCATGATTCGTAAGATGATTCGTCATATGAAAGTCACTGTCGTCTTGTCTTCACTTTCTATCTTGTCTGGTATAACTACGTTCTAAGGCTTCCATTCAGTAGCTAGTATATGTCCTTTGTGCAAAACGAACTTATTCTGCACAAATATCTGAATGAATGTGATGAATGGTGACATAAATGGCTGTATCACAGAAAATGAAATATACACGATGGTTTGCTTGATAATTTAAATTCATATTTGTATACATTTTCATTACCACAAATTCATACAAATTTCCTATTAATTTCCGTAGAATAACACAACTTGTCAACTAATTTTCTTCATTGTGGTTCAAGCTCCACAAATGGTAACATATTAATTATCACGTAGTAATGGTGTTAATCACTAACGTTCATTCAAAAAACAAAATTATTTCTGACATTGTATGGTAAATAATTCACGTTAGTTTTAGGTATTTTAACACAAAAATAATGCCAAATGGTGATGTTGATGTTGGTTCAGGGACTTCTGACACCAAATGGGGTCCTGCCTGTCAGCGACTTGCTTGCGACAGGTATTTCAGGACTCCCTTACTTTTGCACCACACGAAATAATAACTCGTGTCATTTGCAAAAGGTACAATTTATTTAGAGCTGATTACAAACAAGCTCTGCGAGCGGAATACTTCATGGACAATAAACATCATGGTACGTTACACAGATGCAATGAAGAGATGATAATGATACTATTAATCACTGAATGGAATCTAAAGCCTAACAATCACTATTGTCTATAAACTTATAGTATTCTTAAGGAACACGTCTCGTCTACTCTCCAGTCGTCTCAGTCGCAGTCTGAGCCACGCTTCTAGTTGCGTGTTCGAACACGGACGTTGGATCCTCCGTGCGCTGACGAGTCTTGCGTGCGTGGTGTCCCAGCACGCTGGTCAGTTAATTCGAGTAACCTGTACTCCATGGTTACTCGGTGCGGCTAGTTTCCTAGTGTTTTGGGAAACCCTCGCTCACTTGCACTTAATGCTCTCTTGGTTGACACAAGTGTGTCCCGTTGTGAAGCTATTTATAGCGCTGGTATCTCTCCTGTCTGGTGTCCTTTAATAGTCTCTGTCTTAGCTTTATTACTTATATTCTTAACTCTGTAAACTCTATTTAGATCTTTGACACTGGCATATGAGACTACGACCGCCAGTATGAGAATGGATGTGGAGGCAGTAACAGCGGCATTCCGTTGGCTAGAGGAGACTACTGCAACACATATTGTATTCATTACGGATCGAAAGAGTATGCTTAGTTCAGTTATATCAGTTCCGTTATCAGTTATCAGTTGGGGTATCTTCATTGCACTCCGGACATGTCCATGGGTGCTCAGATCTTCCCCCCCCCCCACCAACATATGCATCGGCGTCCGGTGGCTAATAGTGCCAGTTCTGTGTTGGTTGACGAGGCGCCTTGTTTTCCCGATGTACCTCTCGCGTCTGGCTGTGCCGATTCTTACTCCCAAGTCTTTCATCCTGGACAACGATGTGGAATCACTGATGTCAAAGTCCTCTGTTCTCGCCATATCTTTGAGGACATTAATAACATCGACACGATCCATGGGCTGGCCATCTACAGGGGGTGCAGAGCCAGCCAGTTTATCAGCTCGTTCATTTCCCTCGACTCCCGCATGTCCCGGGACGAAGATGAAGGTGACTTTACGGACAACAGACTTCCGCAGCGACTCAGTCCACTGTCTACGTACAGATCCAGCTACGACCTTCTGAATCATGCTCATTGAATCACTTAGTACACACACGTTGGTATAATGCTGTGATTCCAGCCATATGAAAGCCTGTGTAACTGCCATCACCTCCATCGTCATGCTGCTCGTGGTCATAGAGTGGGCACCACTGGATTCTTGAACGGTTCGGCCCGCCGAACGGGCTGTAAATGCCCACGCACTTCTCTGCTGCTTTACAACAGATCCATCTGTATAGATGAGCACTTCGGGGCTATCTGAGTGTTCATAGATGAGCGCGTTAACCTCTGCATTGACAGCGGCAGGGTTCTGCTCTCTGCACCGTCTGTCGAGTGTGATAATGCAGGAGAAAGTGCACTTAAAAGCTGGAGGCACCGGCACCCATTCCTTGCCGGGGTTGATACTGGTAAGACTGCAGACCTGTCTGACGACATCTTCCGCCCGACCCATCCATGATTTGCCCCTCTTTAGCCTGTCACCCTTTTCTCTGAATAAAGCGTCATGAAGAGGGTGCTGCTCATCTGCACTTATTTTTAAGTATGCACTAGCTCTCCAGATCTTGATCCTGTGTTCCATTGTCGGGAAGTCAAGGAGGTATCTCATTGCTACACAGCTGGTGTCTCTCGTGCAGCCCAAAATGATGCGCATGGCTTCGTTTTGTACCTTTTCAAGTCTTCCAATCTGTGTAGGGCTGACAGTGAGGATGGCCAGGGCATACTCGACGCATAAAAGCACAAGTCCTTGGAACAGAAGTATTAGCAGTCTTTGCTCGATATTGGCATTCGCCATGACTCTCATTGCTGACAGACCTTTTCGAGCCTTCGTTATGACATAATCGACATGATCTCTGAAGGACAGGGTACGATCAAGCCTCACGCCAAGATATGTCATTGACTGGGTTCTACTCAAAATGCTCCCATCCATTCTTACTGCCGGCAGGTCTGTTTTCACAATATGGTTATTTAGGGAGAACCATGTAACCGATGCCTTTGCAGGGTTGACAAGGGCATCGGCATCAGCACACCATGAGGAAATTCGATCTAGTTCGCCCTGCATATCATTGGCAACCGCCTGTCTATCTCGACCCTGTGCGATACACGAGGATGTCTTCAACGAATGACAGAGTCCTACCCCTCCCGTCCAACTGTTGTTCAGTGATCGGCACCGTATACACGTTGAATAGTACTGGTGACAGTGGTGAACCCTGAGGCAATCCTGGACATATCGTTATCGGCTCAGAAGACCAACTCCCGCATCTTAGCACTACCTTCCTTTGGAGCAGAACTGCAGCTATCCATCGTACAAGGTGAGGGTGCACTTTCAGTCTGAGGAGGGTTTGTATCAAGAGCTCGAAAGATACTCTGTTATATACGTCTTCTAAGTCTATGGCGGCCGCACATGTCTCTTCTCTGACCTGAAATCCTTCGTAAACATCTTGAGCAAAGACCGCCGCATTCAGCCATGACTCTTTGTTACGTCTGTACCCTCCAAGTTTGGGCGGGAAGCAGCCGAGCTGTTCCAAGTCACAAGCAAGTCTGTGTGCTACAATTTTCTCCAGTAGCTTGCCAGCAGTGTTCTGCATTGTAATGATTCTGTAGCCGCTTATCTTGGAGTGGTCTTTGTTCGGTTTTGGCAGCGGCAGCAAGTAGCTGTGTAGCCATTCTTCTTTGATCTGACCCCTCTGGATACTGGTGTTAAATTCTCTGCCAGTTCTTCCATGTCATCATCTGATATCACCAGTAGGTCACCATATCGGATGCCGTCTGGGCCTGGGGCGGTGTTAGGTGATTTCTTTAGCATCGCACGTATTTTCTCAGCTGTGATTATCCATTCTCTGTCCCGACCCCCTCGCACAAATGAGATAGTGTCGTTGTGGTTCTCTGTCTGGCGGACTCGCCTTTCTGGCCAGTCTGTTCTATGTAGCGTGCAAGTAGGGCCTTACTTTTATCCACATCCGACTTTTTCCATGTGAGTTCTGTGCCTTGAAAGTCTGGAATACCCCTACGTTGTGCAGCACCGTTCATGCTCTTATGGAGGCGCCAGAATGTCGTAAGAGATCGCTCGGAGCACACCTTCCTGCAGAACTCGTCCCATTTCTCGGCCTTGGCCTGTTTAGCGCAGGATTTGAATAAAGTCGTCGTCCTATCGACCCCAGTCTTCAGGTTTGCCAACTCAACCTGTGGTATGTTAGCATTTCTGGCCTTTTGCCCGTCTTTGACAGCCTGTCTCATTCCCAGCCATGCCTTCTCGACCTCTCCATTCCACCATGGTGGCTGCAACCATCTTTCTTGTCTCCTGCGGGAGGAAGTTAGTTTTCTTCTTCTGATCTTGCTTATGGCGTCTTGACCAGTGTTGTCGTACGTTTTTTCTTTGACTCATGGCCGTCTTTCTTGATCAGGATGACACAAGGGTAGTGGTCACTATCGTGGTATCCCAGTGTGCCCCACCGGCACCTTGGTACGATATGCTTAGTAAGGTGGAGAAAGGAATGTTTCGTGTGGAATGGCTCTCGCCGCTTCAGAGGTCACAGATTATGAGAATTGTATGGATATTTCGCCATGGCCATGCGGGGGTGCAGGGGAATGAACAGGTGATAGGCTAGCACGGAATGCACCTCTTCGTGACAGATTGCCTATGGACAAGAGGGAGGAGGATTTATATATGTTGTTAAAAAAAAAGCATAGCTATCCGAGGGTATGTTTTTTATGAGTTGGTAAGTAAAATTTGGTGCAATGGTATATACGAAGGAAAGTCAATAAGTAAGTCACAAATGGCGCTGTAGAAACACGATAAGATAACACCTTGAAACGGTTTATTTTTATTCATACATTGTCCCTTTACTTCTCAACATAATTTCCACCAACATTGATGCACTTATCCCATCGTTTTATTAGTCCTCCAAAACCGGCTGCATAGAACTGCGTGCTCTGTTTTCTAAACCACGTTTAATCTTCACATTCAACTTCGACGTCATTCGTGTTCTTGAGAAAATTTTTCTACCCAGCTATGCACCGTTTTACGAGACAAACATTTGTCAGCAAAAACAGGAAGCATTTCCTTATGAATGTCCTTTGCAGGCAGTCCTTTTGCCCACAAAAAACGCACAACAGCACGTTGCTCTTTGGTTGTACACTCCATAAGTACAGTCACCATCCTGTTTATGCGCTGCGCATGCGCATGAGACATCTAGCGCCACCTGATGAACGGGAACATAAAGTTTGATGTTGCTGTCACCTAATGACACCTGTAGAAAACACCAACTACATTTACCTGTCATACCATAGAACTGTGTGACTTACTTATTGACTCGCCCGCGTAAAAACCAGCCTCAAATGTTCTTGACTGTGTCAAATGCACATGCTTACCT
>JACEFZ010002092.1:717500-727500 GCA_014155875.1 Cepaea nemoralis
AAAGAAGAAGAAGAAGAAAAAAGAAGAAAAGAAGAAGAAAAAGAAGAAGAAGAAGAAGAAAAAAAGAAGAAGAAGAAGAAGAAAAGAAAAGAAGAAGAAGAAGACCAAACAACAACAACAAAAAACAACAACAACAACAACAACAACAACAAAATATTAGAAGAAGAAGAAGAAGAAGAAGAAGAAGAAGAAAAAGGAAGAAGAAGAAGAAGAAGAAGCATAGAAGAAGAGGAGAAGAACTGAAGAAGAGGAAGAAGAAGAAGAAGAAGAAGAGAAGAAGAAGAGAAGAAGAAAAAGGAAGAAATGAGAAGAAGACCAACACCAACAACAACAACAACAACAAAACAACAACAAAACAACAACAACAAAAACAACAACAACAAAAAACAACAACAACAACAACAAAATATTAAACTGCAGTCCATAAACTCAAGGTATTCATCCAGCTAACCTTTCGAGGGGATGACATAATGCAAAGTTTACAGGACCGGCTCATTACAATAGCCGGCCGAACATTCTGTGCTGCAGCTCCAGTTATTAGGTACAGAACGACACCTATTACCACCCCAACAGTTAAAGAATCTGTCGCTCTGTACGCCAAATCCAATTGCATTTACCAATTCACATTCAGGAGCAAGTTTATCTGTATCGGCAGAACAGAGCGGTAGTTGAACAACAGTGTGGTTGAACACATACCTAATTAGATTGGCAAGATACTACACACATGCGATGCCAGCCTAGGGAGGCCGACACACCACAAACTTTTCGCATCGTCGATTACATCAATAAACACACGTAGTATTGTTTGGTGCTCCCAGTAGGAGAAGAAAGAAGTAGACACTAGAGGACGCACTAGACAACATTTGAAAGCTATAGTTACCGACCGGGATTCGAAGCTGTCACCTCAAAATGGCGACAGTGCCTCGCTGCAGGAACAAGTGAACTTCGATGCATGACCAACTAGACACTCCAAAAAAAAAAAGTGTCTTCATTGGACATGTCTATCATACTAGTTAGTTAGTTAGTTAGCTAGTTAGTTAGCTAGTTAGTTAGTTAGTTAGTTAGTTAGTTAGTTAGTTAGTTAGTCGAGGTTCCAAATTCACGGCAACGGGTCGTCCCCATTATGCTCCATTCCTGTGCCAGTGAATATTACACAAAATGCTCCCCATTGTCCAATGTGAAAAGTGGAATAGACAGGAGTCTCGGCAATTCAAAGCCCACACAGGTACACTGTGCATAATGCCACCGCCAGAATGCCAACACAAAATTCATCCACGAAAACCACAGTTCATTGTCGCTGGACTAAGCAGTCACCAGAAAGACCTCATTGACCCGGGTTTTCTCACATGGCTCGGTCTTTTACCGCAGGACGACCCACCGAAAGTGTCGCATAAAACACGAACTCCGTAGCTCAGCGCCGACTCCCAGGAGTCTTCTGAAAAATGTCTTTCATACACATGCACCTAGCAACTATGGAATACGGATATTTTCTTCTTCTTCTGCGTTCATCCAGAGTTGTTTTTTTCCTTCTTTTTCGGACGTGATTGCGTTGTGCCTGTTTACAGCAGAGCTGCGTTCTTGCGCCGTTAGGCCGACACATCCGACTTCTGCGGGCATTTGTTGACCGTGTTAACCTTCCCGGGGGTTTCTTAGGACGTTTAACTCTCACTGTTGTGGTGTTATCCCCCATTCCAGCCGGCCCATTTAGAACAGCCAAAGACATCCTGGTCAGCCCTCAAGGGAAGGCAGGGGCAGACCATGGGCATTCCCCGCCATCCAAGGAGGCTTCCATACTTGCAGAGCCGACACACAGCGCTCTGGTATTGGGCTCACCCAAGGAATCGTCACGTCCTTGCACATGGCTGCTTAGCCTCACTTCCGTATATTGGGCCTTCCGTTCACCATAGGCTGTTCCTCCGGAAACCAGAAGAATGCGGTCTGCAGATGACATCCACACTGTGAACTTTCGATTCAGACTTTTAACGTAATGGATTTGCTATCCGAGCAATATTCCATTTTGTGCCACTAGGACACTTTTTCCACCTTTTATGAAGCCCACACAGTAAGCTTTCGATTCGGACTTTACACGTAATGGATTTACTATCCAGGCAATAATCCATTTTATGCCTCTGGGACGCTTTTGTAACCGACATACCTGTGGTATGAAGTGTGGCAGTCTAAATACTTCTTCATGCACCTTTAAGATGTCAACCTGTAATGTAGTTAAAGTAAGCTGCAGTCAACTTGAGCTTGTTGATATCTCCATAGAGCTTGTCCTCAAATGAAGCAGGTGTGGGCCAAAATATCTTTCTCTGTTCTGCATATATTGGGCACTCCTGCAGCAAATGTTTAGCTGTCATTTTACCTGTTCCACAATTACATTCATCGGTATCTCCTATCTTTAGTTTATTGAACAAGTGGTATTTCAGCCTATTATGTCCTGTGCAGAGTCTGAAGATTGCTACCTGTTCTCTACGGTCGAGTTTGTAATATGCATCATCCTTCTGGTGGCCTGGATGCTCTGATTCCCATTTGGTTCTATAAGTGCTTTTTATAAACTTTGTTGCCTCATTATAGGTTATGTCTATATCAGGCTGTTGTAGTCGTTCGCTCTCTTTTGCTAGTCTATCAGCCTCTTCATTTCCAGGTATACTACAATGTGATGGGATCCACTGTATTACAACTTTTTTGGATTTCTGGCATAGACCATGGAGTGCTGTTCTTAGGTCAGCTAGTTCTGTGCTGTTTCTGCTCTTCAGTATTGAGACAGCTGACTTTGCATCTGTGAATATAGCTATTTGCTTCTCTTTATTTTCCTCCATCAAGAGCATTTCTGCTGCAGTTTTCAAAGCCTCTACCTCCACTTTGAAGTTACTTGAAAATTTTCCAGTTGCCACTGACTGGTTTTTTTCCATTCCAATTTTTAAATTTAGGAGAATTCCTCCTCCTCCATTTTCTATTGAATTTTTGGCCGATCCATCTGTATATTCATGGGTCCAATTGCTACCTGGGTAATGTTCTTTTATGTAGTTTAGGGTTATTTTTCTTCTTTCGGTTTCATTCTGAGTGTTCTTTTTCTCAATACCAGGAATGTTTTCTATCATCTCAGGCAGTTGCTGCTGTCTCCAAGCTGCGAACTTGTGTGCATTGTAAATGGGTTTGACTGTTGATATGTTTAGTATAGGATCTGCCCTAATCTTTCGTTTTGCAGATTTCTACAAAGTTGCTACGCTTCAGCCTTCCCTTTCCAAAACCATTAAACATGTTATACATAGGGTGGTCTGTCAATCTTCTAAATTTTTCTGCTTGTTGCTGGGCTCTGCTATCTCTTCTATCCTGCATTGGTTGTAAACAAGTGATCTTTTCGAGTTCATTAATAGGCGTTGTCTTCAGGCTTCCAGTTATGATTCGCATTCCTTGATTTTGGACTCTACTTATTTTGTTAAAGTTTGACTTAGCTGCTGTTGCCCAAGCTGCGAATGCCATATTCCAGTACTGGCCTCACCGTCCAGTATATAACTTCTTGAGAACTTTCTCATCTGCTCCCCACGTTGTACCAGCAAGCTTTTTCATGATTGCCATTCTTTGCCTTGCTCTTGTTCGATTTTTCTCAACCTGTGTCTTCCATGTCAGGCGACGATCGAAGGTGACTCCTAGATAGTTTGGATTTTCTTCATGGCGCAATATTTTTCCTATTCAATACCAGTTTAGGTTGCTGAGTTTTATTTGAGATGGAGAACACTGTGCATGTTGTTTTCTCCTCACTTATCTTCACTAGCCATGATTTTGACCAGTCCTCTAGCGCTAATAAGGCTTGCTGTATTCTGCTGTTAGCTGTACTAATATATTCTTCAGATGTCCATATGGCTAGGTCATCTGCAAATGAGGATGTGTGTACTCTGGCTGGAAAATTTTCCATGATGTCATTTATATATGCTAGGAACAATGTTGGTGAAAGAACTCCTCATTGGGGGACACCTTGCTCCAACAGCATCATTTTGCTGGTTTGTCCTTGTACTTTTGTCCTGGCAGTTCTGTTTTCAAGGTATTGGCTGATCCATTTGTACATTTTCCCACAAACATGCATTTCTTGCAGTTTTACTTTCAGTCCTTCCTTCCATACTTTATCAAATGCTTTTTCTAAATCTATCCAGACCGCTAGTGTGTGCTTTTTCTCTTGGAAGACATCCTCTATTTCCTGAGCTATATAGGTTATTTGATCTTCAGTGGATCTGTACTTTCTGAATCCTGCTTGGTGTGGTGTTAAGAGTTGGTTTTCTTCCAGATGCCATGTTAGCCTGCCATTGATAATGCTGTTCCATTAATTTTCCTACACAGCTAAGTAGACTGATAGGTTGATAGCCATTTGGTTCTTCCAGGTCTTTCCTTTCTTTGGGACAGGTATTAGTATAGCTTCCTTCCATGCCTGTGGGACTATCCCTCTCTTCCAGCTGTAATTTAGGACTGCTAGTAGTTTCTTTTTTGCCTTAGTGCCTAGTCCTATTAGCATTTCATTTGTGATTCCATCCTTTTCTGGTGATTTCTTCTTTTTAGGGTATTCATTGCCTGTTCCATTTCTTCCATTGTTAGATTTGCCATCATATATTCCTGCTGCTGCCTCTGTATTACTATGATGTATCTGTTTATCTTTGATTGCTTTCTTCTGTTCGGTTGTAATATCAATGTGGTTTGCCTTGGCATAGTGTTCTATTAGTGCATTTGCAGCCTTTTTCCCTGTAAGCAAGGCATTTCCTTGTTTAATTGTTATTTGTTTGTTTCTAGGTCCTTCATTGTTCATGGCTTTCACTAGTTTCCATAGTTGTTTCCATCCCTGTCAAAGTTCAGATTTTCTGTTTTTTCCCTCCAACAATCTCTTGTTGTTTGATTTACTGTTCTTTTATATTTTGCTGAGATGGCTTTGAGAGAGATGTTCGCTTCAATTGTTTGTTCTCTCTCTGCTGTCTTCCTGGCATCTTCAACGTTGTCCTCCAAAATTTGTATTTCTTCAGTCCAGTATGGTTTGTAATTTTTCCTCGCTCCTCTTGGAATAGACTCAGTGGCCGCCTGTATTATTGCTCTGGTTACACTTTCCACCATTTGCTTCATGTTGCCATATCGTGTATGTCTGTTAGTATGGCAAATCTGTCCTAATCTGCTCGTTTGTAATTCCAGCGGGGCAAAGACTTTTGCTCCTGTGGAACATACTCCATATTCATTACAAGCTTGATTGGTCTGTGTCACTACCTCCTAATTGGTCAAGCACATGGCAATCGATTTTGTGGAGGATGTCTCATGTGCAGAAAGCCAAGTCTGGAGTAGAAGTGGTAAACCATCTTCTGGAGTAGAAGCTCGGTGTGTCATCCGCTTTGTTGAGTAGATGGAGATTTGAGTCTATTTTCCTAGTCCTCCACTTCATCTCCTCTTTTGTCAGTATCTGAGTATCCCCATCTTTCTGAACGGCTATTAAAGTCTCCGACAATAAGTGCAGTTTGTGTCAGTTATTTTCATGTTTGAGAGTGTAAGGTGCCTTATCTGCTGGGCTATACAGATTGTAGATTCTTATTTTCACGTCCTTTATCGTTATATCAATACCTATAATTTCCGTTTGGTTGTCAGAGATCACGGATACTTCGCTGCAAGGTATTGTATTTAGTGTAAGTATTAGAACTCCTCCTTTGTGTCCTTCGCGGTCAAAACGTGTGGCCTGATATCCTCTGAGAATTTGTGATTGGCGTTGAATGCATACCACATCTATTCTATCTTTATGAAGACGCTTTGTTAGGGAGACTTTTTTTGTTATAAACTCCTTCGGCATTCCACTGTAATATCTTGAGAATACTGACATAATTCGTATCAAACCGTTGAGATAGCACCATAGGTCTCATAATTTATATTAAACCAGCATAGGTCAAATAACAAACACATCAGACCGTAAATGCTGTGTCCAGTATATTAACAAACATTTAAAGAAGAGAAATGATTGGTCGGTTCTAATTTGTACGCGTATTACACACTGGAAATCAATTTGGGAACCAGTTGAGGCCACTGAAACAGTTACATAAATAAACACACCTCAACTGGTTCCCAAATTGATTTCTGCATCGTCGATTGCACGGCACGTATTGGAAACCGGCCATATGATTGATTGAGACAGTGCCTTTCGCGTGTTGTTTAACACACAATATGTCGCTTGTTAAAGTTTGCAGAAGGCATAATGATTAATCTACATAGGCCAGTTTTGTGCAAACAGAAAGATATGTTAGTTTCAAATTACAGTGGTAGACAATTGACATTACTGTGCGAACACGTGTATATTTCAGCTTGAAGGATTTATCTAGTTATTTTATTTTAATTTGTGTGAATTCTGCAGTATGGACCTGACGAGATGCAGCGAAATCGTGCAATCTATTGTTTGTGTCTTCGTTATTCAAAAACAAAATATGAAGCAAAGTTACTGTGCCATCAACAATGCATGTTTGTTACTTGTGCTGTGTCCTATAGCCATAAACAAATAATTATAATTACTGCTAGTTATTCCTAAAACGTTCAATGAATGGAAAAAAATGTGTGCACATTCTCATGTGTAGTTTTTGCAGCAGCGTCGGTATGAATAAAAATAAACAATTGCGAAGCTAAGTTTCAACTTTGTCATGGGCGTTAATTAAATTACAACCAATCAAATTTGTTCCAACAAAATTTCTGCAGAACTGCTGCTCAAACGGCCACTTTCCACATATATCTTAATTCCACTAAAATTATCCCTTTTCCAAGCGCGCAGCTACAATAAAAATTGTTTACACACGCCAGGTCTATGAATGTGGAGGGAAAAGAGCGAGCAATGCAATAAACATCGTGGGAGGCCCTGACGATTGGCTGTCTCTCATGAATACGTCATAAAAAATATCGTCGTAACCGTTTCTCACTCACAAAAGACGCAAAGGCTAAATTACCAATGTGTGAGAGATTAACATCGGTGACATTACAGGTGTTGCTCGTTTCGAAAGTGTCAGTCCTGGCTGTGAATACATTAAGGCACTTTCTCAAATGAAACATCAGATCTTGTTGCAGATTGACTAGAGCATAAAAGCCACTTTTATTTAGTCATTAACAATGCACGCGCGCGTTCGATGGATCTTATGTACATGAACTCAACGGCCTGCTTCAATGGTAGCAGTTTTGTTTAATTGTTTTTATTTTTGTGTGTTTTATTCGCACGCTTTGGACTCCAGCCTACTCCACACACGGGCGACCACTACTGGTTGTTGCTAGGGAGTGAACTGTACTGATTACCGCGTGTGGATTAGCTTTCCCTATTATCTGTGTCCATGGCAACCGGCCGAACCCACTTCAACTTTTGAGGATGGTGTAATTTAGGCCCCATGTTAAGGACGAGAAGTCAACATTTAAGTCCAGCTGACCAACTGATACCACCAGAGCAAGTTTAAGCGCGTGCCTGTTTAACTCTTCGGCCACCTTGACTTCCTGTCATCATCATCAAGTGCCATGCCGGCTGGCGTAGGCGTTCATGACTTTCCACAGATCTCGGTCTTTGGTTTTCTAGATCAACTCTGCTGATGATATTTCTCCATGCCACCGTCTCACTCCATCCAGCGGAGGTCAGCATGGCTGAATGGATAAGAATGCGTGTTCTCAAACATCCGGTGTGCTGACGCCGAGATAAGGGGTTCAACCCCTACACTGACAGTTGCACTAAAATAATGACTTCTTGTCATTGACTTGGAGACGTAAATTAAAACTCCCGTGTGTTGCCGGGGCCCATAAGGGAAGCAAAGAATAGCAACACTGTAGCCTACCAGGCATGTCGTAAGAGGCGACTAAGGAGGCTTGATGGTTCCGTCGCCCTGCTACTGAGTGAGTGCGTGGCGCGACACTGTGAGCTGTGAGTTTCGTGTGAAGTGCTTTTGAATCTGCCCGAGGTTTTTGGAACGTGACTGCATGTTCGGAGTGATGGCAGATGGCTATGTCCCAGAGTTGACCGGTTTTTGCCTTATGCAGAAATGCGTGGCTGCTGGGCTTCTGGTTGACTGCCACTGCCATCGACGATGAACTGTATTTCGTGGACTGTGTGGGTGAACATCTAGGAAACATCCAGATGGGAAAATGGCTGCAGATTCCATCAGAAATGAACTGGGTGTTTTGTGGGGGACTATTGTGTTGACATTCTGGCGGCGGCATTATGCATAGTGCATCTGTGCGGGCTGATGTTTGTCGAGACTCAAGTCTTTTCCACTTTTCACATTGGGCGGTGGGGAGCGTTTTGTATGATATTCACTGGCACAGGAACGGAGCATAATGGGGACGACCCGTTGCTGTGAAGTTGGAACTGCGACTAACTAACTAACTAACGTAAATTACAAGTACCTCAAAAATCGGAATGGGTTCGCCTGATGGCGAGGAACACTGGTGCTATGGAAAGCTAATCCACACTCTGGAATCAGTCCAGCGCACTGTAAGTAGTGTAGTGTATGGGCTGCGCTTGAGTTCAAAGCGAGCGTCACAAAAAAAAAAAAAAAAATCCTTCCAGCGTAATTTCTTTTGGTCTGCCTCTCCCTCTCTTCCCCTCGATCTTTCCAGTTGTCTTCCTGTCTTTCACGACGGCAGGCAGAGGGTCTCTGTCCCTCTTGTTTTGTGTATGTTGTTGTTGAGATAATGGCTACGGCCATTAACCAGTATGATGACCAGATTAATCATCAATATGTGCCATGGCGATAAGCGTAGGCTGTCATGTTTCGCCATCTCACACAATCACCTGAGTCGTGTATCAGCTCTGTGTTCTTGTCTAGACCATGCCACATAGCCAAGCTATCCAGATATTTATTTCTCTGTCTTCTCCATGTTCTTTCCCCCCTCAAATCTTGCCATTTGTCACACAGTTCTGTAGTTTATTTCTTCTCATAACGTGTCTAAAAATTGCGACTGTCTATGTCTAATTTCTCTAATCAATTTACGATTTTCATTTGCCTCTTGTAGGACTTGGTCATTGGTTTTTCTGTTTGTCCATGGCATTCTTTGCAACTCCTACAGAAACCACATTTCCACTGCCATTAAATATTTTTCGGCTGGTCTGCTCATTTTTCAAGTTTCCCATCCATGCAGGGGTACGAGTTCTACGTAGCAATTCAACACTCTTTTTCTCGTTGCATTTGACATCTTTTTTATTGGTCAGAATGTTTTATATTAGTTTGTGTCAAAAAAAAAAAAATATAAAAAAAAGTGGTATCCAGAGCTGCAGTGTTACAAGCCCTCTCATCAAAACCGTATGGACAAGCACATGTAAATGGATGCGGACCTTGTCCAGGCATTGAGGTGTATTGTCTAGATGGTGCTAGCCCCGTATTTGTAAAGATCAATCGGCACTCGATGGGTGATGTGGTCAGTGTTATGCCACGCCAGCTTTCCTTCCCAGAACATTTTTGGGAAGCCGTTCTAGGTGGAACTTCCCGTGAGCTCAGGTACGTAAAAGTAAACTGCCCGCCTCAATGGGTATTGCTACACATGACCACCTGTCCGACAGGTAGAGTGCCAGTCACTACACCACAGTGTATCTCCGGCAGGTAGAGTCTAGTAACTACACCACAGTGTATCTCTGGCAGGTAGAGTGTAGTAACTACACCACATTGTATCTCTGGCAGGTAGAGTGTAGTAACTACACCACAGTGTATCTCTGGCAGGTAGAGTGTAGTAACTACACCACAGTGTATCTCTGGCAGGTAGAGTGTAGTAACTACACCAAGGTGTATTTCTGGCATGTAGAGTGTAGTAACTACACCACAGTGTATCTCTGGCAGGTAGAGTGTAGTAACTACACCAAGGTGTATTTCTGGCATGTAGAGTGTAGTAACTACACCACAGTGTATTTCTGGCAGGTAGAGTGCCAGTCACTACACCACATTGTACCTCTTGCAGGTAGAGTGTAGTAACTACACCACAGTGTATCTCTGGCAGGTAGAGTGTAGTAACTACACCACAGTGTATCTCT
>JACEFZ010002092.1:732500-773493 GCA_014155875.1 Cepaea nemoralis
AGCAGCAGCAGCAGCAGCAGCAGCAGCAGCAATAGTAGTAGTAGTAGTATTAGTAGTAGTAGTAGTAGTAGTAGTAGTAGTAGTAGTAGTAGTAGTAGTAGTAGTAGCATCAGTAGTAGTAGTAGTAGTAGCAGCAGCAGCAGCAGCTGTAGTAGTAGTAGTAGTAGTAGTAGTATAGTATCAGTAGTCATAGTAGTAGTATAGTAGTAGTAGTAGTAGTAGTAGTAGTAGTAGTAGTAGTAGTAGTAGTAGTAGTTTTATTGTTGCTGTGGTGATTGTGCCAGAAATATTAAAAGGGTGCGATCTAACATTTTTGGGCTGAAGGTTTCGTGTATAAATAACATTACAGATTTCCTAGAGTCAGAAACTCTATCCATGGCTGTCTTTTATTCAGATCTCAATGATACATAACCCCAGCCTGTTTCCTGTCCCAACAACAGAAGTGTGACCGACGGAAACGAGCCGATTGTCCGGTCTGTCCACTGACAAATACTTGGTTATTAGCCGGCACAAGCATTATGAGACACATTTGCCAGTTGACCTCTTATCGCGACCACAAGCCTTTGCCTAACAAACACTTCCGGGGTAAAGAAAACAAGGTCTTTGAGTTTGCCGCCAATACACAGTGGTGCTAGCCGATTGTGTCCAGTAATTGTTCTACCAATAGTATTTCTGTCAGGACTGGGTGGTCGCAAACGACCATGTGGACAAGACCGAACTTCACATGCTAATTATTAATCTCAACCGGGCCTTTTTGTTATCTTTTCTCCCTGCGTCTGTCCAGGGCGAGCGTCGCGCAGTTGACCACTGACATTGTGTTACTGCTAGTGAGATATGATACGGCCGTTTTTGTTAAATTTTGTTTTGAAAATGAAAATGTTGTTGGAACAGATTAAACGGCATTAGGTCCTTGTTAATTTTCCCAATGCATTGAATTTTTACCGGCAAAATTTGGCCTCATTTCCTTGTTTTAACAAAGTTTGAAAAACCCTTTTTCCGGGGATAAACCCGGGTTTTGTTTCAATTAAAAAAGGGCCCATTTATTCTAATTCAAAAAGTAATTATTCTTTAAACCTTTTTTTACAAACATACACCCCAAATTCACTGATTATGAAACCGCTTTTGCCCCTTGGGTCCAAGGGAGAGTGGAAAGTGACCACTTAATTTTTTTAAACCCGCTAATAGGTATATAAGGCTTGTAAATTTGTTTAAAGAAATGGAAGTTTAAAGGGAATTTCCCGGATTAATAAACCTGCCCGGTATCAGAACGTGAGTATTCTAGCTACAAGCACTTAACAAACGGAAAGGAGGTACCAGAGGACAATAACCAAATTAATTTTAACAAAGAATAATGCTAATCTAAAAAGAAAATATTATTCTATTTTATCTGTTAAAGTTAGTTGCATATCCTTGTATATAATGCTGCAATCAACCCCGACATTTATTGGCTGTTTATGATTTTATAGGAAATTTTATGTTTAGTAGTTTGCCAATGCTTTCGGAACGGTCGACGCTCATATAATCGAAATTAACCCAAAGCACTCTGTTCCCAAATCGCGTGCGGCTGATTTCGAACACCCGACCTAATATGTCTGGGAATGGTTAAACTCTGCTGTCTAACACCTAAGCCACAGTCGCCGAAGTTGTATCGTAAAGAATGTTGAAACGTGTTTTCTTAATTTCTGATGCTGTCCATTTAGCTAATACAGCTGAACAGGCACACACCGAACCTGGTGCAATATGTGTTACAGAAAGATACTACAAATTCATTCTTCGAAAAAGAGAACAAACAGATCTGTCAAATATGAACTCAGTCGTTTATTGTACACTAAGAAACTTGTGAACAATATCCTAAGCAAAACTATATTCATTCATTCATTCATTCATCCATTCATTCATTCATTCATTCATTTGATTATTCATTCATTCATGCATTCATCCTTTCATTGATTCACTCACTCACTCACTCACTCACTCACTCACTCACTCACTCACTCACTCACTCACTCGCTCGCTCACTCACTCACTCACTCGCTCGTTCGTTCATTCATTCATTCATTCATTCATTCATTCATTCATTCATTCATTCATTCATTCATCCTTTCATTGACTCACTCACTCACTCACTCACTTACTCACTCACTCACTCACTCACTCACCCACCCACCCACTCACTCACTCACTCGTTCGCTCGCTCGCTCGCTCATTCATTCATTCATTCATTCATTCATTCATTCATTTATTAAGTAGCATGTCCTTCGCAGAACCTCGCTCCCATAACAACCTTCCGGAAAACCTCTCGATCATAAGCAAGATGTCCCGCGTCCGATACACCCATCTGGAGATCATTCGCCACATCCTGCACCCATCTTCTCTTTGGCCTTCCTCTTCCTCTGTTCCCGGGCATATACCCACACACACACACACACACACACACACGCACGCACGCACACACACACGCGCACACGCGCGCACTCGCGCGCACACGCACACACGCGCGCACACACAGACACACACACGCACGCACCCACCTCTCTTTCCCCCCCCCACCCCCCCCCCCCCCCCCCCCCCCCACACACACACACACACACATTACTGTTCTCTCCAAACTTTCATGACATTTCAAGTGACCAAAATATTTCAATTTTTGTTTTGTTTTATGGCCTTTAGTAGCCAACCTACTTCAATATTCAGATCTTGTATGGATGCTTTTGCTCTTTTCTGTTTCCAAGATAATCTTAGAACGCGTATATAACATATTTATTTAAAGGCATTTATGGGCTGTTCAGCTTGTTTAGTAAGTGTCTAGGTCTCACAGGCATATGTTGCAATGGGAAAGATGCATTCTCTTATAAATCTAATTTTTGTTGGTCTTTCTGTCCCACAATGTATTCAGTTGTTTTAGTTTTTGAAGAGCTATTAATATCAATCAATCAATCAATCATGTGCCATGCCGGAAAGCGTGGGCGGTCATGACTCGCCATTTCACTCGATCACCAGTGTCGTGGATCAGCTCAGTGTTCCTGTCTCGTCCATGCCATGTGGCCAAGCCATCCAGGTATTTTCCTCTCGGTCTTCCTCTTGGTCTGTTCCCCTCGATCTTGCCAGTTGTCACTAAGTTCTCCAACCCATTTCTTCTCATAACATGTCCAAAAAATTTATTATTTATATGCGTCTTTGATATTCGAAATTTTCCACCATCTCCAATTTTTCTTCAATAGCAATAATTTCTTTCTCCCTATTAGTTTTATCTGTATGCATTATCTTAGTTTTTTTTTTTTTTTTAATGTTACGATATAAGTTGTGATTTTCACTATTCTTTTGGGTTGAGGTAATTAGTTTTTCTATACCATTATGTGATGTGGATTGTAATACTGTATCATCAGCATATCGTATCTCTTGTATTTCATGACCACCGATATGTAGTGTATCATATTGCTCCTTTGTTATATCATCTCTGACATTTCTCATTATATTTTCGGCGTACAGGTTAAACCAGTGTTTCCCAGCCTTTTTTGTGCTATGCCCCACCCAAGCCTTTCTAAAATTCTTATGCCCCCCCCCCCCCCCCAACATATACATTATTTTTAATATTCAAAAATTGAAATGTTCACTAAAGAAACTTGAATGATAGGTTTTAGGAAGAAATCACTGGGAAATTATTGAGCAAACACAGTAAGTAAATTTTTAAAACATATAACTGGAGAATTACAATATAAAAACACTGACTAGACCAGTTGTGCTGTATGGCTCTGAAACCTGAAGTACAACTAAAGGAGACGAAGCCTTTTTACAAACCTTTGAGAACAAAGTCTTAAGACGCATCTTTGGGCCCCTTAGGAATACACAAAGTGGAGAGTGGAAAAGAAGAAGCAACAAAGACATTTATGATTTGTTTAAGTCCCCGCTAATCACTGGTATCATGAAGGCTAATAGGCTGCAATGGCTGGGGTATATTGAAAGAATGGAAGATAATAGGGAAACAAAACTCGCTTACACTCAAGAAATAAATGACCGTAGACCCCGAGGTAGACCAAGAAGACGGTGGAGAGATAATATACATACAGACCTCCACGCACTTGGAATCAGCGATTGGCAAGAGAAGGTCAACCAGAGAGACGAATGGAGACGGCTTGTTTCTGCAGCAAAGAATCTCAATGGCTCGGAATGCCGAAGAAGAAGAAGATAATGGAGAACTGCAATTCAAGTACACAATTATTTTAATGAAAGATTTTTCTATATTATTTTAATTATTAGCAATTATTTATTATTTAAATGTAGTGAGATCCTTGCGCTTTATGCTTGCTGCAAAGAGATTTTATTGCAGGTTACAATGTAGTTAATATAAATCTCAAGTCTCCCCGATTTGTTATATCCAGCCGATTTCTTCCATTTTCGTATTGCCCCCCCCCCCCCCCCCCCCCCCCTTAACAATCGAACTGCCTCCCTGTGGGGCGTGGGCCCCACGTTGGGAAACACTGGGTTAAACAAATAGGGGGACAGCACACAGCCCTGACGGACTCCTTGCTTGATATCTAACCAATCCGATGACTCGCCATCTATTCTAACTGCTGCTTGTTGGTCTAGATAGAGCATCTTTATGTCTTGTACTACATGTGATGGAAAGCCCATTTTCCTCATGACTTCCCAAAGCTTCTGATGTTGTACACATTAACACATTAAATTGTCTACACTTCTCTATTATTAAGTGCATGTTGAATATGTGATCTCTTGTTCCCCTTCCTTGTCTAAATCCAGCTTGAACCAGGCTAATCGCTTCTTCCATTTTCTTACGAAGCCTTCCCATTATGAATTTTTGTGGAATTTTACTTGCATGGCTGATCAGAGCAACAGTTCTGTAGTTGGTGCATAATTTCAAGTTGCCCTTCTTAGGGATTGGAATGAAGATAGTTCTCTTTACATCTTTTGGCCATATACAACATTTCTATATATGTTTACATAATGCGTGATAGATTTGTACGCTTTATTCCCCCCCCCCCCTTTTTTTTTGGTCTAAAAATTAGTTCAGCTTGTATCTGACCGCATCCTGATGATTTACCATTCTTCATGTTCTTTATTACCCATACAATTTAATGTACCTTAATGTATGTCAAGTCTTAGTCAGATATGACTGAGCTATCGTCTAACAGTAGGCGGTACTGCCTGCTTTCTGTTAGCGCCGAACATTGGTCGGCGCTTACCAAACCCGACACCCCACATTGTGCCAACGGCTTCGGGCGGAAGAGCGCAAATAGGAGGGTACAAGCCTTACCCTGGTGCAAGGAAATGCAACCTAAAGACAAAATGTCATGACAGGGCAGACCAGGCCCTAAGCCTTGGTTGGCGGCTGGTCTAGGATCGAAGCTCCGACAAGCGGACAGTTAGAGCATTGCTTTGCTGATCCGGCAGCAATACTGAGACAACATATGAACCATATATCATTGACTCGAAGTTACCACAGTGCTGACTGTGATACGGATCATTCTTTGGTTGTTGCAAGGGTTAGACTGAGACCAAAGAAAATCACACAGCTAAACACAAATCTAGCCCCAGGATTAATATTATTAACACTCATGATCCTGAAAAGTGCTTTCAGTTTCAACAGCAACTTGAAGACGCATATATGAACCATATATCATTGACTCGAAGTTACCACAGTGATACGGACTGTGATACGAATCATTCTTTGGTTGTTGCAAGGGTTAGACTGAGACCAAAGAAAATCACACAGCTAAACACAAATCTAGCCCCAGGATTAATATTATTAACACTCATGATCCTGAAAAGTGCTTTCAGTTTCAACAGCAACTTGAAGACGCTTTCACTGATACACCAGAAAACTGTACAGTAAGTGAACAGTGGGGTCAACTTAAGGAAACTCTTTATAAAACTGCCATAGGGGTTTACGGCACTGTGGATCATAAGAGGCAGGACTGGTTTGCGGCAAACAGCCAGACTCTGCAGCCCTTGATTGATAAGAAGAAGATAGCTCTCTTAAGAAACATGGAAAGACCTACGCGTAACACTCTGAGCGAGCTAAAGCAAGCTAGGAAGGATGTGCAAAAGGCTGCCAGGCAGTGTGCAAATGATTATTGGATCAAGTTATGTGAGTCCATTCAAATCGCAAGTGATAAGGGGCACATCAGAAGCATGTATGAAGGAATACAGAAAGCCTGTGGTCCAATGATCAAAAGAAGTGCACCAATGAAAACCTTGACTGGAGAAATCATAACTGGTAATAAACAGCAGATGGACAGATGGGTAGAACACTATTTGGAGCTTTACTCAAGTGAGACCAAACTAGCGGATGATGCCCTCAACGCCGTAGAGGCTCTACCAACTCTTGACGCCCTGGACACACTTCCCACCATAACAGAAGTTAAGTGTGCTATAAATGAACTTGCATATGGCAAGGCTCCAGGTAAGGGTGGGATTCCAATAGAGGTTATCAGGAGTGGGCAAGACACACTCACTCTACAGATCCACCAGCAAACAGAGCTATGCTGGCGAGAAGGACAAGTCCCACAGGATTTCAAAGATTCAAGCATCATAACACTGTACAAGAACAAGGGCGATCGGAGCGACTGCAACAACTATAGGAGTTTCTCACTTCTGTGTATTGTTGGAAAAGTATTTGCCAGAATTGTTCTGCGCAGACTTCAAGTCCTAGGAGATCGAGTCTACCCTGAATCACAGTGTGGCTTTCGACAGAACCGGTCTACCATTGATATGATATTCTCATTGCGATAAATGCAAGAAAAATGCCGTGAACAGAATCAACCACTGTTTATTGCCTTCATCGACCTCACAAAGGCATTTGATTTGGTGTCGTGAGGGTCTGTTCAAGGTACTAAAGAAGACTGGTTGCCCACCAACTCTCTTGTCCATTGTGGAAGCGTTCCACGCAGGCATGAATGGTATAATCAAGTTTGATGATGCAACTTCTGAAGAGTTTGAAATCAAGAGTGAAGAAAGGTTGTGTACTATCCCCCACCCTCTTTGGAATATACTTTTCACTTCTACTGAAATATGCCTTTCGTGATCAGGATGGTGGTATATACATTCACTCACGCTCAGATGGCGGCCTCTACAATGCTCAGAGATTGAAGGCCAAGATCAAAATTAGGAGGGTACTGATCAGAGAGTTGCTTTTTGCAGATGATGCTGCAGTTACGACCCACTCTGAGGAAGAATTACAATGTCTACTATCTGCATTCTCCAATGCTTGTTCTGAATTTCGTTTAACAATTAGCAAAAAGAAGACACAGATTATGTCACAAGGTGCACATGGGGTACCATCAATCTTTATTGACGACGCCGAACTAGAGATGGTAGACCATTTTACATATCTAGGATCAGTGGTAAATAGCAAATTATCCCTAGATCAGGAAATAAACATCCGGGTTGGTAAGGCAGCATCAACAATGAACAAGTTAAGAAAAGAGTCTGGGAGAACAGGAAGCTTACTGCTAAAACAAAAGTCCTTGTCTATCAAGCCTGTGTCCTTAGTACTCTTCTTTATGGCAGCGAAACCTGGACAACTTACTCACACCAAGTGAAACGTTTAAACAGCTTTCATATGCGGTGTCTGCGAAGAATTCTTGGTATTAAGTGGCAAGACAAAATCACAAATACTGAAGTATTGGAAAGATCAGGTTGTGTGACAGTTTATTCCATGCTCAGTCATTGTAGACTTAGGTGGATAGGACATCTTAGGAGGGTGAATGATGGTAGAATACCAAAGGACATCTTTTTTGGTGAATTACGGATGGGTAAGAGATCTCAGGGTCGGCCTCTACTATGATACAAAGATGTGTGTAAGTGGGACATAATTGATACAGGCATTGATAATGCACATTGGGAGCAAGTCGCCGCTGAACGTGTTGCATGGAGGGCAAACGTCAGAAATGGAATAAAGACAAAGGAGAAAATTATTGCAGATAAGTCACACACCGAGGGTGTGAGACGTAAGATGGTGCATGGTGGTGGAAATGACTACGTGTTCACATGCACCCACTGTGAACGAACATTTACAGCTCGAATTGGCCTTATCAGCCACATTCGCTACAGCCATGGGTACAAGTTATTATGCCTTTTTGAAGCACAAACTATCGTCTGTCAAGACGGCAAGGTGCCAATGAATACAATTTAATCTAATGAGGGTTAAGGTACTGTTTCTACTGTCATTGTCCATGTATCTAATTCATATCGTCACAGTCATTCATATTATACATTCCACTGCAGTATTCCTTCCATCTTTCTGTTATTTGTTTTCTAGATTCTGTTCGGGTATTTCCCAATTTGTCACAGATAATATTTAATTGAAACTACATAGTTCACGTTGCTGGAGTGCTGAAAGTAAAACAACGAAACGACTCATAGAATGTTCGTCTCACTGCAGTCTGCCTGTGACAGTGGAAACTTTCTTGCGGAAGGATGGCGCCAGAGAGTTTCCGACCAGGTCCAGCAATATGTAAATAGAACTAGATTCCACGTGTAGGAGAATTGTGTGTCGTCAGTTCAGTAAAACATTTCGTGAATATAAATCAAAGTCTGAAATTAGCATCAATTCATAGACGATAATTAGCATAATAATCATTGTGCAACAAAGGATAGACAATCTTAAAATGGGCGATTTATAAAATATAGAATGCAATGAGAAATCATCCACAAAAAACAAACAAAAACAAAAACAAACCACACACACACACACACACACACACACACACACACACACACACACACACACACTAACCACCACCCCACCCCACCCACTCATACACACTACAATCATGCCAACATATATTTATATATGTCGTAAATATATTCAAGGAGTTTCTTAAACATCCGGTCTGCTGATGCCGAGGTAAGGTGTTCAACCACTACATCGTGTAGTTGGACTAAAATGTTGACCTGTCGTCCTTGACTTGGGGACGTAAATTACAAGTACCTCTGAAGTCGTAGTGGGTTCACCTGATGGCGAGGGACACTGTTAATAAAAAAATTTGTTGCGTATCCCTTACGGGACGTTGCAGTCAACACCAGCATTTTCAGCTGCTGTTGATGTACTAGGCAAGTGTTACGTTCAGTAGTTTGCCATTGCTTTCTGAACAACCGGCCCCTATACCTTTTTCGAAAAAACCAGCGCCGCAGCGTTTCGAACCCAGGTATACGTGCTCACAAACCGTGTTCACAAGCCCTTAGCCACAGAGACCGGTACACTGTTAATAGGGAAAGCTAATCCACACGCAAAATTCAGTCCAGCACTACTAGAAGTAGTGTGTATCGACTACGCTTGAGTTCAAAACGAGGGAAGGCAAATAAAGAAAAAAATAAAATAAAAAAATAAAAATAACCAAGTAATTGAGGTGGGTTGAACAGGTTATACAATTAAGAAAGGAAACAAGAACTTGCCATTGAATAAGATTGAGTATTTAAAAAAGGAAGAGCCTGCTGTGGGTACATGAAGTGTTAGGACCATCACAATGTGAACAGAGGCATATGTGGCCAGTCTTTGTCTCTCGTAGCCTGGTCCGAGAGCTGACACCGAACCGTTGTCTGACTCCGCTCATCCCACTGTCAGCATAACACCCCAACCGTTACACGAGGACGCACTAGACAACATAACATTTGAAAGCTATAGTTAGGATTCGAACCTGTCACCTCCAAATGACGACACCGCCTGGCTGAAGGAACAAGTGGGCTTCGACGCACTACCCGGACAACGTAATCCAATCACTGATCTAGTCAATGGTCAAACTAACATACCACCGTTATAATAGAAGCATATTTCACAGACTATCTATGAGGATTACTTTCAAGGGCTCTTTATGGAGCTGGTCTCAAAGGTTGTCTACACAAGTATTTAAGGGTGGAGGTGGGTGGGGTGGGGGGTGGGTGTGTGAGTTGGGGAGGCGGGTGATGATTATGAAAGTTATGTTTCATGGACCGTCTATGTAAGTTTGTTTCATGGGCTGTCTATGTAAGTTTGTTTCAAGGGCTGTCTATGTAAGTTTGTTTCATGGACCGTCTATGTAAGTTTGTTTCATGGGCTGTCTATGTAAGTTTGTTTCAAGGGCTGTCTATGTAAGTTTGTTTCATGGGCTGTCTACGTAAGTTTGTTTCATGGGCTGTCTATGTAAGTTTGTTTCATGGGCTGTCTATGTAAGTTTGTTTCAAGGGCTGGCTATGTAAGTTTGTTTCAAGGACCGTCTATGTAACTTTGTTTCATGGACCGTCTATGTAAGTTTGTTTCATGGACCGACTATGTAAGTTTGTTTCATGGGCTGTCTATGTAAGTTTGTTTCATGGGCTGTCTATGTAAGTTTGTTTCATGGGCTGTCTATGTAAGTTTGTTTCATGGATCGTCTATGTAAGTTTGTTTCATGGACCGTCTATGTAAGTTTGTTTCATGGGCTGTCTATGTAAGTTTGTTTCATGGGCTGTCTATGTAAGTTTGTTTCATGGATCGTCTATGTCAGTTTGTTTCATGGACCGTCTATGTAAGTTTGTTTCATGGGCTGTCTATGTAAGTTTGTTTCATGGGCTGTCTATGTAAGTTTGTTTCATGGATCGTCTATGTCAGTTTGTTTCATGGACCGTCTATGTAAGTTTGTTTCATGGGCTGTCTATGTAAGTTTGTTTCATGGGCTGTCTATGTAAGTTTGTTTCATGGACTGTCTATGTAAGTTTGTTTCATGGGCTGTCTATGTAAGTTTGTTTCATGGATCGTCTATGTAAGTTTGTTTCATGGACCGTCTATGTAAGTTTGTTTCATGGGCTGTCTATGTAAGTTTGTTTCATGGGCTGTCTATGTAAGTTTGTTTCATGGATCGTCTATGTCAGTTTGTTTCATGGACCGTCTATGTAAGTTTGTTTCATGGGCTGTCTATGTAAGTTTGTTTCATGGGCTGTCTATGTAAGTTTGTTTCATGGGCTGTCTATGTAAGTTTGTTTCATGGATCGTCTATGTAAGTTTGTTTCATGGGCTGTCTATGTAAGTTTGTTTCATGGGCTGTCTATGTAAGTTTGTTTTATGGGCTGTCTATGTAAGTTTGTTTCATGGACCGTCTATGTAAGTTTGTTTCATGGGCTGTCTATGCAAGTTTGTCTATATGGGCTGTCTATGCAAGTTTGTCTATATGGGCTTGCTTAATAAATGTCTGTGAAAGCCTATTTTATTTAACTGATTCAGTGCCATCGGATGATTAATCGCTTTGAGCTCAAGTGTAATCCATGTACGTGCTACTACGTTTAGTGCACTGGGCTGATTGTTGCATCTGGATTAGCTCTACTATCACCAATGTTTCTCGCCATCAGACGAACCCACTTCGACTTCCGAGGTACTTGTAATTTACTTCCGCAGGTCAAGACGAGAAGTCAACATTTCAGTCTAACTGACCGGTATAGCGATTGAACCCGCTCTCTTGGCAACAGCACGCCGGAAGTTTACAAATGAGAACTCTTATCCATTCGGTCATGCTGGCCTATAATTTATACTTCTAATTCGAATTATTTTTGTTCCCAAGTGGCTTGCCTGCTGTAAATGTATTTGCTCGGTGAGATGTGTGCGCTTAGTTGAGATGTTGGAGTAGGAAGTCATCAGAAAGATCGGTATGTCTGATTAAAGGGGTAGAGGTAGTCATAAAGCAGATACTGCCGTTGAGGTCTGAAGTTTTAGGCCTTCACATATTCTAGGTTTGACATGTCAGATGGGGTGCCATGTTCCTTTCCCAGACAATTCCCAGAAAATAATGACAATCATCTGGAACAATTTTTGAGGATGGAAGTAAACCATAATGGTCAGAAAAAACAATCGGGTATGCTGAGGATTGAACCCGGTTCACTAATTTGGCAGGCGAGAGTACTAACAGCCATGTTGCCGCCGGATCCTGGCGTCAAGTGATGAAGTGGCAAATTTTAAGTTTGATGTAGTTGTTGGGGTTTGTTCATGTAACTATACTGTGCTAGCTTTAAAAGAATGTATGGTTTGTTCATGTAACTATACTGTGCTAGCTTTAAAAGAATGTATGGTTTGTTCATGTAACTATACTGTGCTAGCTTTAAAGATTGTATGGTTTGTTCATGTAACTATACTGTGTTAGCTTTAAAGATTGTATGGTTTGTTCATGTAACTATACTGTGCCAGCTTTAAAGATTGTATGGTTTGTTCATGTAACTATACTGTGCCAGCTTTAAAGATGGTATGGTTTGTTCATGTAACTATACTGTGCCAGCTTTAAAGATGGTATGGTTTGTTCATGTAACTATACTCTACTAGCTTTAACGATTGTATGGTTTGTTCATGTAACTATACTGTGCCAGCTTTAAAGATGGTATGGTTTGTTCATGTAACTATACTGTGCTAGCTTTAAAGATGGTATGGTTTGTTCATGTAACTATACTGTGCTAGCTTTAAAGATGGTATGGTTTGTTCATGTAACTACACTGTGCTAGCTTTAAAGATGGTATGGTTTGTTCATGTAACTATACTGTGCCAGCTTTAAAGATGGTATGGTTTGTTCGTGTAACTATACTCTACTAGCTTTAACGATTGTATGGTTTGTTCATGTAACTATACTGTGCCAGCTTTAAAGATAGTATGGTTTGTTCATGTAACTATACTGTGCCAGCTTTAAAGATGGTATGGTTTGTTCATGTAACTATACTGTGCTAGCTTTAAAGATGGTATGGTTTGTTCATGTAACTATACTGTGCTAGCTTTAAAGATGGTATGGTTTGTTCATGTAACTATACTCTACTAGCTTTAACGATTGTATGGTTTGTTCATGTAACTATACTGTGCCAACTTTAAAGATGGTATGGTTTGTTCATGTAACTATACTGTGCCAGCTTTAAAGATGGTATGGTTTGTTCATGTAACTATACTGTGCTAGCTTTAAAGATGGTATGGTTTGTTCATGTAACTATACTGTGCTAGCTTTAAAGATGGTATGGTTTGTTCATGTAACTATACTGTGCTAGCTTTAACGATTGTATGGTTTGTTCATGTAACTATACTGTGCCAGCTTTAAAGATGGTATGGTTTGTTCATGTAACTATACTCTACTAGCTTTAACGATTGTATGGTTTGTTCATGTAACTATACTGTGCTAGCTTTAAAGATGGTATGGTTTGTTCATGTAACTATACTGTGCTAGCTTTAACGATTGTATATTGTCTGAGACTGATTAATCCAGATAGGAGGTGAGAGTTCTAGAGACTGTGCGTAGACAGGAAGAGGATGTCATTAAATAGGGATGTTTCTGTTATACCGATTGTATTTAAACTGTGAAATTTGTTCATCTAGTCAGTAAGTGCCAGTTGTAAAGAGTGTATTTCATGATATCATCGGCGTAACTCCCTAACGATTCACTAACGGTCTATATAAAGACACCTCTGTCTGACCCATACTGCTAATACTGTCAAGTAACAAGTTCCTGGGCCAGACTAAGGGTAAGATAAGCACATGAAGCCTGTTGCTAACATTGAAGACATGGGATATAATTTAGACTAGATTTAGTAAAATCTGGCTTCAACTAGATCTATGCCATATCTTCTTCTTCTTCTTCGTTCATCCGGAGTTTTTTTCCGGATGTGATTGCGTTGTGCCTGTTTACAGCAGAGCTGCGTTCTTGCGCCGTTAGGCCGACACATCCGACTTCTGCGGGCATTTGTTGACCGGGTTAACCTTCCCGGGGGTTTCTTAGGACGTTTGACTCTCACTGTTGTGGTGTTATCCCCCATCCCAGCTGGTCCATATAGAACAGCCAAAGATCCTGGTCAGCCCTCAAGGGAAGGCAGGGGCAGACCATGGGCATTCCCCGCCATCCAAGGAGGCTTCCATACTTGCAGAGCCGATACATAGCGCTCTGGTACTGGGCTCACCCAAGGAATCGTCACGTCCTGCACATGGCTGCTTAGCCTCACTTCCGTATATTGGGCCTTCCGTTCACCATAGGCTGTTCTTCCGGAAACCAGAAGTATGCAGTCTGCAGATGACATCCACACAGTGAGCTTTCGATTCGGACTTTCCATGTAATGGATTTGCTATCCAAGCAATATTCCATTTCATGCCACTAGGACACTTTTCCACCTTTTATGAAGCCCACACAATGGGCTTTTGATTCAGACTTTCCACATAATGGATTTGCTATCCAAGCAATATTCCATTTCATGCCACTAGGACACTTTTCCACCTTTTATGAAGCCCACACAATGGGCTTTTGATTCAGACTTTCCACATAATGGATTTGCTATCCAAGCAATATTCCATTTCATGCCTCTGGGTCTTCATACACCTTTAAATGTCAACCTGTATGTAGTTAAAGTAAGCTGCGGTAAACTTGAGCTTGTTGATATCTCCATAGAGCTTGTCCTCAAATGAAGCAGGTGTGGGCCAAAATATCTTTCTCTATTCTGCATACGTTTGGCAATCCTGCAGCAAATGTTTTGCTGTCATTTTTCCAGTTCTACAATTACATTCATCGGTATCTCCTATCTTTAGTTTATTGAACAAGTGGCATTTCAGCCTGTTATGTCCTGTGCGGAGTCTGAAGATTGCTACTTGTTCTCTTCGGTCGAGTTTGTAATATGCATCATCCTTCTGATGGCATGGATGCTCTGATTCCCATTTGGTTCTATAAGTGCTTTTTATCAACCTCTTTGCCTCATTATAGGTTATGTCTATGTCAGGCTGTGGTAGTCGTCCGCCCTCTTTTGCCAGTCTGTCAGCCTCTTCATTTCCAGGTATACTGCAATGTGATGGGATCCACTGTATTACAACTTTTTTGGATTTCTGACATAGACCATGGAGTGCTGCTCTTAGGTCAGTTAGTTCTGTGCTGTTATTGCTCTTCAGTATTGAGACAGCTGACTTTGCATCTGTGAAGATAGCTATTTGCTTCTCTTTATTTTCCTCCATCAGGAGCATTTCTGCTGCAGTTTTCAAAGCCTCTACCTCCGCTTTGAAGTTACTTGAAAATTTTCCAGTTGCAATTGAATGTGTTTTTTTCACTCCATTTTTTAAATTTAGGAGAATTCCTCCTCCTCCATTCTCTATTGAATTTTTGGCTGATCCATCTGTATATGCATGGGTCCAATTCCTGCTTGGGTAATGTTCTTTTATGTAGTTTAGGGTTATTTCTCTTCTTTCGGTTTCATGCTGAGTGTTCTTTTTCTCAATACCAGGAATGTTTTCTATCATCTCAGGCAGTTGCTGCTGTCTCCAAGCTGGAAACTTGTGTGCATTGTGTATGGTCTTGACTGTTGATATGTTAAGTATAGGATCTGCCCTAATCCTTCGTTTTGCAGTTTCTACAAAGTTGCTACGCTTCAGTCTTCCCTTTCCAAAACCATTAAATCTGTTGTACATAGGGTGGTCTGTCAATCTTCTAAATTTTTCTGCTTGTTGCTGGGCTCTGCTATCTTTTCTATCCTGCATTGGTTGTAAACAAGTGATCTTTTCTAGTTCATTAATAGGCGTTGTCTTCAGGCTTCCAGTTATGATTCGCATTCCTTGGTTTTGGACTCTACTTATTTTGTTAAAGTTTGACTTAGCTGCTGTTGCCCAAGCTGCAATGCCATATTCCAGTACTGGCCTCACCCGTCCAGTATATAACTTCTTGAGAACTTTCTCATCTGCTCCCCACGTTGTACCAGCAAGCTTTTTCATGATTGCCATTCTCTGCTTTGCTCTTGTTTGATTTTTCTCAACCTGTGTCTTCCATGTCAGGCGACGATCAAAGGTGACTCCTAGATAGTTTGGATTTTCTTCATGGCGCAATATTTTTCCATTCAATACCAGCTTAGGTTGCTGAGTTTTATTTGAGAGGGAGAACACTGTGCATGTTGTTTTCTTCTCACTTATCTTCACTAGCAATGATTTTGACCAGTCCTCTAGCGCTAATAAGGCTTGCTGTATTCTGCTGTTAGCTGTACTAATATATTCTTCAGATGTCCATATGGCTAGGTCATCTGCAAAGGAGGATGTGTGTACTCTGGCTGGAAAATTTTCTGTGATGTCATTTATATATGCTAGGAATAATGTTGGTGAAAGAACTCCTCCTTGGGGGACACCTTGCTCCAGCAGCATCATTTTGCTTGTGTGTCCTTGTACTTTTGTCCTGGCAGTTCTGTTCTCAAGGTAGTGGCTGATCCATTTATACATTTTTCCACAAACATGCATGTTTTGCAGTTTTACTTTCAGTCCTTCCTTCCATACTTTATCATATGCTTTTTCTAAATCTATCCAGACTGCTAGTGTGTGCTTTTTCTCTTATAAGGCATCCTCTATTTCCTGAGCTATATAGGTTATTTGATCTTCAGTGGATCTGTACTTTCTGAATCCTGCTTGGTGTGGTGTTAAGAGTTTGTTTTCTTCCAGATGCCATGTTAGCCTGCCATTGATAATGCGTTCCATTAATTTTCCTACACAGCTAAGTAGACTGATAGGTCGATAGCCATTTGGTTCTTCCAGGTCTTTTCCTTTCTTTGGGACTGGTATTAGCATAGCTTCCTTCCATGCCTGTGGGACTATTCCTCTCTTCCAGCTGTTATTTAGGACTGCTAATAGTTTCTTCTTTGCCTTGGTGCCTAGTCCTATTAGCATTTCATTTGTGATTCCATCCTTTCCTGGTGATGTCTTCTTTTTTAGGGTATTCATTGCCTGTTCCATTTCTTCCATTGTTAGATTTGCCATCATATATTCTGCTGCTGTCTCTGTATTTCTATGATGTATCTGTTTGTCTTTGATTGCTTTCTTCTGTTCGGTTGTAATATCAATGTGGTTTGCATTTGCATAGTGTTCCATTAGTGCATTTGCAGCCTTTTTCCTGTAAGCAAGGCATTTCCTTGTTTAATTGTTATTTGTTTGTTTCTAGGTCCTTCATTGTTCATGGCTTTCACTAGTTTCCATAGTTTGTTTCCATCCCTGTCAAAATTCAGGTTTTCTGTTTTTTCTCTCCAACAATCTCTTGTTGTTTGATTTACTGTTCTTTTATATTTTGCTGAGATGGCTTTGAGAGAGATGTTTGCTTCAATTGTTTGTTCTCTCTCTGCTGTCTTCCTGGCATCTTCAACTTTGTCCTCCAAACTTTGTAGTTCTTCAGTCCAGTATTGTTTGTAATTTTTCCTCGCTCCTCTTGGAATGGACTCAGTGGCTGCCTGTATTATCGCTCTGTTTAGACTTTCCACCATTTGCTTTATGTTGCCATATCGTGTATTTATGTTTTCACAATATTTGTCTGTTAGTATGGCAAATCTGTCCCAATCTGCTCGTTTGTAATTCCAGCGGGGCAAGGGCTTGTGCTCCTGTGGAACATACTCCATATTCATTTCAAGCTTGATTGGTCTGTGGTCACTACCTGCTAATTGGTCCAGCACATGGCGATCGATTTTGTGGAGGATGTCTCCTGTGCAGAAAGCTAAGTCTGGAGTAGAAGTGGTAAGCCATCTTCTGGAGTAGAAGCTCGGTGTGTCATCCGCTTTGTTGAGTAGATGGAGATTTGAGTCTATTTCCCAGTCCTCCAATTCATCTCCTCTTTTGTCAGTATCTGGGTATCCCCATCTTTCTGAACGGCTATTAAAGTCTCCGACAATAATGCAGTTTGTGTCAGTTATTTTCATGTTTGAGAGTGTAAGGTCCTTATCTGCTGGGCTATACAGATTGTAGATTCTTATTTTCACGTCCTTTATCATTATATCAACACCTATAATTTCCGTTTGGTTGTCAGAGATCACAGATACTTCGCTGCAAGGTATTGTATTTCGTGTAAGTATTAGAACTCCTCCTTTGTGTCCTTCGCGGTCGAAACGTGTGGCCTGATATCCTCTGACTGAGAATTTGTGATTGGCGTTGAGGTGTGTCTCTTGAATGCATGCCACATCTATTCTATCTTTATGAAGACGCTGTGTTAGGGAGTCTTTCTTCTTGTAAACTCCTTCGGCATTCCACTGTAGTATGTTGAGTGTCCGGGGTATTTGGTCAATAGCTCTTAACCTACTCCTCTGTGCCTTGACTCCACAGCACAGGGGAAGGTGACCACCAGTAGTCATGGGTGGACCCCCTCGAGGCAGGGGGCCCGGCACTATCACCGCCTGATGGGACTTCACGGGATTAGCACCATAACGATTAATTTTGATTTGTGACATCATGAATTAAGTTACGTTGCACTGCTTTGTCAAGCCTGTGGCTCAGTACATCCGATTTCGACAAGCATGTATTTGGGGTGCTTTCCCTAGCCTTTGACTGTCCCCAGTCTACCTACAAGGCAGCAGGTTTGTGTGTCTCTTCGTCTGGTCCCTCTCCCTTGACCTGTCCGACATGGGTGGCCCTACCAGTAGCTGTGCTACCGTCGGCATAGCTCTTGGGGTCATTGGGACGCACAAGCCCCTCTACCTCGTCACGGTGGACACACAGCAGAGGGGAGATCTATGCCATATGCTTCTGCCATTTTTAAAATAAGTCAAGGCCGCTTTTTATACGTCCTGAAACCTGTCGGGCCGATGGCGCTAGCCGCGTACTTGTATCCACCCGTCGGCATCCAGGAGGACGATATTTTTATCTTTGCGCTCATTCACTTTTAATTCAAGAATAGTCCATACACGCTACTTCTAGTAGCACTGGACTGAATTTTGCTTGTGGATTCAGCATCATTGTATGCCATGCCAGTAAGCATCTCACTCGATCTCCAGAGTCATGGATCAGCTCAGTGTTCCTATCTCGATCATGCCACATGGTCAAGCCATCCAGGCATTTACTTCTCTGCCTTCCTCTTGTTCTTTTCCCTTCAATCTTGCCAGTCGTCACAAAGTTCTCCAATTTATTTCTTCTCATAACGTGACCAAAATAATGTTTACTGTCTGCGTCTAATTTCTCTAATCAGTTTAGGATTTTCATTTGTTTCGTCGGACTTAATCATTGTTTTTTTTCTGTCTTTCCCTGGTAATCTTTGAATTTTCCTCAGAAACCACATTTCCACAGCCATGTAATGTTTTTCAGCCTGTTTGCTCATTGTCCACGCTTCACATCCATTCAAAAGCACAGGTTCTATGTAGCACCTCAACACTCTTTTTCTCGTTGCTAATGACATCTTTTTATTGGTCAGTACGTTTTCCATCTTGCAAAAGGCTAACTTACTCATGGCAATTCTTGTTCTAATCACTTTAAGGCATCTCCCATCAGATGTTATGACTGTTCCGAGATAATTGTACCGATTCACTTGCTTAAGAATATTCCCATTCACTTGTATATTACATTGTGGTAGTTCGTTCTTCCTAGTGACGACCATAATCTGTGTCTTCTTACAATTTAATTCTAACCCTAGTTGTTCACTGTGTGCAACAACCGCATCTATTAAATGTTGCAGATCCTGCTCATTGTCTTCAATGAATACTTATCATATGCATATCTAATGTTATTCATGTTTCTTCCTCCATGATAATGCTATTCTTGGCATCTGTAAAGAAGTTAGTTTGCCATTGCGTTCCTTCTTGTGGATTAGCTTTCCCTGTTACTTGTGTCCCTCGCCCATCAGGCGACTTCAGAGGTACTTGTAATTTACGTCCCCAAGTCAAGGATGGGAAGTTAACATTTAGTCTAACGGTCCGGTGTGGTGGTTGAACCCCTATCTCAGCATCAGTATGCCGGATGTTTAAGAACAAGTGCTCTTATCAGTTCGGCCACGCTGCCCTTCTAGAGGGCGAGATGATACTTACTCAGACATTTATCATATGAGTCAATCTGAGAGCCCAGCTCAATTAAAGAAAAAACTCCACCATTGTGCGAATTGACCGTGACCTCATGATCTCGGGCCGACATGCAGGCGTACTAGCCACTGTGTTGGCCCCTGCTACTGTTATTTTCTTTGCCCATAATTATAATTGTATTGAAACACAATCACCACAAACAATGTAGTGCACGATTGATTGCCTGATATGTATAATTGTATTACTGACAGTTTAGTTAACCTAGTGACGCCATCTTGGAATCTGATCGAATAAGTTTGGAAGAGCTTGGAGGTTCGGAGATATGATTTCCAAGGTGAATGTTAGAAATATTTTGGGCAGTCAACCTAAGAAAGATTGCTTGAAAGTGGCCAATGAAAGAAACACATTATATACAACAATAAGAAAGAGACAAAGAATGTTCTTTGATCATACAATGAGAAAAAAGGCGTTCGAGAACATTGTACCACCAAAATAAATTTAAAAAAAAAAAAAAAAAAAAAAAAAAAAAAAAAATGAGTGATCAAATAAGTTAGAAAACCACTAAAACATGCTCAGTACAACTGCCACTTTATGGTCAGACCAGAACAAATAATTATTTTGCGCATCAGAACAGGACACAACAGATTACTCAACTACATGTATACAAAATTAAGCACTGGCGAATCAGCCATCTGCACATGTGGATTGTCGCCGCAGACAGCAGATCACATACTCCAAGACTGCCCAAAATACGACATATCTGAGCAAGCCTTCTGACCTAGAGAGACGACAGTGGAAGATAAACTCTATGGACCACTGAGTGAACTAAAAAGACAGTTAAATTCATACAAGAGACAACATAGCAGTTATAGATACATTTTAAGCGAACGAAAGAAGAAGAAGAAGAGAACATCGTGGCCACTGGAAATATCAGCGGTAGGAAAGGAAGAGGCAGGCATAGAGAAATGACGCTTGGTCACTTAAGACCTTGTGAATGAGAAATATCCTCAATATAATTGTTCCAGAACACCTAGGACAGAGATCTGTGGAGAGACGGAAACACATCCGCGGCACAGCAAGGCACACGACGATTATGATGAGTGACATCATTGGTAATCCATAATTTTAGAGTTCACTGCCATTTGTAACGACGCATGCACTAGAGATTACAGAACAAGTGCTGAGACAAAAATAAACGCAACGTAGCAAAATAAAACGAGTTTATTTAACTGAGCAACTACAAGTTTTATTTTTCTATGTTTAAAAAAAAAAAAAATTGAACAACAATGAACATTTACAAATATCAACAAATAAAACAGTATTTACAACGTTTGTACAACAAATTCCTCGTTATGACGCCATCAAATGTGCTATAGTTCGTCACGAGACTGTGATTTCTTCGTCTGAGTCTATATCACTGTCGTCGTCCTGTCCGTGTCCCGTTGTGCGCTGCAGTGAATGGTGAGTGTTCAAGGGACTTGGAGATTTGCTGGAGAGCGGACTTCCCATTGGGGACACGGATTGTTCATTGTCAAAAAAGCTGTTCTCCCCCGACTGGGATTTAGCCTCGTCCGCATCCCGAACATCGCTGAGGTCTGGATTTGGATTACTTTTGTTGGGCAAGGTTGACTCTCTTGTCCCGCCAGTGGACAGAAGTTCTCGTTCCTTGGAATTTCGCCATTTCATGCGCCTGTTCTGGAACCAAATTTTGACCTGCGGAGAGAAAGGGACGCATTTCTCAAATCATTGCTACATAATAACCGATTAGTCTGCGACATGTTATTCTGTCAAATGTCAACATTTAAGCTAGTTTACTTTTCAGTTTATTTCGAATGATTAACAACCAAAATAAAATGTAAAAGGTAGGAATCATCACAAAAGGGTAAGTAAAAGAGTAATACTGTATACAGAGACGAGTTCATTATTTGGACAGTTATTTTTATAAAATGCCGGTCTCTCTGGTCTAGGGGTTACACGACTTTTTCCGTAATCCCGTATACTCTCGTAAGTAACGTAATGTGCGCGAGAATTGGTACGGGTTCTCTCCGCGTCGGTATCTTACGTGGTATGTGAGCCGGTCGCTCAGAAAGCAATGGCAAACTACCTAGCGTAATCTTGCCAAGAAATCAACAATCAGCTGAGTTGAGTTAAGAACCGACATCACTGCACTCAGGACATTCCCATACGTGCTCCGTCCCCTCGTTCAACAGCCAGCGAAGAGTCATACTACTAATCGTTCCCACCGTTATCTGATTAAAAGTTCTCCTGGCCAGGACAAAATATCCATACAATTCTGTAAAGGATATGCGAAAAAAAAAACATGTTTATAAAATACCCCCAAACTCTGTGACATGCCTTGAAGCGCCAAAAATAACCTCTACCCAATGCTGCCTTGCCGAGTCTTGCCAGTGTAGACTCAGGCTAGTGGGGTAAAACCATACACGAAACCAAGGGAACAAGGGAAAACATCCTTGCCAAACATGCTTCTTGACGAAATAAATTCTGTGGACAACTTGGTTGAGTATTCTGAATGGTTATAACAAACACCGAAAAGAGGCTGTAGTAATGTAATTTTTGGGGATGGGTCAGGGGATGGGAGGTGGGGGGAGGGGGCGGTACATATTGGAAGAGAACAAGTGGAACGTGTTGTGAGGAGAGGAGAGATGTATAAAAAGAGAAATAGGTGAATGCATCTTGAGAAGATTCTTGCCAGCGTTGTGTCATGGCTAGGAATGTTGCCAGCACACAATTTGATCCATACTGTTGGAGTTGGGAAGATAAGGAGAAGCATGATCACACACACCAGTCGGTAATGCACTTGATGATTATGAGTGCTAGTAGCAGCGGCACCCCCCACTAAACTCACACCAGTACACGGCTGTGGGATCTACCCAGTCTAATAATACCATCAGTACCTGCTTTCTGGGAATGTTAAAATCGGTCAGCATGGCGCTGATCATAGTACCCCTCGTTTGGTGTTTGGTTACAGAAGAGCTTAAGACTATATAAAGGACAGGTAATGTCATCTTTGATAATGCCATAGAGGCGTCAAATGTTACACCGTCACATCTACTAGTTCATGGCACTGTGAGGTGAAGTGAGCAGTACGCTTCATAACCGGATGTCACTCCCTGGAAGTTTCCAGAGAATATTACAATTATGCGGAATCCATGTTAAGAGACTGGATCGATGCCAGAGCCTTACAGGTTTTAAAAATAATACACGCTACTAATGATGGGGGAGGGTGGGGGTTTGAACCAGGAACACTGTGTTGATAAGCAAGTGCACTAACCACTACACTGCAACAGCTCAAGGATAGGAAAAACCCTGGCAGAAACTGAAATTGCTGGATAGTGACTTAGGAAAACGTTATTCTTAGGGCATTGGAAGTGTGTGTGAGTGTGTTACAGAGAGAGAGAGAGAGAGAGAGAGAGAGAGAGAGAGAGAGAGAGAGAGAGAGAGAGAGAGAGAGAGAGAGAGAGAGAGAGAGAGAGAGAGAGAGAGAGAGACTAAGATGGAAATAATGGTTATGCTTACTTGTGAATCTTTCAGTCCAAGTTTAGTGGCCAGCTTCTTTCTGTCGGGTTTGCTGATATACTTCTGTCTCTGGAACATCTTCTCCAGACCTTTCCTTTGAGCATCCGAGAAAACAGCCCTTCTCAACATCCCTCGTCTAGGCTTGCCTCGCATGCTGCTCAGGAATGTGAAGGGGTTGGGCATTGGAATCAACGGAGAACCTGAAACAGGGGACAAGCAGTTAAATCTGTGCACAAGCATGTGGGGGAATACATGTGTTACTTGCATTATTCAAATGAAGAGTGTTACGCTGAACTGTTTCTTTAAGTATGTGGCCGAATACATCCGATGTTGAAAGGAATTTTCGGATTTGTAACCATTCTACCCGCAAAAAAGCAGGTTTTTTTTTGTGTGTGTCTCTGTCTGGTCTCTATCCATAAACGTTTCTGATTTAGGGAATCTTCCACTAGACATGCTGCTGTCGGCATAACTCGTGGGGTTTTTGCGAGTGGCATTCGGGATGAAGTTGCTCGAATGCCAGTAGTCTCCAATCATTTCAGATTTTAAAATTGTATTTCATAGCATTCTGTTTTACTTTCTAAACGTCCTCCTCCCTAAACGTCCTCCTCCACATTCTTTATTTTTCTTCTTATGTTAATCCCCCATCTCCTCCCCCTCCACTCCTGATTGTTCATCTTCCTCTGCTGCTCTCCCTCTGCCTCTTTCACTTTCTTCTTGTTCTCTAAACTTAGGAACCATACAATGCTTATGGCTCTTGCACAATCTGTCTCCACCTCTAATCAACCCGGACGCATTATTTACAGTTGCCGTCCATTCCCATTAAACACTAATCGCGTTTTATGATTGAACAGATATAAACTAAACAAATAAGCCTACATAACTCTTCTTAATTCCCCACTAAAACGATTATTTTATTAACCAATAGATCCGTGGTAACAACCCAAAGCATACCGATTTCCACACTTGCATGACTCTCTAGCCCCGCTTGCTGGCCGTCCAAATGAACCGATCAATAGTTATGTATAAATTAAAACCATTCTGCATATTTACCTAGGCCGAGTGAAAGAGTTATTAAAAGATTATCCCCGTCTTATCTAGTCCAGCCATGAACGACGGGGCCAATCAAACAGGCCTTTCGAAGCTCAATAAAACAAGCTAATAGTAACATCTGTGTGGAGGAAATAATCGCCCAGCAACTGCACATAAATTTGTGTTAAATCTATATCATGCTGTCTTTATCAAGACGGCCAGGCTGCTTGGACGGGTAGAGCTGTATTAAAACTATTGAGACTCACGGCGGCGTCTGCTTATAATAGGTCATTTCTTCTGCGATCAACGTTTGCTGTGCACCTATTGCAGCATGCGTCACAAACAGGATGTTGCATAGCGTTCATTGTAGTATGCAGTTATCCGTATCCTAGTTCCGTGCCACTTAGGCCAACATATAATAGATAATTAGGCGCATCATAATGAGCAAACGCACGTGCGTCTTTGACATCACTGTAAGCATACGCCGGATCCGTGGCCAAGGTTAAGTACGCAGTTCGTAATCCCGCATACCCGCCTTCGAAACACAGATGTGTTGGTTTTTATGAAATGGTATGGGTGCTGGTCGTTCAGAAAGCAGTGGCAAACTACTGAACGTAAACTTGCCCAGGAATCACGAACAGCCAAAAAATGCTGGGGTTCACAGCTACGTCCTGTAAAGGACATGCAACTAAATTAGCCTGTGCTGGGCAGGACACACGTTGAGAAAATCTGATAGTAACAAGCTAGAAGGTCCACTCTCTGAAACACACAGGGCAAGCGAAAAATAGGGACAACTAAAAACTGACAGAGAAACGAATGAGCATGCGGGGCACTAAGGATGGCCTGGCAGACGATGGCAGCAGATAGGACGGCCTGGCGCGAGTTGGTGGTTCAAGGCTCTTGCTCCAGTGGAGGGTGAAGATCGGGAGAAGGCAACCTTACACGACACGGTTGGCACGTTATTACACACACACACACACGCACACACACACACACATCAAGTTGTTATTTCTTCCACACACACACATGTTGTTAGTATTTACTTACACACTCATCAAGTTGTGCTTTTACACACAGCACTCACACACACTCACACACACATTAAGTTGTTAGTATTAATGGACACACACAAGCGCGCGCCCACACACACACACACACGGATTTGATTTTTAAAAATGGACCTGGACTCCCATTGTCGACCCACCTAAACTGGGTCCCAGGGACTGTTTTGGGAATTACAGGCGGCCGGTGAAATACTGACCACATCATCCACTGAGTGTCGCCTGGTCTATACAAATATACGCCTAGCTCAAGGCACGTTCAGGCTGGTTATAGGGTCCTTTACTTACGAACTCTCTTTCTCCCTCCCTATCTCTCTATGACTCTCTCTCTCTCTCTCTCTCTCTCTCTCTCTCTCTCTCTCTCTAGCACCACCGCCATCATCATCATCATCATCATCATCAGCATCATCATCTTCCACTTTTACCGTGAGCGTCGTGGGAGAGGGGGGGGGGGGGGGGGGAAGAGATAATTGGCGCTCCAGCGCCCGATGGGTAGCATTTAGGTAGTGTCATTCCGTGTGATTGTACAATGTCTTTGATGTCGCCAATTCATCTTTTTCTTGGGCGTCCTCTTGGTCTCGTCGCAGCTGATCTTTGATGTAAGGCAGTGGTTCTCAACCGGTGGGGAATTCCCCCCCAGGGGGGAATTTTAAGGTTTCCGGGGGGGGGGGGGGGAATGAAGACCATGTCCAGATCGCGTTAATACAAGAACCGATTACTTGATATTGTTTTTCCCTTCATACTTTACATTTAAGTACGTCTCATTCTTCTAAAATTCATTTTATAAAGTCAGTAGACCCACAAATCATATTTTATGTGGATGTCTAGACTTGTTTTAGTATGTGCTATTAAATTTACCTTATATTTTTACGTATACTGTATAGGGGTGGGGGACTTTTTAGATAGGAAATATGAAAGGGGGGAATGACGTTCTGAAAATACGATGAAGGGGGGAATGGGCCAAATTTGTTATAGGAAGGGGGGGGGGGGGAGGGAATGACGTTCTGAAAATATGGTGAAGGGGGGAACGGGCCAAAAAAGGTTGAGAACCACTGATGTAAGGCCAGTGATGGTAGTTGATGGTGTTGCATTCTAACGAGATGGCCAAACCAAACCACTTGATCTTCTGTCTTTCAATAAATGCATATATAATGTGCAAGCGATACGGTCTAACAGACAGGAAACAGATTACAAACCGAGTCACACAACCTCTCCACACATCACACAACCTCTCCACACATCACACAACCTCTCCACACATCACACAAAGATAAGCAGAAAGAAGCTCTATCGGTTAGCTCTAGATTTGCTCGGCAATCCGATCACCTATCTTCCCGGCGTGCTTCAAGCTGTGTCTGTTTGCTGTAAGCATAAATCGCTAACAACTACCACTAAACCGATCGTCGCCCCCCCCCCCCCCCCCCCCGAAACTTTGATTTCGGGTAACTCAAGCACCAGGGGTTAGCAAGATAAGTGCCGCAAAGTAAACACATGAAGCGGTAGCGACTTCCAGCCGACGGAACATACAATCGCATTAACGGCCATTAAACTGATAATGTTTTCTGTTAAGAATATACGAATCAACAAGTGATCCCTCCTATTTTGTTAATGCTGCATGTTCTTTGCATGTCGCTGTGACCGAACCCAGGCAGGTTTTCTATATATATAAATATCATTATATAGATTTAACACAAATGTGCGTACGTTCGGTAGTTTGCAACAGTTTATTAAGTGCAGTTCTACATTGTTCCATTATACCGGGTGTTTGTAAAGTCTCACTACACTTTGGATGAAAAATGCTTTCTTCCATTGATAACACCATTCTGTTTGGGGTGCAAAGAATCACTCCAGCAGAGGGCAGCCATTCGCTGCATATTGCTTCACGATGGACTGTGGAGCAAATTTTTTAATGACATCATGCACTTCATTTTTCAAATTTGTTCTACATACAATGTATGGTGAGACTTTACAAACACCCTAACCGCTAATTCCAGCTAAGTCCATTACCCCATATGGACAACAATCACCTTCGGATTAACAGGACTGTGAGGGTAAAACCGTGGGCAGCTGCTTTAGTGTCTGACTAGTCACAGGACTATCATTCTGAGCCGGTGATGGACCCTGCTATAACTTCTCCTTGAGGTTGAAAGGCGTAGGGGTAATGGTGAAATCGAATCAACAAACACCCGGTATATGTGTAGAGATATCTATGGGAGACACCGCGTGGCCTAGTGGTTAGAACAATTGACTGCTAAGACAGCAGTCCGGGTTTAATGTTGAGGAGAGGCATGTTTATTTTTCCCGTTCAGTACGGCTTCGGAGTTGGCCCAATTAATAAAAATAGGTACCAGACTATGTTGTGAATTTTCAGGGAATTACCTGAGAAGGAAATGTTGAGAGGGATAAAACGTGCCACCCTTCTTCATATATCGCGACCTAGAATATGTGAAAGCCTAACATTTCACAGCCCAACGGCAGTATCTGCTGCGGGACTACCTTTCCCTCTTTGGGGATATCTCCAGCTGATCCAGTCACAATTAAATAAACTACAGGGTGTATTTTTAATGACTGTGCAGTGTTTGAAAATATTGCCTGTCCAAGTTTTGTATTCAGCCTCTGTAAAGTTCATGCAACATAATAGGTAAATACTGAACTTGGACCGGCAATATTTTCAACCACTGCATGTAAAAATACACCCTATACGTGTGAGGAGGAAAAGCGGAGAATAAAGAGAAGGAGAGCTTGTCATCTTGATGCATTATGTCGTGATTTATTATATGTGAAGTTCTATACCCCCACCCACAGCCGGCGTCTGTGGCAAAGAAGTAGCGAAAGCGAGTCGCAATCCGACATAATGTGTTCGAGATCAGCTGCAGGCCATTTGGGAGTAGGCCGCCTCGTGTTGTTTGTAACAATAGTGTGAGCATCGGTCGTTCAGAAAGCAATGGCAAACTATTGGACGCAAATTTGCATAGTAAATCACAAACAGCGAAAACATGGTGGACTTGATTGCAACGTCGTGTAGAGGACATGTAACTTACTCTTTTATACCCCCACATCAAACCGTCACATTACCGTAACTTTTATACCCCCACACTCCAACCGTCACATTACCGTAACTTTTATACCCCCACATCCCAACCATCAAATTACCGTAACTTTTATACCCCCACATCCCAACCGTCAAATTACCGTAACTTTTATACCCCCACATCCCAACCGTCAAATTACCGTAACTTTTATACCCCCACACTCCAACCGTCAAATTACCGTAACTTTTATACCCTCCACAACCCAACCGTCAAATTACCGTAACTTTTATACCCTCCACAGCCCAACCGTCAAATTACCGAAACTTTTATACCCTCCACACTCCAACCATCAAATTACCGTAACTTTTATACCCTCCACATCCCAACCGTCAAATTACCGTAACTTGTATACGTCCTGTCAGAGCTGAATCGAAGTCGATATTACACTGTCATTTGTAATCGATACAAAAGTGTGTTACACAGTGATAAATGTAATCAATATAATTTTACACTAATATAACGTAATCGAAGATCGTACACAAGAAACGCAGTTACAAGAAATCACCCGCCTGACGTTTGCAATAGCAGTCGAACACGTGATACAGGCAACATGGCGACACGACCAGATGTCGCGGGGATTAACACGACCATCATAAAGCTCTCATTAAACTCAGTCAACAAAGTTAAATAGACTTATCTTTTGTGTAGCTTATAGCAAGGCTTCAAAACCATATTGTTGACTATGATTTGTCATACAGCATACCCTTTACAGTATAGTCTTCCCCAGCTGTATTTATATTTGCAATCTCAAAGAAATCGGGGCCCATTGAACGGGATCAGCATCGAACAATTAGCATATTGAGTCACATTACAAAGATTTGGCCAAGAGTCATTATGCAAAGGGATAGGGAAAATACAACAAGAAACAGGGAAAGGACAGAGTGCTTTTTGAAGAAGGCAAGAGTACAACAAATGCCGTGTATTTGCTGGGAAAATTAATAAAGCGATCGATAGAAGTCAACAAAGACCTACATGTATACTTCATCGACTACACAATCATCGTCATCATTATGTGTCACGCCGATAAAAGTGCGACCACTGGTCTGGGATCAGGTCTGTGTTCTTGTTCCTAGCTGTGTTCTTGTGGCCAAGCTATCCAGGTATTTATTGCTTTGTCTTCCATTTACTCTTTTCCCATTAATTTCGCCAGTCACCACTACGTTTTTTTTTCTCCCCATGAAGTGGCCAAATATAATAATACTTGTTGTATATCTGCATACTTACAGCTGTCTTAATACTTGTTTATACATCTACAAGTCTTATAGTTGTCTTAATACTTGTTATACATCAATATACCTATTTTTCCCCCGCATATCCTATACAGGACATCGCTGTCGACGTCAGCATCTTTCAGCTGATTGTTGATTTCTTGGCAAGATTACGCTCAGGAGTTTGCCATTGCTTTCTGAGCGACCGGCTCACATACCCCTAAGTTACCGACGCGGAGAGAATCGCTACCAGTTCTCGCGCACATCACGTTATTTACGAGAGTATACGGGATTACGGAGAAAGTCGTGTAATCCCTAGACCAGGGAGGCCGGCAATATACCTATAGTTATCTTTATACTTGTATATGTGCATACTTCTAGTGGTCTTAATACTTGTATAACTACAAACTTGTAGCATTAATCCTTGTAGTTTATCTACAAACTCATCGCAGACAGCAGAGCAGATACTCCAAGACTGCCCAAAATATAACATATCTAGGCAAGCCTTCTGGCCTAGAGAGATGACAGTGGAAGATAAACTCTATGGACCACTGTGTGAACTAAAAAAAAAGACAGTTAAATTCATACAAGAGACAACATTGCAGTTATAGACATATTTCAAGCGAACGAAAGACGAAGAAGAATCTACAAACTTGTAGCTGTTGCATTAATGCTGCCCGTAATCAACATACTTGCAACAGTTGTCTTAATGCCACAACGATTAATATCATTGCCAAAAGACAGCGAACCCGCCTGAACCAAAGATCCACCTTATGGAAACATCAGCTGTCTCGTACGCCTGCATTCTAACGAAGACTTAGCGAGGGTACATAAATAAGGCTCACATGGTCCAACAGCGACGTCACATTGGTATAGATTACAGCTAGCGGCTAAACATCCAGAACATGATCCCGCTGTGAAGGTTTTAGCCGGAATGGGCCCCGACACCTTTGTATTCATATCACCTAGTTTTCGTTGCGATTGTATTTATTTTTCCAGCTCCCCTACTAATGAATTCATGGCAACTCGAGCTGTAAGTGTTTGGTACAATGGCCACGTTTTGTGCTGTTTCTTTATCCTAAGCCATATTCTGGCTAATTTATCGACATTATTAAGCTTCTGTGAAACGGCCGCTGGTATTTTTAATGGGCTTTTTTCTACACGGTTTATCTTAGCCGCTGCTACTTAATACCCACGTGTGTGTCTCCTTCCGCTGGCTTGGATTAAGTAGGCGGTATACTAAAATCTTTGAAGCCACTCTTAAAATAAAGGTATAGCCGGGTCGCAGCTAGTCTTTACGAGGCTTGAAATGTCTATTTAACACTTTAGACCCAATGGGAGGATAGGGGATCCCTGGAAATTTAGGGGGGAATTCCAAGTTAGAAATCTGCACGGTATCGACTCCTGTCTTAGATTTCAAAAGTAAATTAGAGCGGGTGTCATGAAGGCCTTTGATTCGGTGGTAAGTTGAAGGAGACGCAAGTGTCAAGTGTTGGCGGAGAGCTTGTAATCTCAAGGGAATGGGCCGGCTCTTTCAGTGTAGTGAAAAGGAGCGTCCGCGAAAATCCGCCTGCAGCCAGTCTCGTTAATGTTTACAAGATAATCTCGCGGTTAACTGGTCGGGGTCGTTACTACATTACGTTTATGGTTTGCCAGAGGACATGGTGTCAGTTCGTTCAGAATAATCGCGTGACAAATTGAAGGCACACACACACAGACACACACAAATAGCACACATACACACACAGAGTGTGTAACGAACTTATGACTACGTAGTTCTGACTTTACGAGTGCAGATAATGTGGTCTATTAAAAAAAAAATGGTCGCACGTCCTTTGCAGGACGTTGCAGTCAACCTCGGATTGATTTTCTAGGCAGTTCAGTAGTTTGCCATTGCATTCTGAATGAGAAGTCAACATTTTAATTGATTCAGTGCCTAACAAAATTTAGGTTTGGACCAGAAATGACACCCCGTCAAACGAACGAGTATTATAATTTAAATTTCCTTTCACTACACAATGAAATTGAGGAAGATACACGAAACAAAACAAATAACGCGGTGACTCTAGTATGACGATATATCGTCCTTCTCTCTAAATGGGAGGTGACATTTGGCGATATATTATCCCACGGCACTGAATCAGTTAAATCCAACTGACCAGTGTGAGGAACGAAGCCGCTATCCTGCCGTCAGCACAGGGTTGGGGGGTTAAGTGATAGTGCTTTAAACCTCTCGGCCACACTTATCCCCATCTACTAAGAATTAAATTAACGAAATGTTATCTATGTTTAAATAATTTCCTATTCTCTTCTCCGGGAACCCCTAATCAATGTAGCTAAGTCAGACTTCATTCAACATTGCCCTCTCGGTCAGAAAGCAGTGGCAGAACGTAACATTGCCTAGACAAGTATACAATTATCTTGGGGTTGAAGTTGGTCGCGAGATTTTGCAACAGATATGTACCATGTTGTTTGCAACAGATATGCAACATGTTGTTATAGGATGAAGGCGTATTTCATTGTGATGTCCGACCTGTGTCAGTGGCTCGTGTGGGAGTAGACCGAAAGCCTTACCGGGGGATTGTGTACAGCACGGAAAGGGGCTTGCACTAGCATAGGAAGGGAGGGAGGGGGAGACATATGAGAGAGAGAGAGAGAGAGAGAGAGAGAGAGAGAGAGAGAGAGAGAGAGAGAGAGAGAGAGAGAGATGACAGTCTATAAAATATATCCGGTATTTCAGCAATATGTTCAGCAGAAATGTATTATTTTGTACTGAAAGAAAAGCTCTAGGCAACCAGTTTATAACACTATTATTGTATAAAGCCATCTTATATTTCCAGGGATGTACATGTTATCTCTGAAGCAGTATTACGAGTTGTAATAATCAGTTCCTTTCCTCGCCGTCGTTCGTTCTTAGTGTCTGATCAAAACCAGGTAACTTTTCTAGAACTGAATACGGGCAAAGGCTGGCACAGTTCTCACTGGCTGATGCTGTGCTAATCACAAGCACTTGAAGGATCCCAAGGATAATGAACTCTGGAGGAATAGTGGTTACCGCGCTTGCCAACACAGTGGTAAAAGATGGATTAAAAAAATAACGGTAGGAGAAACATCTATTGAACATGGCAGTACGCTAAATAGACAACAAAAAAAAAAGGGGGGGGGGATAAAAACAAGACAGCCGAGACATAGGGCAAAATGCATTAAGTAAATAATAAAGAGAGATATATAATAAGAAAAAAAGGAAGAAACACAAGAAGGACCAGCTTTAGACTGAGAATCATACAAAAGATGTATAGATTATAAGTGTGAAATAATGACAAGGAAATAAAGAAATATATAACATAAAAACAGAGAAGGTATGCAAAGAAGACACACAGAATGAGAAACGAGATGAAATAGCAATTTTTAAGATGAAGAGGCGGACATGCAGAAATAAATAACATGGACATAAATAATATAGGAAACCCGCCAATGCGGCGGAGCTAGGCTTGAAATGAGACACGAAATGAGAATGAGATTATAACATACAGGATGACAACTTACCACCAAAATATGGCGCCCTTAGCATGGCCTGGTACGGGCTGTCGAAGAAGGCGGGGTGGCGAGGCCCGCAGGAATTGCACGTGAGCCCATGTGCTGGGAATGGACATGCCCCTTTGGCACACCCGGTTGGCATGGGAGGCAGTGATGGGCAGAAACTGATGAATGTGCCAGGGTGACTGCCAATCTGGGGTGTCTTCTCGTGGGGAACTGAAACAATCAAGAAGATACTTGCTATGTGTTTTGTCTTAGTTGTGTTTATATATAATGTCGGTATATGATTATATAAACAACTCTGGTTTACCACAGATGGATAAACACAATGTTAATTGCATTTCGAAGAATTTCACACCTTCTTCTTTAGGCACACAAACAAAAGGAAACGAGAGTCCACTGTTCGTGACCTATTCAACAGAAACCACACAATTTCTAGAAACAAACATGGCGTGACATCCGTTGTATCATCCACAGACAATCACAGAGCATTCGTAATTAACGGCTTATGCGTACTGTTATATAATAACTGTAATATGATACATTTATGCGACATTAAAATTAAATATTCACCGCCGGATTGCATCAGTGTGCAACGTCCATTAATCCGATCAATCATCTTCATCGTAATCATGTGCCACGCCCATTATAGTTGTTGATCTAGGTTCTCCACCTTACATGATCATTACAGTCTCCGATCAGGTCTGTGGCCTTGTCCCGATTATGCCATTAGCAGTAATCATTATTGTTATTATAAGAACAACATAATTTATGTTTTTTCTTCTTTACTGCTAATGTAGGCACCATTTGTCGCGGTGTGTAGTCGTAGTTGTGACGTATTTCACAGATTTTACACCTGTCATTTGGTTGGTTATGTTGGTTTTACACACGTGTTTGTTGTTGAAGTGGCACATAACTCTTTCTGCTCGATACATTTGTTAACACAACTTTCTTAATTACTTATGCATTCCCTTCCATTCCAGGAAGATGGTACTTAACCTCAGTCTGTCTTTAAGCACACATTATTTTAACTTTTTTAAAGTTTTGCCCAGACATAAATTACTTAAAAGGAACAGTTAGGAAAAGTTAGTGATAAATTTAATAATACATTAAAGTCACATTAAAGTATAGTGCATTCGTTGGTATAGATGTTCTAACCCCCAATAGCCAATATTATCATCTCATTAAACGAAGACAGGTTAATTTCACACTGTAGAAAAAAGTCGGCTAGCATCCAACCAAGCATGGACTGGCTTAGAAGGACTTTGCCTGGGTTGGTGTGGCCTATACTCCACTAGCAGTCTTAAAGGTAAAAGAAGAGAAAGAACAAACAGAAGAAGAAGAAGAAGAAGAAGAAGAAGAAGAAGAAGAAGAAGAAGAAGAAGAAGAAGAAAAGCGGTGTTAATCATTGACATTGAATGACTAGAGTAGAAAGAAACTGAAGGTCTCAGAGATGTGGTATTTTCGTAGAATATCGTGAATCCAATAGACGGTAATGGAAATCAGTATCCATGAGATGCAAGAGGCCAGTTCTCAGAGATGTATGATTATCTACACTGGGACAAGTCATTTTGTAGTTACCTTGTAAAATGAGAGGGTCTTGAGAAGGTCGCGACAGCCGAGACGATCGAAGGGCTAGGCACAGAGATCGACAGAGGCAGGACATTCTGGATGGGCTGGTAAAGTAGCAAGTGAGATGAACAGGGGTCGATCCCCTCAAGAAGACTGGGAAGATACGTTTGTGGAGAAACATGATCGTCTGCGTCTTTCGGCACAGCACTCGGATGTTGATATATTTCTTATTTAAAACTTCAGGTTTATAGCTGTATTATTTCGAGTAAAATAGTATTACAGACAATTGGTAATGGATACTCCTACCTACCAGACTGTCTGCCTACTCAGTTTCTTACCTAACCACCTACCCACTTACCCACACACCTGCTTACCTAAACACCTACATAAAACCCACCAACCCATCCATCCATCCACTCATCCGTCTGTCTGTCTATCCTTCAGTTTGTCTGTCTTCTGTCTGTCTGTCGGTTCTGTCTAAATCACCTTCTGTTTGTCTAGCCTATCTGTCTGACTATCCTATCTGTCTGCTTATCTGTATGTATAACATATTACCAAATGAGTCACGTGATAGTACAGGCGACTGAGGGAGCTACTCAAGCACCGCCCCAGCCGTGTGGCTATGATCGTTATATTGTTACAGCGGACACTTGCATACAGACGCCAATGTCCTGCAGAGCGCCTGGCCCTGACATCCCACCCCCAGGCATTGGAAACAATTGGGTGACCTGACAGGACACAGAGAACCACAGCTCGGACACAGTGTCACACATTCTACCCCAGACAGAACATCCCGTGTTGAGGAGATATCCCCACATTACTAGAACACTTTTAGATATGGCCACTTCTGTCTGAATAGTTAGTATCCTTTGTTTACCTCCGCCTCCTCCCCCCGTTTGTTGTTGTTGTTGTTGTTGTTGTTGTTGTTGTTGTTGTTGTTCCTTTGACGATTTCGGCCAAAAAGTTCGCTTGATTCTGTATATATTTTCCATTCGTCCAACTTCTTAGTTAGTCAGATTTTGTGATGTATTTTCCTACCCTAGAACACTTATAATAATCTTCTGTTTGTAGATGTTTTCTTCTATTGAACGAGTTCACGAACGTACGTGTGTTTGGTCGCAGTAACGTAACAGAAAAGATGCAGTTTTTGAGGAAAATGCAGAGAACAAAGTGGACTGAGTGATAAACAAATGAAGCAGTCCAAGAGGCGCATATAGAATAAGTCAAGGACAATGTTACACGCCTGACGGCACTTTGACCATGTTGCGCTAGACCCATATTTGTATCGACCAATCAGCACTCGTTGCGTCATGTGGTCAGTATCATACCGGCTGCCATAACTTCCCAAAACATTTCTTGGTGCCGATTTTAGGCTGGGTCAGTTAACAAAAAAAATATCCTTGTCATACACATATATCTGACCATAGACATCAAGAAGACTATATTATAGAACTGTGACACCAGCAACTAGTGACACGAAAAGTACCAATCCATAATATTAAGTATAGTGTTCCTAAAGAGAAGAGAGGCACTGGAGAACATCGTGACAACTGGAAAGATCAGTGGGAAAAGAGGCAGAGACAGAGCGAGAGAAATGATGCTGGATAGATATGAGCCGGTGGCATCATGGAATAACATCAGCAGATTGATCCAAAAAACCGAAGACCGAGATCTGTGCAGAGACATGAATGTTTACACCATTAGACAGGTCACGAGATGGTGGCGATATTATTCTGTAATATTATATGTTATATTATTAACATGTAGAGTAGCCAGCATTTCACAAGATGAAGAATAGTCTCTGCAATTGATCTTTGTCAACGTAGGCCAGGAAAAGAGTTCTTGGGAGCTATTCGGAGCCAGTCCTCATGTACGGAAGCAAATCATGGATAATTAACAGACAAGTGAGGAATTATGTGGAACCTGGGGAGATGTTTTATAGAAGAATGATGAGAATACCGTGCACGGACGGAAAGAGCAATGCAAATATCGTGAAAGAAGTTAACTCACAAAGAGAACTGGCTACTAGCATCAGAAGAGGACAGTCCACATTCTCTGGGATGAATGCCACGAGATGGGGAAAGCTGGAGTCTGTCGTCACAATGGTAAATTTGGAGGGGAGGAGAGGCAGCGGGGTGACCAAGAGAACAGATGCTGGACAGTGTGACATCCTGGCATGGACGGATCATCAGTATCAGAAATTATTGGCAGTACACAAGACAGAAGGCTGTGGATACATATGATCACCACCGCTCCTTGGCATGGACTATAACAAGAATATATTCTTAACAGATTAAGAAATATATGTGGAAAACGTGAGTGCAGCAATGGAAACATAAAATGTTAATAAGAAATATTCAAAATATATGGTTTCGTAGGATCATTACATTTTGAGGTATTATTATAATATACCACAAGCAGCCATAATAACGTGTTGGCTTCTCGTTCTCCATCTGCTGCTGCTCTTTATCACTCATTGGAGCATAGTGCCTCAACCAATTCACCCCAACGCAATTCTAGCTTCTGCTCTCTCGCTCAGCCCCGTTCGTGTCCTTCCCTGTGTTATTCAACGCTGTCTCTAGTCCTCTTCTCCATGCGTTTAGTTCTCCCTCTTTTTCGGTTGCTTCGTGGGCTCCAGACAGAGAACTTTCTTGTTATACTACTATAACAACATAATGTTGAGCCTACAATTAAGGTAACACACACGTTATTAACAGCCTGTAAATTCATGGTAATTAGTAACTTAAACCCCTGCCACCACACAAAGATTTAAAGAGTACAAAGCGACAAACAAACACACGAACAATCACATACCAATGCCACTCTGTGGAGATTTTCTGTTGCTGTCATTTCCAAGGATGGCATTCATTCCGAATTTGAGGAAGGGTGTTGGTTGTGAGGTAAATGTGAGGGACTCACGATGAATGTTGCTGGCTGTGGTAGAAGCAGCACTGGCCACCGTTGATACATTGTACGTTGTAGATGGTGATGGAGATGAAGGAGATACTGTGGTTGATGAGGAGGAGATGCTCATAAGTGTCTTTGATGGGTCATGAGATCGTTCAGAGACGGGTGAAGAATGACCAGAATTTGGCGAGATGTGTCCAGATGTTAATACGGAAGCCACACCTACACTGAGTCCTAACCCAATCGGAGATAATGTTGGATGATGTGGGCGTGGCATTATTGTTGTCCGTTCTCTAAGCAGGTTCTCCATAAGAAAAGAGGCGGAACCAACGCCAAGCGAAGCCGGGTGGGCGTGTTGCGTATGAGGTGATCGAAGAATGTTCTGGTACAGGGTGCTAGAATTTATCAGATTAGGAAACATGGTTAGTCTTTTGAAGATGCAGGTCTTTACTTACACATCCAGTAATGTGTTTACAATGTCGTAGGTCCTTGTTGGACAGATCATGTACCGTCAGCTGGCTTAACGCAGTATTTCTTTTCTGCTTTGATTGTCTCAAATTTATGTGTGTTTCCTTAGGATGTTGACAACGTCATACTATAAACTTCAGCAGCTCGTTGGGGAAGTGTTTTTGTGTAGTGGGGAAGAATACCAGTTCCTGTAGCATACACCAGGTAACAACACAAGGCTGATAGGCCTGATGTCTCCAACAAACAAGTCCCGCACACAGTATAGGAACGAATGGCAGACCTTGATTTTGATTACAGTTTCACCTCCTGAATAACGAAAGCAGTCAAAGAAAAACATTTAGACAAGAAAAACAATGTACACTATAGGGTGTTTTATAAACGCATCAATTACAATGAAATACATAAATTATCCAAGGAACAATGTTTATATATTGTTTCTTGTCCTTGTTTCCTTGATAATTTGCTAATAGCAGTCATGTGGTCGAGTGGATTTGAGCGAAGAGGGATCGTTTCTTACACTGGTTAAGTGATCTTAAATGTTGAATTCTCATTCAGAAAGCGATGGCAAACTGCTAAAAGTAAAATTGCCCAATAAATCAAAGTGGGTTTAGGGTTGATTGCAACGTCCTGCGAAGGACATGCAACATTTAGTTCACAATGGACCGGGAGTGTGACGATGATAGTTAGCACCCATACAATTCAGTATCTATTGGGGATGACGGACGCTTATGTGCGTGTTCTGTATGCAGTGACGTGGCTTCTGTTAACCAATGACAATTAATCAGTAAGACAATACATGCAAGAAATGAAATCTTTGTGTTTTATTTTGAAATGGTAAAATCCAACGCTCTATAAACTAAAAAAAAAAGGTAATGGTAGTTTTGGGGAAGTATTGTTTGAGAGGTGAAAAGTAATATCCTTATTATCAATGTGTGCCATATTGTGCGAAACAGACGATCATGTTCCTCCATATACATAAATCTTTTGTGTTCTCGATAAGTTCCACTTCTGATTCGCCTACCGTGCCACTCTGTCAACACTTTCAGCATCTTCTCCCTCTGTCGACGTTGTCTCTAGCACCCCGGATCATCCAGGTTGTCACAACCTCCTCCACATCCTCTCATCTTATAATGGGACTAAACAATGACGACCGGCTTGGCTTGACGTGGGTAGTCAAATGTCTTTGTGAACTGGCTTCTCGCGGTGTCTAGGTATTCGCCTTCTTTGTCGCGCGTGGAATTGGTTGTATTTGATGAAGACAGCACATCTCTACGGCCTCTAAATTAGAACAAAAAATGTGTCCTGGAGTAGTTTCCTGCCATGGGTCTGTGATATGGCCATCACATTTGGTAGGCCTAATTGCACGGAGGGAATATGTGGCCAGTGTTGTCCTCACACAAGCCAGACGATGAACGCTTTAAGGTGTGCTGGGTTTCATGGTAAGGTAAAGATGTGCGGCGTAGTTGATGGAGAGCCGTGCAGATAACATCATGAGAGCAGTCGGACCCTGCGCTCGTCGTCTCGTTAAGTGAGGAAAACTCTGGCCACCTATTCCTCCGTGCATTCAGACCTACAGAATGTGATGGACACTGTTTCAGGGAACATTTTTTTTTTTTTTAAATTTAGAGGCCGAGAGATGTGATGTCTTCATAAAATGCAACCAATTGCACGCGCGACAAAGAAGGCGAATATCTAGGCACCGCGAGAAGCCCGTTATCAAAGACATTTGACTACCCACGCTAAGACAAACCTGTCTACGTACGGTGTTGCCATTCTTTGCTTTCCCTTTAGAATCCCAGTAACACGCGGACGACTACTTTCTACGCTGTTCTGTTATCTTCTGTGGCCAGGAATATTTGTTGTCAACACGTACAGTTTAGCACGGCAGAGACTGGACTCCGCTGTGATTGTGTGGTGTACTACAGTTAGTTACTATCCGTCTGATCTTTGGCCTTCTACCTCTTTAGCCAGAGCGTCTCTGATTGCAGGCACAACGTGCTGGCTGATTGGGATTCATTCTTAGTCAGTGATGAGAACTATCCCACGGAGCAAGCACGACAGGAGATTTCCGATCGTCAGAAAGTTCCTTCTTCAGCGAGTATTTCGGTCCCTTTACCCCCTTGGCACTCTCAGAGGGCGAGTCAGCCCGGGGCATGTCCCCCAGGCGTTTCCATTTTGTTAAAATATCCTAAACAACAGCATGGTTTATTAAAAGTTCAATGGACATAGCAGTAGCTCAGTGGCTAGATTCTCGACTGAAGGTCATGTGGTCGAATGTCCGGAGTTTTAAATTTGACCTGGTCTCCCAGGTCGACCTAGCCTAAGCAATGGCTTGTGAAGTAAAGCCAGCCTGTGTGCTACTTAGCACATCAGCCAGGGAATGGCGATTGGTCTATAACAATATGGGCTCGTCGCCATATGTTCAAATGCTGTTTAAGTTGTGTGAAAGGGCCTATTACTTTATCTTTTTACTGATACATTTTATAAGAAAACTGTCGCCAGAAGACATCAATAATTCGATACCATCATATGTCGTATGAAGCAATTATACTATTCTTATTAAAGCATCAATAGGTAATTATATATAAGTTTACTATTCCTAATACACCATCTAACATTCTGTACCAACATACATCATTATAATAAATTGTACTATTCTTAATAAAATATCAATAGTTCTATAACTTCATCGGTCATATTAAGTAATTTTACTATTATTAAAACAGCATCAATAGTTCTATACCATCATGTGTCGTTATAAATAATTTTACTATTCTTAATGAAGCATCAATAGTTCTATACCATCAATAGGTCATTGTGAGTAATTTTAATATTCTTAACAAATCACCAATCTTCAATTCTACGGTAAAATAAA
>JACEFZ010002093.1:0-15265 GCA_014155875.1 Cepaea nemoralis
AAAATTTTTTTGGAAAAGGGTTTGGGGTTCCAAGGGCTTTTTCCCGGGTTCCAGCACAAAATAACAACAAATACTCACCGATACAACTCCATGAAAAACACCACATGAACATATACATATACAAGTTACTTATCTGTATCCTTGTTATGGACTGGACACGATTTTCTTGAGATCCGCGTGTGTGATTCCAACAAGGCGACACAAGTGAAAATGACCCATTACCTTAGCAAGGATGTTTAGGCATTATATGGTGTCTTATTTTCTTAATAGTGACCCTTAGCAGTGATGACGCTCAGCTGTGTAAGAAGAGTGGGTGCGATTTAGACAGCTCGCCACAATCTGGGATTATATTATCTTTCTGTTGGCATTCAATGCGGAGTAGCCTGTTCTCAGTTTGAAGATCTAGTCTTGCATGTCCATTCAGGTGGATGGATATCTTGTATTTCCATTCGATGTGATTGATAGCTGTGGCTTAGGGATAGTGAGACGCATAGTTTCATAATTTACCGTCATACTGAGTCGGGGGTTTGAAATCAACTGCAGGTCATTTGGAAGCAAACCGCTATGCGTTGATTTTGATGGTATAGAGGTGTTGGCTGTTCAGAAAACAATGATTGGATACTGAAATAATATTGCCTATTCAATCAAAAATAGCTAATGCAGGTCCGCATGGCCAGATGGGTAAGAGCGCGTGTTCTTAAACATCTGTGGTACTGATGCCGAGGTAAGCAGTTCAACCTGGACAGCTGGACTAAAATGTTGACCTATCGTCCTTGACTTGAAGACAAATTACAAGTACCACTGAAGTCGGAGTGGGTTCGCCTGATGGCGAGGGTCACTTGTTAATATGGAAAGCTAATCCACACGCAAAATTCATTCCATCACAACTATAAATAGTGTGTATGGACTACGCTTAAGTTCAAAGTGAGAGAGTGCCAAAAAAAACAGCACGTAAATGCATGGGTTGATGTCAACGTCCTGTAAAGGACACACAGCTAACTTGTCCTTCCTGAAACCATACCCAACATCCCACATTGTGCCAACAGCCTTCGGGCGGAGGATAGTGAGGGTATAAACCGTATCATTTTTTAATTTTTTTTGCATATCCTATTTACAGAACATCGCTTTCAACACCAGCATTTTACTGCTGTTGTTGATGTCTTGGCAAGTTTACGTTCAGTAGTTTGTCATTGCTTTCTGAACGACCGGCTCCCATACCAACACGTTAAGACCCAGCGCAACGCAGTCTGCTGCCAAATCGGTCGCAGTTGTGTTTCGAAAGCAGGTAAGCGGCCTCACGAATCCCGTCCGCAAGCTCTTAGCCACGGAGACCGGCAAACCTTATCCTAGTGCGAGGAAATGCAACCTAAAGACTAAATGTTCATGGCACGGTAGAACCAGGCTCTTAGTTTGGTCGGCAACTGGTCTAAGATTGAAGCTCTCCGACAGGAGGACAGTTCCGAACTTTTATTGTTGATCTGACAGCTTCTGCAGCTTGTCTTGTTCTAGGTGTATTGATGTTACCTTTCCTTTTTAGTAATAGAACTAGTATCGTTTGTATTCTAACTACCAGACGCATTAATAATATATTATATTATATATTTGGCACTTGCCGTCTTGACAGACGATAGTTTGTTACATTGTGATTCAAAAGGGCATAATAACTACAACCCATGGCGGTAGCGAATGTGACTGAGTAGGCCAAATCGCGCTGTAAATGTTCGTCCACAGTGGATTCATGTGAACACATGGTCGTTTCCTACCATCATGCACCATCTTACGTCTCGCACGCTCGGTGTGTAACTTACTTGCAATCATTTTCTCCTTTGTCTTTATTCTATTTCTGATATTTGACCTCCATGCAACACGTTCAGCGGCGACTTGCTTCTAATGTGCATTATCAATGCCTGTATCAATCATGTCGCGCTTGCACACATCTTTGTATCGTAGTAGAGGCCGATCCTGAGATCTCTTGCCCATCTGTAATTAACCAAACAATATGGCCTTTGGTATTCTACCATCATCCATCCTCCTAACGTGTCCATTCCATCTAAGTCTACGAAGACTGATCATGGAACAAACCGTCATACAACCTGATATTTCCAATACTTCAGTATTTATGATTTTGTCTTGCCACTTAATACCAAGTATTCTTCGCAGACACCGCATATGAAAGCTGTTTAAACGTTTCTCTTGGTGTGAGTAAGTGACCAGGCTTCACTGCCATAAAGAAGAGTACTAAGGACACAGGCTTAATAGACAAGGACTTTTGGTTTGGCGGTAAGCTTCCTGTTCTCCCAGACTCTTTTTGTTAACCTGTTCATTGTTGTTGCTGCTTTACCAATCCTGATGTTGATTTCCTGATCTAGGGATAATTTGCTATTTACCTCTGATCCTAGATATGTAAAATGGTCTATTATCTCCATTTTGACGTCGTCAATAAAGATTGATGGTACTCCCATGTGCACCATGTGACATAATCTGTGTTTTCTTTTTGCTGACTGTTAAACCAAATTCAGAACAATCATTGGAGAATGCAGATAGTAGACGTTGTAATTCTTCCCCAGAGTGCGTCGTAATTGCAGCATCGTCTGCAAAAAGCAACTCTCTGATCTGCACACTCCTAATGTTGGTCTTGGCCTTCAGTCTCTGAGCATCGTAGAGTCCGCCATCTGAGCGTGAATGAATGTATATACCACCATCCTGATCACGAAAGGCATATTTCAGTAGAAGTGAGAAGTGTATTCCAAAGAGGGTGGGGGGCTAGTACACAACCTTGCTTAACTTCACTTTTATTTCAAACTCTTCTGAAGTTGCACCATCAAACTTGATTATACACTTCATGCCTGTGTGGAACGATTCCACAATTGGCGGAAGAGTTGGTGGGCAGCCAATCTTCTTTAGTGCCTTGGACAGACCCTCACGACTGACCAAATCAAATGCCTTTGTGAGGACGATGAAGGGAATAAACAGTGGTTCATTCTGTTCACGGCATTTTTCTTGCATTTGTCGCAATGAGAATATCATATCAGTGGTAGACCTGTTCTATCGGAAGCCACACTGTGATTCGGGGTAGTCTAGATCTCCAAGGACTTGAAATCTGCGCAGAACAATTCTGGCAAATACTTTCCCAACAATGCACAGACGTGAGACACCTCTATAGTTGTTACAGTCGCTCCTATTACTCTTGTTCTTGTACAATATTATGATGCTTGAGTCTTTGAAATTATGTGGGACGTGTCCTTCTCGCCAGCATAGCTCTATTAGCTGGTGGATCTGTAGAGCGAGTGTGTCTTGCCCACTCCTGATAACCTCTATTGGGAATCCCATCCTTCCTGGAGCCTTGCCAGATGCAAGTTCATTTATAGCACACTTAACTCCTGTTATGGTGGGAAGTGTGTCCAGGTGGTCAAAAGTTGGCAGGGCCTCTATGGAGTTGAGGGCATCATCCGCTAGTTTGGTCTCACTTGAGTAAAGCTCCAAATAGTGCTCTGCCCATCTATCCATCTGCTGTTCTTATCGGTGATGATTTCTCCAGTCAAGATTTTCAGAGGCTTTCTTTATCCCTTCATACATGCTTCCGGTGTTTTTCTTATCACTTGCATTTTGAATGGATTCACATAACTTGATCAAATAGTCATTTGCACACTGCCTGGTAGCCTTTTGCACAAACCTTCCTAGCTTGTTTCAGCTCACTGAGAGTGTTACGCGTTGTTCTTTCCTTGTTTCTTAAGAGAGCTATCATCTTTTTATCAATAAGGGATGCAGTGTCTGGCTGTTTGTTGAAAACTAGTCCTGCCTCTTATGATCCACAGTGCTGTAAACTCCTACCGCTCTTTTATTAAGAGTTTCCTTAAGTTTACCCCACTTTTCACTTGCTGTACAATTTTCTGATGTATCAGTGAAAGCGTCTTCAAGCAGCTCTTGGAACTCAAAGCACTTATCAGGATCGTGGGTGCTAATAATATTAATCCTGGGGCTAGATTTGTGTTTAGCTGTGTAGATTCTCTTTGGTCTCAGTCTAGCCCTTGCAACAACCAAAGAATGAATCCACAGTCAGCACTGTTTTAACTTTGAGTTAATGGTGTTTGGTTCAGATGCTGTCTCCGTGTGATGATGAAGTCCAGCTGATGCCAATGGCCAGATCTTGGATGTTTCCATGTGACCTTATGCAGCTCTTTTGTTTTAAAAAGGAGTTGTAAATACATAGGTCGTTCTGGTGCAATGCTCCAGCAGCTTTTGCCCATTTTCATTCATGCGACCGATGTTGTATTTTCCAAGGCACACTGGCCATGAACTCGAGTCCTTGCCCATACAAGCATTGAAATCACCGAGCATATAAATGTAGTCGGATTTTGGAACTTCCTTCATCACAGAGTCTAACTCCTCATTGAACGAATCCTTCACATCATCAGAGGAAGTGAGTGTCGTTGCATATGTAGTGATAATGGTGGCAAAACCACAAGAGGTTGCCAAGCGCAGGGATAATAGTTTTTCATTACATTCAGCTGGAATTTCAATCCTTCCCAGTAGCGAATTCTTCACTGCAAAGCCCACATCATGTTACCTTTTTTCTGCCTGCCCTCTATCCTTCCAAAAAGGGTGTAATTGTTTTCCCTGAGTGACTCTTTCTCAGAGAGGCGAGACTCCTGCAGGCCAGCAATATCAATGTTAAGACGATTGAGTTCGGCATCAATCACAGCCGTTTTTCTCACATTGTCAATATTCGTCAAGTCATGGGAAAATCCTGGACATTCCAGGTTGCAAGCTGTAGTTTGAGGTTTCTATTTTTCTTTTTAATAGTACCTGGTGCATTTGTTTTACAGCCTGCGATTCAGATTTTGTCCTAGCCCCAAGCACCCATTGAAGCAGGCAGGCTGTGGCGGATCAGCACCCAATTGGCCAGAGGTTGCCAAGCTTGAGTTGGGCGATAGCTGATCAGTGACACCTATTGGTGTCTCCCATCGTCAGAGGCAACCCGTGGCGCCCCATGTCTACGCCAATTGACAAGGACTTATAACCCATAAATGTTACCTCTCGCTTTGATTCCAAGACCGGTTAAGACATGGGATGGAGTATACCTCTCCATAGCACAAGGCCTCGGCTAAAATACAGAGATCATGTGTTGCCCATGCAGCATGATCCCTCTCTCGGCCTGCCTAGTTCACTCCAGAGGAAAGTTAACACCTATACATCTGGAAACAAGACAAGCTGCAGAAGCTGCCGGATCAGCAAAGCAATGGCTCTAACTGTCGCCTGGCGCAGCTTCGATCCTTGAACCGGCTGCCAACCAGGCTTAGGGCCTGGTCTGCCCTGTCATGACTTATTTTGTCTTTGGGTTGCATTTCCTCGCACCAGGATAAGGCTAGTACCCTCCCAATCGCACTCTTCCGCCCGAAGCCGTTGGCACAATGTGGGGTGTCGGGTTTGGTGAGCGCCGCCCAACATTCGGCGCTGACAGAAAGCAGGTAGTACCGTCTACTATCATACGGTAGCTCAGTCATATCTGACTAAGACCTGACTCCCAATTGAGATGAAATTGAGATGAGATGCATATAAAATGCAGCTGGAAAAACAAAGAAAGGTAGAGAATTGAGAAACTAAGAAGTTTATTGATAACATAGATTACTGACTTTACAAAACACCAAAGAACTATGGTTCGGACATTTTGTTGGAATGGAGCCAGACCAACCAGGGGCTAGTAATTTCTACATGAGAACATCGGGATACAAGGCGAGAGGACGACACAGGAAGGCCTGGCTAGATGGAGTAAAAGAGATATTGAAGAAATCAAATATGACATTTGCACAAGCAGCTAGACAAGTGAAACAGACATGTCATCTACTGCCTCTCTGTCACACTTCATGACAACAGCAGTAGAACAGGAACAGCTCTCTAGTTCCAAGGACCCTCTGTTCCATGGACCCTCTGTTCCATGAATCCTCTGTTCCAAGGATCAATGCTCCCTGAATCCGCTGCTCCATGCATACACACACAATATATATATATATATATATATATATATAATATATAGATATTATATATATATATAGATAATTATATATATATATATATATAATGCCTCTTCTTTGTAATCCCCAGGTACTGGAACACTTTTTGACCAGCTGGGGAAACTAAATTTACCGACGCTTCTGATGGGATGCATGGCTGTGTTCTGTAGTTCAATTTGCTGCATCATCTCCTGTTTGCTATTTAGGTATCATCAAGAAAATGCCAGCAGCAGCATATTTGTGAATCAGCGGGAACGATTCTTCCAACAAACTGTTGTATAACTGCACTTACCAGAGCGGGATCTGTGAGAATGGATGGGATGCCGTGTACTATTCTCAGCATTGTGTCATTGATTACTGATGCTGCTGCTGCTGTTACTACTACTACTACAGTGGTTCTCAACATTTTTGGCCCGTGCCCCCTTTCACTATATTTTCAGAACGTCACACCCCCCCCCCCCCTTTTCGTATTTCCTACCTAAATTCCCCCCCCCCCCCCCCCCCCCCCCCCCCCCCCCCCCCCCCCCCCCCCGCACACACAGTATACGTAATAATGGAAGCTAAATTTAATAACACATACTATAACAAAGTCTAGACGTCCACATAAAACGTGATTTGTGGGTCCACTTACTTTATAAAATTAATCTTAGAAGGGTGAGACGCACAGAACCGTAAAGTATGAAGGGAAAACAATATCAAGTAATCGGTTTTTGTATTAACACGATCTTGAAATAATCTCAGTCCCCCCCCCCCTGGAAACCCTAAAATTCCCCCCCCCCCCGGGGGGAGGAATTCCCCACAGGTTGAGAACCACTGTACTACTACTACTACTACTACTACTACTACTACTACTACTACTACTACTACTACTACTACTACTACTACAACTACTGCTGCTACTGCTGCTGCTCTGCTGATGCTGCTGCTATTCCTACTACAACTATTACTATTATTAATGCAACTAATACTACACTATCATTGCTACTTTTTTCATTAGGTTAGCGACTTCCACTATTGCTATTACTGCTTCTATTGCTACGACTACTACTAATACTATTACTAATACTACTACAACTACTAACTACTACTACAACTACTTCTACCACTGAACTATAATACCACAATATTAAAAAAATAATGTATTTAAATTGTAAACCAGTATGTAAAACTGTTGTATTTAAATTGTGAACCAGTATGTAAAACTACTGTACTTAAAAAGTGGATCAGGATGTAAAATTACTGTATTTATATTTGTGGATTAGTATATAAAACTACTGTATTTAAATTGTGAACAATTATGTAAAACTACTGTATTTAAATTATGGACCAGTATGTAAAACAACTGTTTTAAATTATAAATCAGTGGGTAAAACTATTGTATGTATATTGTAAATCTGTGGGTAAAACTATTGTATTTAAATTGTCAGCCAGCATGTAAAACTACTGCATTGACATTGTCAACATGTATGTAAAACTGCTGTATTTAAATTCTGGATCAGTATGTAAAACTACCGTATTTAAATTGTCAACCAGTATGTAAATCTACCGTATTTAAATTGTGGATCAGTATTTAAAACTACTGTTTTTAAATTGTCAACCAGTATGTAAAACTACTGTTTTTAAATTGTCAACGAGTATGTAAAACTACTGTGTTTAAATTGTAAATAAAACTACTGTGTTTAAATTGTAAATAAAACTACTGTGTTTAAATTGTAAACCAAACTATCCAGAACAATGGTTCTCAATGTATTCACCATGTGTACCTCGTCCACCAGAACTATCAATCAATCATGTGCCATGCTGGAAAGAGTGGGCGGTCTTGACTCGCCATTTCACTCGATCACCAGAGTCGTGGATCAGCTCAGTGTTCCTGTCTCGACCATGCCGTGTGGCCAAGCCATCCAGGTATTTACTTCTCGGTCTTTCCCTTGGTCTGTTCCCTTCGATCTTGCCAGTTGTCACTAAGTTCTCCAGTCCATTTCTTCTCATAACATGTTCAAAAAATTTTGACTGTCTACGTCAAATTTCTCTAATCAATTTACGATTTTTATTTGTCTCCTGTAGTACTTGGTCATTGGTTTTTCTGACTGTCCATGGTATTCTTTGCTTTTTCCTTAGAAACCACATTTCTGCAGCCATCAGATGTTTTTCAGCTTGACTACTCGTTGTCCAAGTTTCACATCCATACAAAAGAAGAGGCTCTGTGTAGCATCTCAACACTCTTTTTCTCATTTCAATTGACATCTTTTTATTGGTCAGTATATTTTTCATCTTGCTAACGGTTACTTTCGCCATGGCGATTCTTGTTCTGATCTCTACAAGGCATCTCCCATCAGATGTTATGACTGTTCCGAGATAATTGTACCGATTCACTTGTTGAAGAATATTCCAATTTACTTGTATATTACATTACCAGAACTATGGTAGCACAATAACTAGGACTCTCACCTGCCAACCCGGTGGTCAATGACACAATCTTTTTTGATACGGGTTTTGCTTTTTCTTTCATGGTTATGTTTCTTGGCACGTTTTGCAGAAGGATAAAGAAATGAACAAATGCATCCATACTTCAAGAGCTGAATATTGAAGATGGTTGGCTATTAAAGACGATAAAACAAAGAACATTTAAATATTTTGGTCACTTGAAACGTCATGAAATTTTGGAGAGAGCAATAGTGGAGGGGTATATGCGTGGGAAGAGAGGAAGAGGAAGGCAAAAGAGAAGATGGGTGCAGAATGTGGGAGATGATCTCCATATGAGTGTATCGGATGCGGGACATCTTGCTTGTGATCGAGACGTTTTCCGGAAGGTTGTTATGGGAGCGAGGTTCTGCAAAGAACATGCTACTTAATTAATTAATTAATTAATTAATTGCTTTTTCAGCCACCCTGGACTCCCAGGTCGACCCAGCCTCAAACAGATACCAGCAACTGCTATGGCGAGTAAAGTCTGCCGCCATGACATGGCCTCACTCATCCAGTGGCGGTTGGTCTATAAAAAATACACCACCAGTTACCCAAAACGTTACAAGGTGGGACAGCGGTCTTTTACTTTCATGTCAAAATGTCATTCTTCGCTTTCTGAAAGTGTATAACTCGAAAAGGGTATTCCAAGTAATATTCATATAATAAGACAGTTTTGTTTTATTCAAAACAATGGATTCACTTGTTATATGTTGTTTGTCTATCAAGAATGATGATGACCATTCATTTCATCCAGTGGGGTTGAAGGTATGGAGCCGTGGGTTCTAAGATGGCTGATAAGGCCTATTTTGGCTCGAAATGTTCTTTGACAATGTGGACAAAGAATGCTTGACGTTTCTGGTGGAGGATTTCCTGCAGTGGTTGATCTGTCCTGTCTTTTCTTTACAGCTCTTGCAGTCCTGGTTGCCTCACACCTTACTGCACCCTTGTGTAATGATGCACGCCACGAATTTCGGTCTCTGGCTGCAGTCTCATAGGTGTCATGATGAATTCCAAAAGCATTCAGAGAGATTTTCAGTGTCTTTAAAGCGTTTCCTCTGGCCACCTTGGGAGCGTTTACCACAACGCAGTTCGCTGTAAAAGATTCGTTTAGGGAGCCTGTGATCTGGCATGCGAGTCAAGTGACCAGCCCAGCGAATCTGATTCTTCATCAAAAAGTGTGGATACTGGGCATGGACGCTCTTTCTAGGACTTCAGTGTCAGGGATCTTGTCTTGCCATTTAATCTTCAGTAGCTTCCTTAGGCAGACTGTGTGGAAGTGGTTTAATTTCCTAGCGTGTCGCTGATAAACAGTCCAGGTTTCACAAGCATATAGCAGTGTGGATAATACAAATGCTTTGTAGACTTTTCGCTTTGTTTGCAGGCTTATTCCAGTTCTGTCCCATACATTCTTGTACAGTCTGCCAAAGGCCACAGTGGCCTTGGAGATTCTTGCATTCACTTCGTCATCAATTGTGGCAGCTTGTGACACAGTGCTGTCCTGTCAAGATAGGTGAATTTGTCCACAACAATTAGTCTATGACAATTCACTTTGATATTCGGCACAGTTGATTCACTTAGTGACCTTAAACTATTCACTTAGTGACCTTAAACGCACACGTCATAAATAAAATATTGCATGATTTCTTGACTAGCATATTTTGCTGCATCTTGTCAGGTTCAGTTATCAGTTATCAGTTGGGGTATATTCATTGCACTCCGGACAGGTCCATAGGTGCTCAGATCCTCCCCCCAGCATATGCATCAGCGTCCCGTGGCTAATAGTGCCAGTTCTGTGTTGGTTGACGAGGCACCTCGTTTTCCCGATGTACCTCTCGCGTCTGGCCGTGTCGATTTTTACTCCCAAGTCTTTCATCCTGGACAGCGATGTGAATTCACTGACGTCAAAGTCCTCTGTTCTCGCCATATCTTTAAGGACGTTAATAACATCGACAAGATCCATGGGCTGGCCATCTACAGGGGGTGTAGAGCCAGCCAGTTTTTCAGCTCGTTCATTTCCCTCGACTCCCGCATGTCCCTGGACGAAGATGAAGGTGGCTTTACGGACAACAGACTTCCGCAGCGACTCAGTCCACTGTCTACGTCCAGATCCAGCTTCGACCTTCTGATTCATGCTCATTGAATCACTTAGTACACACACGTTGGTATATGTGGCTGTGATTCCAGCCATAGGAAAGCCTGTGTAACTGCCATCACCTCCATCGTCATGCTGCTCGTGGTCATAGAGTGGGCACCACTGGATTCTTGAACGGTTCGGCCCACTGAACGGGCTGTAAATGCCCACGCACTTCTCTGCTGCTTTATAACATCCATCTGTATAGATGAGCACTTCGTGGCTATCTGAGTTTTCATAGATGAGCGCGTTGACTCTGCATTGACAGCGGCAGGGTTCTGCTCTCTGCACCGTCTTTCAAGTGTGCTAATGCAGGAGAAAGTGCACTTAAAAGCTGGAGGCTCCGGCACCCATTCCTTGCCGGGGTTGATACTGGTATGACTGCAGACCTGTCTGACGACATCTTCCGCCCGACCCATCCATGATTTGCCTCTCTTTAGCCTGTCACCCTTTTCTCTGAATATAGCGTCATGCAGAGGATGCTGCTCATCTGCACTTATTTTTAAGTATGCACGAGCTCTCCAGATCTTGATCCTGTGTTAAATTGTCGGGAAGTCAAGGAGGTATCTCATTGCTACACAGCTGGTGTCTCTCGTGCAGCCCAAAATGATGCGCATGGCTTCGTTTTGTACCTTTTCAAGTCTTCCAATCTGTGTAGGGCTGACAGTGAGGATGGCCAGAGCATACTCGATGGGTGAAAACACCAGTCCTTGGAACAGAAGTATTAGCAGTATTTGCTAGATATTGGCAGTCACCATGACAAACCTTTTTTTTTTAGGTTCATATTGCAGAGGTAAACATCATTTTATATGAAACAGTTAATGAATCTTTGGCTGAAATATGATTACATCGTCGCGGATCTTGCGCGAATGTGTAGACCGTTGTATCCACGGATGTATGACACTTAGCAGGAAGTACATGATTTACATAGTAACGGCTGGGATCGACTATTATATAATGCTAATCGACTGCTCAAATATATCAAAGTATTATATATTAGTGGATTCCAGCAGTTACTATATAAACAGAAGAACTTCCTGCTAAATGTTAGACAACCCGTGGACATAATAAAACGTTCTTCACATTCGCGCAAGGTCTGCGACGATGTACATAATATTTCAGCCAAATTATAATTGTTTGTTTCACATAGAATGAGACATACCTCTGCAGTGTACACCTGGCGAGATGCAACGAAATATGCCGGGTAAGAAATCTGGTATTATTGTTATGTTAGTACTTACTGTCAGCGCTGTGGTAACTGGGTTCCGGAAGCAATTCACATTCCCACATTTCGCGTTAGAATCACGGCTGTAGGCGACTTGGACGGGCATACAACCATGGTTTTCATATAATGATATAAGTGCCAGTCGTTCAGAAAGCAATGGCAAAAACAAACTGAACGTGAACTTGCCAAGAAGTCATAAACAGCCAAAAATTACTGGGTTGACTGCAATGTCTTGTGAAGAATACGCAACTAACTTTTTTAGTGTGTACACTTTACCCGTTATTGTTTGTATATTTGAGTTCTACACATGTAATTCAATAGGACATGTTGATATGTTTCAGAATACAATAATAAACTGTAACAACTGGAAAGATTTGTGGAAAGAAAGATAGAGAAAGACAACGAGAGAAAATTCTTGATAGTTGTGTCATAGCCTGGAGGGGTTACAAAGCTCGAAATGATACATGCCGTTGGAGATCGCAAGATGCGGAGGAGCATGATCGCTAACACCAGTCGGCAGGGCACTTGATGATGATGATGATGATGATGAAAGTAATATATATGTATTATCTGCTGATTTCATTGACACTGTTGAGACTATGGCTATGCAGCGGCTGAGAGACATCGGGGACAAAGCCGAGAGTTGTGAGACTTGAATATGTTATAATGTAGTCCAAACAATTCCCGCCCTGAAGGGGATTCGAACACATGCTCACCGGCCGTTAGACTAACGTATGACACCTGTTGTTAGTGTAGTGGTTTGTAAATAGTGTGTACAACTATGCCATTTAAACTGTCAACCAATTTGTGCTGGTAACGACATGAGCTCGATCGGACGCCTGCACTCGTCGCTTGTCAAAGTGAAGGAAAGATTGATCACCTATTTCTTCTTTGCTTTCAGACCTACAAACTTTGATGGTGCTAGAACAGTGGTTCTCAATATATTTACCATATGTACCCTGTTCCCCATGAGCCGCGGTAACTTAGTGGTTATCACTTTAACACCTATGGTCACGAGCTTTCTTCTCGACATTGTTTTCTTGAATATGTTTTGGTGTATATTTATAGACACGCTAGCACCGAATGGGTGATATAATCAAGCAAAGGCTCCAGCGTAAGTATACAAGAAGATGAAGTGAAACAACACCGAATTAGGCTGCAGAGTCGCCACACACTAATGTAAATTCTGAGCACCTATATGCTTGACCGGAGTGCATTGTTAGAAGTCTATTGTGGTAATTTTATAATTATCTAGCCCTGTCATCTGTCATAGTTTTCAGTGGACCACAGATCTAGACTATAGCCAGTCAGTTCACATGCTGTCGATTGTTCACTAACTTAAACTATAGCCAGTCCTTTCACGAGCTATTGATTGTCCACTAATTTAAACTATAGCCAGTCCTTTCACGAGCCGTTGATTGTCCACTAATTTAAACTATAGCCAGTCCTTTCACGAGCTGTTGACTCTCCACTAATTTAAACTATAGCCAGTCCTTTCACGAGCTGTTGATTGTCCACTAACTTAAACTATAGCCAGTCCTTTCACGAGCTGTTGATTGTCCACTAACTTAAACTATAGCCAGTCCTTTCACAAGCTGTTGATTGTCCACTAACTTAAACTATAGCCAGTTCTTTCACGAGCTGTTGATTGTCCACTAACTTAGACTGTATCCAGTCTTCTCTCGAGCTGCTAATTGTCCACTAACTTAGACTGTACCCAGTCCTCTCTCGAGCAGTTTATTGTCCACTAACTTATACTGTACCCAGTCCTCTCTCGAGCAGTTTATTGTCCACTAACTTAGACTGTACCCAGTCCTCTCTCGAGCTGTTGATTGTCCACTAACTTAGACTGTACACAGTCCTCTCTCGAGCTGTTGATTGTCCACTAACTTAGACTGTACACAGTCCTCTCTCGAGCTGTTGATTGTCCACTAACTTAGACTGTATCCAGTCTTCTCTCGGGCTGCTGATTGTCCACTAACTTAGACTGTATCCAGTCCTCTCTCGAGCAGTTTATTGTCCACTAACCTAGACTGTACCCAGTCCTCTCTCGAGCTGTTGATTGTCCACTAACTTAGACTGTACCCAGTCCTCTCTGGAGCAGTTTATTGTCCACTAACTTAGACTGTATCCAGTCTTCTCTTGAGCTATTGATGGACCCCTAACTTAGACTGTATCCAGTCCTCTCTCGAGCTATTGATGGACCACTAACTTAGACTGTACCCAGTCCTCTCTCGAGCTATTGATGGACCCCTAACTTAGACTGTATCCAGTCCTCTCTCGAGCTATTGATGGACCCCTAACTTAGACTGTACCCAGTCCTCTCTCGAGCTATTGATGGACCACTAACTTAGACTGTATCCAGTCCTCTCTCGAGCTATTGATGAACCACTAACTTAGACTGTACCCAGTCCTCTCTCGAGCTATTGATGGACAACTAACTTAGACTGTACCCAGTCCTCTCTCGAGCTGTTGATGGACCACTAACGTAGACTGTACCTAGTCCTCTCTCGAGCTGTTGATGGACCACTAACTTAGACTATATCCAGTCCTCTCTTGAGCTGTTGATCGACCACTAACGTAGACTGTACCTAGTCCTCTCTCGAGCTGTTGATGGACCACTAATTTAGACTATATCCAGTCCTCTCTTGAGCTGTTGATCTACCACTAGCTTAGACTATGCCCAGTTCTCTCTCGGGTTATTGATGGACCACTAACTTAGACTATATCTAGTCCTTTCTCAAGCTGTTGATGGACAACTAACTTAGACCATATCTAGTCCTCTCTCTCTCGAGCTGTTGAATAACCACTAACTTAGAATGTATTTAGTCCTCTCTCGAGTTGTTAATTGTCCACTAACGTAGACTGTACCCAGTCATCTCTCGAGCTGTTGATTGTCCACTGACCTAAAGCGACTTTTCAAGGTGTACATTAAGAGTTTAATATATTCACAACATAAGGCTACTATAAAAACCATAAAGGTTAGCGTGGCCGAGAGTTTTAATGCGCTAGCGTTTGACTTCCTGTGCGCTGACGTCGGGGTAATGGGTTTACTCCACACCGGTCGGCTGGACTTCAGCGTTGACTTCACGTGTAGAAAGCAGCGGCAAACTACTGAAAGTGAACATTGCTTTAAAATTAAGATGGGGTTAATCGCGAGTAAGAGGTAGGCAATGATGCAAGTGGGGACATGCTATTAGGAATATGGACGATCGGCAGTCTGTCGGAGTGTGCCACGAGAGAGAATCAGAAAGTGTTGGAAAGTGTCATTCTAGTATCATTATTTGAGATTGTACTTGATTGATTATTTCTACATGATTGATTAATTCTACATGATTGTATATACTTTCAACACCTCTATTCTCCTGGGGTGGAAACTCAGCATTGGACGTTAGATGACACACATCTGAAAACCAGTTTTGTTTTGTGTTG